>QRDG01000084.1:1100860-1396408 GCA_012064385.1 Puccinellia tenuiflora
CTCCTCTAAGTGAGGGGAACCTAGTGGATCTAGATTTTGGAGTTCTTAGTGTTTCTCCTCTTTGTTCTTCCTCTGAAATCCCTTCATAGCATTAGTTGCTTTGGTTGGATTTCGGAGAGAAGGATTTGACCAGTTAATGTGTTCTTGCCTTTTGCATTAGTTGCATCGGGTTGTGCTCTCCACGAAGATTCGTGGGATTGAAGGTTGAGAAGCTGTTACTCTTGGGTGCATTGTGTTCCCAAGAGCTTGTGCCTCTTGGGTGCATTGTGTACCCTAGACGGTTGGTGGTGCCGCGAAGACTTCGAGTTGTGAAGCTTCGAGCAAGATTTGGGAGCCCCCAATTGAGTTGTGGGTGTGTGCCCCAAGAACGGTGTAAAGGCTCCGGATTCCGCCTTGAAGGATTCCGATAGTGGAAGGTGAACCAAACCCTTGGGTGTGGTTCATCGGAGAATAGGGTGAGGCCTTTGTGACATCCTCGTCTCCGCGTGCCTCGGTTATTTCTATACCCGAGCTATTTACTTATGCAATTTACATTGTGATAGCCTTCGTGCTTGAAGTTTTATATCTTGCTACCACCTTGTTGCTTGCCTTGATTAGCATAAGTTGTTGGTGCACATAGGTGAACCTAGTATATTTAGGTTGTTGGCTTGTTAATTTAAACACCTAGTTTTATTCCGCAATTATCAGGCCTTAAACCAAGTTATAATCGCCTATTCACCCCCCCTCTAGGCGACATCAAGGAATCGTTTGTTCTTTCACACATGGCAACTTCTGATTCGTTGAAACCTCGAAAAAAGATCGGATTTGTTAAGACAAAACCATACATCAAAACGAAAAACATTCAACACGAAAGTTGTGCAGAACAATGAGATCTACCTTATGTTAATATTGCACCGGATTTGGTTGGATTGTTGAGGAGTAATCGACAAATTACTCAATCAGATCTGAAAACTTGCGAAGCGAATTTCGCCGACTATAGTGGATGAAAAGTGGTGAGGTTTGCGGGATGGAAAGATTTCGACGAGTTCTACAACTCTCGCGAAGGGTCAAATGGCAGCCGAGCAAACCTCGAACAGTGAGAAGCAAAAGATTGAAAACTAGATTTGAAATCGAAATTTCGACTTTAGGACGAGGTGGAGGTTGGGTCTGCGGTATTCATAGCCGTAGAGGTCAGTAGAGAGGTGGTACTTGGAGTAGGGAACAAGGCAAAAGAAACATAATCGAATTTGGACTTGAATTAATAAAGATAGAGGAGTTTGATTAGGAGAAGGTTTGAAAGAACACACGTTTCCTGAATCGATATATTGATCGATGGAACCGACTGGTGGTCCTGCCGGCAGTGTGCGGTGCAGCTGGGCTTGCTGGGCCGGACTAGCCTGCTGCGCGCGCGTGGGTTAGTTGGGCAGCGGCCCAACTGGCTCGCCTGGTTCCTTTTTTTTTGTTTTCTTTTATAACTTTTGATTTAGAACTCTAAATCGAATCAAACCAAAATCGAAAAATTCGTAAAATTGTCCCCAGTCATAATTGACTAACAAGAACTAGTTTTTGGTCTTCAATAAAATAAAATATACTCTTAAGCATATATATTGCTTTATAAAGAGTTTTGGGATAATTTAAAAAATAGAATTTTAGAAATAACCTTTTAGATTTGAAAGCAAGTCCACCAAATGCAAAGTTTTAAAATGAAGCCATGATGAAATGCACATGATTATATGAAAACATTCCAATTCTAAAAATTGGGATGTTATAGTACACCGGGTAAACCTGACGCCTCCCACGCGAAGACGTCAGAGTTCTCCCGAAGGAAGGCGACGAACGTGCTTTCCTATTTGTTAGTGAGGTGGGCACCGATGGTGATGGTGCGGGAACCATCGCTCGTTAGTGCCACCTTCTTAGTCATCTGCAGGTCGCCGTAGAATGGCGCCTTCTTGGAGGAAGTGGATGCCGAGCCCCCGGGGTACCCTCCATCCTCGGAGAATGCACCGACACCAACCTCCTGCACATCTTGACGGGTGTCCGCCGTCGTCGCCACCATTTGGTTCAGATTTTGGACGCAGTAGATGGCGTTGTCAATGTCGGCCTTGACCTTGATCACGCCCCATGCCGCCGAGATCTTCATCATGTCGTAGGCGAAGTGGGAGACGGCCATGAACTTGGCCGGCGCAAGTCGGCCAAGCATGCCGTTGTACGGGAGCGGCGTGTCGGCGATGTCGAAGATGATTTCCTCGGTGCGGAAGTTCTTGGGGTCACCGAAAGTGACCGGAAGAGTGATCTTCCCAGAGGCCGTGTGACGTTCCCATTTACACCTTGGAACACGCCGGTGTCTTTGCAAACAGGAAAGGGGGATTTGCAGGGTGGCCAAGACCTTTGCCGTCAGCAGGTTGAGGCTAGAGCCTCCGTCGACCAGCATCTTGGTGATCTTGTAGTTGTGGATGATGGATGACACGATCAGGGGCAGGGTCCCTACCCGACGACATTGTCTGGGTGATCTTCCGGGTCGAAGGCAATGACCTGATTAGACCATTCCATAGGCTTTGACGGGGCCGAAGCGACCGGGTTCAGCTCCCGGACAAGTCTCTTGCACGCGCCATTGGAAGGAGGCAAGGAGGCTCCTCCGTGGATGCACCCGAAAACTCCATTGATTTCTTGGAATTGTCCATTGCCGCCGCCCTGAGGAGCCGGAGCATCCCCATTGTTGTCATCGGTGAACTCTGGGTTGTTCGGTCCGCGTCCGCCTTGGCCTCCGCGTCCTCCTCTGCGGCCTCCGCAACATCCCTACACCCGGCCGCCACCACCTTGGCGACCCATGGGGCAGTCTCGAGAGTAGTGCCAGGTGAGTCCGCAGCTGTAGCAGGCGCCTGGGCCGACCCCGTCAGCCTGACATTGTGCACGCACGGCGAGGCCCTTCACTTGCCAGCAGTCCTTGAGCAGGTGGTTTCCATCAGGGTGGATGTGGCACCATGGATCTTCTTCCCCCTCGGAGGTTGAGGCCGGCTTGGCTTTCTTGGGGAGAGGCTCGGTGACGAAGACGCGCTTGTCGGGTCTAGGGTCCTGTTTCTTGTTCTTGGCGGGGGACCTTATCCTCGGGTTCGTCCTCCCCGGGGAACCTGACCCCTTCCTCTGCGCGGGCGCAGCAGTCCGCAAGCTCCCAGACGTCTGCGCGGGCGATGCGATGTGTGCTCAACTTCTCTCGCATCCGGGTGTGCCGGACGTTGGCGTGGAAGGACTGGATCACCAGTTCTTCTTTGATGGAGGGGATTGTGTTCATCTTCTTGGTGAAATGCGGGATGAACTTGCGGAGAGTCTCACCCGAAGCTGCTTGAAGTCGTGGAGGTCACTGGGAACTCCTGGGCGCTAGTACCCGCCTCAGAAAGCCCCCAGAAACTGCTCCTTCAGCACCCGCCAGGACCGGATGGAGCACTTGGGAAGGTTGAGAAGCCACGACTAGAACCAGTTGGCCATCATGATCTCGTCGGCCCTGGCGACCACCGTAGCGAGCGAGTAGAGCTGCAGGAAAATCCCGGGGGTTGGTGGTGCCATCGTAGCGGAGGATGTCCATCTTGAATTTCTTGGGCCAGGCAGTCTGGCGAAACTCGGGAGAGAGGGCGAGGCAGCCCTTGCGACATCGTCGTCCCGATCCTCCCGACGATGGCGTTCTCGGCGGCTCTCGATGCGGGTGCGCATGTCCTCATGCTGGCGGTTGTTGAGGTCGTTGCGCAGATCTTGATTGCGTGTAGAAGACGACCCGACGGAGATGACCGGGTCACGGTCGTGGTTCGCCCGACCAGCCGCAGGAGGATTTGCTCGTGGAGGTACCGTCTCACCTTGACGAGGAAGAAAGGCGTTTGGCCTGTTGGCTTCGTTGCGGTTGTACGCACCGACCATAGTACGGGGTTGAGCTCTTTGATCCAGTTTGCACCACTGGCTTGAAGTCTGTTGAACGTCTTGGTCTTGAGTCCTTTGAGTACTTCAGCGTTTGCGCGTTTTCCTGCCCGTTGCTGCGGGGGTGGGCGACGGAGGCGAAACAGATTTGAGTGCCGAGGCTAGCGTAGTAGCCCCTGAAGATGCCGCTGGTGAACTGCGTGCCATTGTCCGTGATGATGCGATTTGGCACACCGAAGCGGCATACCAACCCATTGATGAATTTGACGGCGGCTCTGGCTGGTATCCCTCGCATGGGCTCCACCTCAAAGGCCACTTGGTGAAGTTGTCGATGGCGACGAAGAGGAAACGATAGCCGCCGAGCGCTCGCGGGAAAGGGCCCAAGATGTCCTGTCCCCAGACCGCAAAAGGCCATGAGAGCGGAATGGTATGGAGCTCTTGCACTGGCTCATGGATTTGCTTGGCGTGGAACTGGCATGCCTCGTAGGTTTTGACGAGGTCGGTGGCGTCCTGAAGCGCCGTGGGCCAAAAGAAGCCTTGGTGGTATGCTTTGCCCACGAGCGCGCGTGATGAGGCATGATGGCCACACTCTCCAGCGTGGATGTCCTTGAGTAGCAGGTTTGCTTCCTCTGTGGAAATATGTAAGCCCCACTTAGCGGAAATAAACATTTCGCCAAGTAGAACCACAATTGGATTACATCACATGCACAAGTACGACACAAAAGATAAATAAACATAGTTCGAAATACTTTTATTACATCACAGGGGATCATACGTCCCGAATACAGCGGAAGCAATCACTCGTCTGAGTACAGACTACATCAAAGGCCAAAGGCCGGAAAATAAAAGAGGGGACCCGCCCACGGTGGTCTCAGGCTGCCGCCTAGGATCTCGTTCTACTCGTCGTAGTCAGCGTCGAACTCTGCTGTCGCTCTTGCATCGGTGAAAACACGGGCACCGGACACCCGATGGTATGAGTACGGGGGTATTCAGCAAGTCTAACACACAAGAGGAAAAGAAGGTACGATGCACATGCATTGGGGTTGAAAAAGGCTGTATGTGGACTTGCAGCAGCAGCACCTAACAACTACAGAAGACACGCTACAACTTGCGTCTAATTAGAATAAAGGAAGAGAGCGCTTGCGCTACTGGGCTAAACTACTCACCAAGCAATACCCGTCCTGAGACAACTCCATCGTATCATATACCCACGAGGAAGAAGTCCGGACACTCACACGTTGATCAAATTTTAGCAGGTTTATTAATCAAGTATGGCTATTTACTAGTCAATTTAGCTATTTAAGATATACGGTGATGTCTATGATCTTTTTAGCCAGCACATTACCCAAGTCGTCCATAACCGCGGACTCGACTTTTCGAAAAGATTTAACCCTGCAGGGGTGCCCAAATGTAACCATACACGTTCAATCAACCACATGCCATAGAGGCATTTAGGTATCTCAACACGACCTTCCCCATCACTACTACATTGGATAGAGAGCCACCTATCTGAGACTGATCCACGTGGGGAGCCCGGCCGAAACTCCTTTGCGGTCCCAAACGTTGCGCGAACGGCTTCGGGAGGAACACTCATACGATTGCCCTCCTTCCACATGCGATTAACGCCCATTCCGCAAACCTATATGCGCCCCCTTAGTTGTAACCTCTCATCTTCAACATGCATCGTGCGTATGCTCCAAATGGTAAACACCCAAACTACTTTGTGGCTCCCTAACCAATATAGCAGATCCGGTACTGAGTTGCGGGGGGGTTCCATAAGTCTTCCCACGTGTGGGTAGGGCGCTCATTCTTGGATAAGCGGAAAAGAATGGTTTTTCCTAGGCGACACTAGTAGAACAAATCACCATAGTTGGCCTTTCGCCGGTGCCTTGTCTTTAATTATAATAAAGTGATTCCCACATAGCAAGTCTTCAGTTAATAAGATATACCAGCTAAGCATGTGATAGACCACAAGCAACTCCTAAGCATGCTAGTAGATAGTAACTGGAAAACAAGCATAGGATATAGGCAGGCATATCAGGAATAACTGGGCTTCTATCAGGCTATGCAATTCTAATAGGAATCGAAGACACAACAGAACGGAAGTCCTAAAGCATGCAACACAGGCATAGGCATCACATGAGAAAGTTGGGGAGGGGATGCTTGCCTGTTGGCTCAGTAGCCTGGTACTGGGCTAACTCCTCGGAGGTGTCGGGGTACTCAGCAACGTCGTCGTCTACGGGTAACCCCAAAACATAACAAAGGCAAAATCAATACAAATTCATTCAACCAAGCATGGTGACATGACATTTAAAAATATGCAGCAAATTAAAGTGCTATACATTTTATTAGGCAAGTTAAATTAGGATTTAGCAATTCAATAAATAATTAATGCATTTTAGGCACTTTTATTAGTTCAATTAATTGAATTTCAAAAGAACCCGAAAGTTAATTTGTTTAATTCATGCATGCAAATAAAATAGATTTGGACAGATTGCAATTTTAGCTTTAATTTGATATAAAATTCATAATTTTTGGAGGTGTGGTTCAAAAGTTATGAATTTTAGAAGTTTTAATTATTTGCAAAAGATTTGATTATTTAAAACATTTAAATAAATTCTAAAATTCAAACAAAATTCATATTCGGTTAGAATTTGAATTTCTGATTTCAAAACATATTTTTATTGTAATTTTTGGCAAAAGATTGTCGGCACAGTGGAAACCAGGGTACCACGGGCTGGCATGCCAGGGCCCACAAGATTCCTCAGAAGTTTTTCGCTAAGGACCAGGCTCTCCAAGCCTGGCGAGCCTCGCGAGGGTTTTTCCTCGCGAGGGACCTTTTCTCCTCGCCGAGGGTTTTCTCCCTTGGCGAGAGACCTCTCCTCGAGAGGGCGTCACGGACGCCGCCCGCAATTCTGCCAAGGACCAAGCCGAAAGGCTCGGCGAGGCCTTTCGCCTCGCCGGGCTTCCTTCCTCTCGAAGCCAGCTCTGCCCCCGCGGCAGAGCGCACATGGGCTCTGCATCCTCCGCAGAGTGACGACCGCGCCAGCGCACGGTGACAGCAACGCCCCAGTTGCCTTTCTTGTGTATAAAGGAGTCAACAAAGCTGCCCCAAGCAAAGGAGCCCCAAGGATTGCCACTTTGGTGATAAGGGAACCGTCTGCAGCTACCCTCCAAGGACGACATCACCGCGGGACCCGCCCTGCCTCAGCAGCGCCAGCCCACCGTCCCATTTGGACGGTGGCTTTTCCAGCTTTGGTGACGCCGCCCCTGCCGTGGACCGCGTCCATGGCCCTTACCTTATGGTGAACTCCACCTTTTTGGTGCACCGCGCCTCCTCCTTCGTCGCCATGTGGTAGCCCTTCCCGCCAAGATGTTTTGGGGAAGAGGCCCGAGACACCTATAAAAGGAGGAGAAGCCCGTTCGGGCAAAGGGTTCAGACTCTGGTTGTTTCACAAGCCCAAACCCTAGATCTGAGGTTAGCAGTAGCCATTGTTAGCCACCCAGAGCTCGCCAAGCTCGCCCTGTACTGACAACCTCTCCAAGCAAGTGCAATACAACTCGAAGCAGGACGTAGGGGTTTTTACCTCACCTAGAGGGCCCTGAACCTAGGTAATATCGTGCGTTCCTCTCTGCAGTGCTTCCCCGCAGCGATCCAGGCGAGCACCGTCGCCGAGGCACGTTGAGGGTTGTTTGATTCCGTGTTCAGCCCCTTACTCGATCCTTCGTGAGACATACCCAGTTCCTGGGACAGTTCTCTGACATTTGGCGCGCCAGGTAGGGGGCTGAGGCGCATCTTCAACCTCGACACCGCCATGGCCGGCTCTCGCGCCGAACGACTCGCTCGCCGGACAGCTAGTGCCGCCACCGCTCCTCCTGCCGGCCGCCCGCGCGGCCGCCCGCGTGGGAGTGCTGCTCCGGAGCGCCACGTCGACCCCGAGCCCCGCATCGAGCACCCGGAGGACGACAACATCGACCACGCTGAGGATGACCTCGGCGAAGAGGAGGCCTCCTCCCTGCACCCGTCGCGGGACCATGCTGCCTCCTCGCTGGGCCGCCCTGCGCCCAGCCCGGCGACTGCGCTCCTCATGGCGCAGGATCTGCTGCAGTACCGTCCCACGCCGGAGGCCCAGGAGGCCTGGCTCAACCTCGTCTCCAAGCTCATCGGCGCCGCTCGCGCCACCGCTCCTGCACCGTCTCGCTCGCTGGTCATCTCTGCCCGCGCAGGGGACGTGGCGCACGGCGTGCCTCATGCTCCCCCCATTCCTCCTCGTCACCCCGCGCCTGCTCCCGCTCCGGCTCCACCGGCTCCACCGCAACCTGCTCCTGGGGCTCCTCCTCGCGACAACCGCGCCGCGTCGCACGCATCGTCGCCGCACGACTGCCAAATCGTGCAGCAAGCCCCGGAGGACGCACGCGTGAGCATCGAGCGCAACCAGGATCGCCACAACCGCGTCGTCCATGACGTCGCCGCCGCAGGGCGCCACCTCCGCGCCACCCTCGCCAACGGCACGGTGACCTAAGGCACGACGGCCTCGTTCACTCGCAGCGTCCGTCGCTTCATCTGGCCAGTCAAATTCCGGCCGGATCTTCCTCCGCGCTATGACGGCAAGAACAACCCCCTGGAGTTCCTGCAGCTCTACACTCTGGCCATCCAGGCCGCCGGGGGCGACGACAAGGTCATGGCGAACTGGTTCCCCATGGCCCTCAAGGACTCCGCGTCCTCATGGCTCACCAACCTCCCCGCCGAGTCCATCAACACTTGGGAGGACCTCTGCCGGTGCTTCGTCGCCAACTTCAAGGGCACATACGAGAGCGGCCTCACGTACAATGACCTACGCGCCGTGCATCAGAAGCCTGGCGAGACCCTCCGCAAGTACATCCAGCGCTTCAGCCAAGTACGCAACAAAATCCCCAACGCCACCGACGCGCAGGTCATTTCGGCCTTCCAGGCTGGGGTCACGGATGTACGGATGCTCGAGAAGCTTGGCATCCACGACAACATCACCACCGTCGTCAAGCTTTTCGACTTGGCGGACAAGTGCGCCAAGGCTGAGGAGGGCCGCTTGTTCGTCAAGAACGATCCAAGGGACCCCGCCGAGGGGTCCAAGAAGAAGTCCACCGAGAAGCGCAGACCACCGCGGTCCTCGCGGCTGAACCTGACGCCAAGCAGCCTCGCCAAGCTGCCACTCCAGCCGCAGGACCCGAGAAGAAAGATGACCGCCCCTTCTGCGTCTACCACAACAGGCATTGCCACACCACCGAGGACTGCTATGACCTCAAGAGGCTTCGCGAGGCAAACGGTCGGCCGCAGGGCCGCGGAGGCCGCGGCGGCCGCGGGGGGCGACGCTGGAACAACAACTACAACGACAACTACTAGCAGACCCCCCAGGCCAACGCCGCCCAGCCCATGAACGAAAACCTCCCTGCTGAGACTCCTGAGGGCTACCAGGTGCCTCGCGGGGCCGCTTGCATCCTTGGCGGGGCTCAGGCCCCTAGCTCCAACCGCCACTTCAAGCAATTCGCTCGCGAGGTCGTGGCAGCCCTTCCCGGGGTTGAGGCCTCTAGGCCCCTCAAGTGGTCCCAGTGCCTCATCACCTTTGACTCCACCGACCACCCCAAGTCCACCTCGACTGTTGGCACCATCCCGCTGGTCTGCACTCCCACCATCAACAACATCGCCGTCTCTAAGACGCTCATTGATGGGGGTGTAGGCCTCAATGCCATCTCTGTCGAGACATTCGAGAAGCTGCAGGTGCCCTACGAGCGGCTCATGCCCACCAGGCCCTTCTCGGGGGTGACTGAGGGTCTCACCACCCCCTTGGGGCAGGTGAGGCTCGTCGTCACTTTCGGCACCCAGGCCAACTACCGCACCGAGCTGATCGACTTCGATGTCGCGCACATCGGCCTGCCCTACAACGCCATCCTCGGCTACCCCGCCCTCGCCAAGTTCATGGCGGTGACCCACCACGCCTACAACCTCGTCAAGCTCCCTGGCTCGGGTGGCACCATCGTCATCCGCGATGTGGTCTCGGACGCCTTGTACGCTGCGCAAGCGGCCTACAAGGCTGCCGCGGTGGCGTCACCCGCTAACGAGGACGAGGAGCCCCTGCCGAGGCCCACCGCGAAGAAGAAGCAGCTTTTCTCTCAGGAGAAGGCCGCGACAAAGCAAGTGCCTCTTGAGGCAAACGGCTCGGGGGCTAGCGTCACTATCGGCGCCAACCTGCCTCCCAAATAGGAAAGCGCGCTCGTCGCCTTCCTTAGGGCAAATGCTGACATGTTCGCATGGACACCGTCAGATATGTCTGGAGTACCGAGGGAGGTGATCGAGCACCACTTAGCCGTGTGTCCAAACGCACGCCCCGTGAAGCAAAAGGCGCGGCGCCAGGCGCCAGAGAAGCAAGACTTCATCATCAAGGAAGTAGAGAAGCTGAAGAAGGCCAGCATCATCAAGGAAGTGGTCCATCCCACTTGGCTTGCCAACGGTGTGGTCATCCCCAAACACACCGGAGGAAGCCGCCTCTGCATCGACTTCACCGACCTCAACAAGGCCTGCCCCAAGGACCCCTATCCCCTCCCAAGGATCGACCAGATCGTGGACTCCACCGCCGGCTGCGCGCTCCTCTGTTTTCTGGATGCCTTCTCTGGTTACCACCAGATCAAGATGGCGAAGGAGGACGAGGAGAAGACAGCATTTCTCACCCCTTGTGGTGTGTTTTGCTACGTCTGCATGCCCTTCGGCCTGAAGAACGCCGGCACCACTTTCCAGCGCCTCATGAGGATCGCCTTGGGGGCTCAAATGGGGAAGAATGCAGAGGCCTACGTCGATGACATCGTCGTCAAGACTCGTGAAGAAAGCACGCTCATCCAGGACCTCGAGGAGACCTTTGCCAACCTGCGCAAGGTCAACATCAAGCTGAACCCCGCCAAGTGCGTCTTTGGGGTCCCTTCAGGCAAGCTCCTCGGGTTCCTGGTATCCCACCGCGGCATCGAGGCCAACCCCGACAAGATCAAAGCCATAGAGCAAATGCAGCCTCCTCGTCGCCTCAAGGACATGCAACACCTAGCGGGATGTATGGCCAGCCTTGGCCGTTTCATCTCCAAGTTCGGCGAGAGGGTGCTGCCATTTTTCAAGATCATGAAGAGGTCCGGTCCTTTCAAGTGGACCCCTGAAGCAGCAAAGGCCTTTGAGGACCTGAAGAAATACCTGGCGAGCCCACCCATCATGGTTGCCCCACGCCCTCGCGAGCCTCTGAAGCTGTATCTTGCAGCCACTCCTCAAACGGCAAGCGCGGTCTTGGTGGCTGAAAGGGAAGAGCCAGTCCTCGCCAAGCAGACCTCTACATCGCCAAGCCCAGAACCACCCGACAAGGAAGCACCCTCGTCAAGCCTCCATCCTCATGCCGAGCCTCTACAAGCGGGGCCTCAAGAAACCCTCGCCGAGGACTCCACCAAGCCTGGAGAGGAGCCAGCCGCTGCCACGCCAACGACTACCCTCGTCGAGCATCCCGTCTACTTCGTCAGCACAGTGCTGCGAGATGCTCGCGAGCGCTACCCCATGCAGCAAAAGCTCCTCTTCTCGCTCCTCGGCGCCTCCAGGAAGCTACGCCACTACTTCCAGGGTCACCCCATCAAGGTGGTCACCTCATATCCCCTGGAGCAAGTCCTGCGCAACCCAAACGCAACAGATCGCGTCACGGGCTGGGGCATCGAGCTACAACCTTTCGAGCTGGAGTTTGACACCACCAGGGTCATCAAGGGCAGGGCGCTAGCCGATTTCATGGCCGAGTGGACGGACACACGCGAAGAAGAGCCTCAGGAGGAGGAAGCCACAGCCCCAGGTGGGACGGAACCAGGCTCCTGGACCATGCACTTCGACGGCGCCTTCGCGGCCAGGAGTGCAGGGGCTGGTGCCGTCCTCACCTCACCAACAGGCGACAAGCTCTACTACGCCGTCCAGCTATGCTTCAAGGACAACGACAAGGTCTCCAACAACATTGCTGAATATGAAGCCCTCCTCGCCGGGATCAAAGCCGCCATTGCCCTCGGCGTCAAGCGCATCCTCATCAAGGGCGACTCTCAGCTCCTCGTCAACTTCTCCAACAAAAGCTACACGCCTAAGGACACCTACATGGTGGCCTACCTTGAAGAGGTACGCAAGCTGGAGAAGCACTTCAGGGGCATGGAGCTCAAGCACATCCCGCGAGCAGAAAACCAAGAAGCAGATGACCTCGCCAGGCGAGCAGCAAGAAGGGAAGCCCAGAAGCCTGGAGTGTTTGAGGAGAGACTCACCAAGGCCTCAGTCAAGCAGCCAGTGGCCAATGTCAGCATCGACGAGGAGCTCCCACCAGCCCAATCAAGTGGAGCACCAAACTGTGGGCTGCCCTCAGGCGATCGCTTGCTGCTGACCTTGGTACGACAAGAGACTAGTTGGATCGACGAGATCAAGAATTACCTGCAAAATCGAGTCCTCCCCGAAGAAGACGCTGAAGCCGAAAGAATCGCTCGCCAGGCCAAGTCTTACTGCCTCCACGACGGAGACCTGTACCGTAAGCGCCCCAATGGGGTTGCCTTGCGGTGCGTCCCTGCCGAGAAAGGCCGCCAGCTCATCAACGACATCCACAGCGGAGAGTGCGGCCACCATTCGTCCTCGCGCACCCTTGCAGGCAAGGTCTTCCGGAGTGGCTTCTACTAGCCCTCAGTGCTTCAAGATGCAGCTGCAATCGTCCAATCCTGCGATGCCTGCCAATTCCACGCCAAGCAGATTCACCAGCCCGCGCAAGGACTCCAGACGATCCCGCTCTCCTGGCCGTTCGCGGTCTGGGGGCTGGATCTCCTGGGACCCTTCCCGCGAGCGCTCGGGGGCTACCGCTACCTCTACGTCGCCATCGACAAATTCACCAAATGGCCTGAGGTGGAACCCGTGCACACCATACCGGCGAAGTCGGCGGTGAAATTCATAAGGAGCCTGGCCTGCCGCTTCGGCGTGCCTAATCGCATCATCACCGACAACGGCTCACAATTCATCAGCGGCGCCTTCAAGTCCTACTGCGGCAGCCTCGGCGCCCAAATCTGCTACGCCTCGGTGGCGCACCCACGAAGCAACGAGCAGGCTGAGCGAGCCAACGCCGAGGTGCTCAAAGGCCTCAAGACAAGAAGCTTCAACCGGCTCAAGGCCAGCGGCAAGCACTGGATCGACGAGCTCCCCTCGGTGCTCTGGTCCATCCGCACCACGCCAACAAAGCCAGCTGGTGAGACGCCGTTCTCCCTCGTCTATGGTGCTGAAGCCGTCCTCCCCAGCGAGATCACTCATGGCTCTCCCCGAGTCTTGGCCTTCAAGGAGGCTGAGCTGGACGAGCTGCGCAACAACGACCTCCTACTGCTTGAAGGGCTCCGCCGCAATGCGGCCCTGAGAGCGGCAAGGTACCAGCAAGATCTCCGCCGCTACCACAGCCGCCACATCCGCCCGCGTACTCTCGAAGCAGGAGACCTCGTCCTGAGGAGAATCCTCTCCAGGGCAGGCCTCCACAAGCTCTCACCAATGTGGGAAGGACCCTACAGGGTCGTCCACATCGCCAGGCCTGGCTCTGCGCGGCTCGAGACGGAGGACGGCATCCCTGTCGCCAACCCCTGGAATGTCCAGCACCTGCACAAGTTCTACCCCTGATCGTCCTCGACAAGCAATTTTTTGCATCAAGGGAGAGCCTCGCGCCATCATCCTCCACGAGGAAAAATTCGGGCTCCCCTCTCTACTACACGCTGCCGCGGGCCGTTCGAGAAGACTCCCAAGCCACCGCGCCTCGGCAAGGTGACTTCTTCAAGCACCATGCCTTGGCGAGGTGGATCCCCATGCCCAGCCATGGTGGACCGCAGGCTCTACAAGCCACCCCCGCATAGGGGCCCCTCTGAGCTCTCTCTACATGCGTCGCTCTGAGCACGCCCCCTCGAGAGTCTCAGCCATAGCATGTGGAACCCCATGCCTGACATGGCGGATTTTTTGTGTTTCTGGCCACGCCAGTGTAATGAACCTCTGTTTCAGGTCACTTTGAACCTTTGCGCTTCGCGCCAGCATATGTTTTTGCTTTGGTAAGCTTTTATGTTATTGTTGTTTCATCCTTGCTCGTATGATCCCTCCTGTGTATCTCACGAGCGGGGGCTAGCATGGTGCCATGCCACAGGAGCATCCTGGCAGCGCCTCAAACCCAAGGGTTCCGAGCTCTGAACTCACGGGTCAGCTTTCATGCATGTCAACTCCTAAGGAGCTCTAAACTCATGAGCCGGCTCCCGTGCACGTCAACTCACCAAGGACCTTGGTGCCAGTTCTCCTCGCGAGACACACATGAAGGAACCTACGAGCGCAAATAAGTTATCTAGCTATGTATTGCTTGTGGGTACGCCTATCTGTCAAAACGCAGGAAGCAGGCCCAAAACACCTCGTCAGGGAACCGACACCCTCTCCAAGATGAAAACACCACGCCAGGGAACCAACACCCTCTCCAAGGCAAAACGCCTCGCGAATCTATGTCCAAACACTTGGTCAATTTTCCCCTTGCTGGTTTTCACCCCTCGAGCCCCTTTTTCTCTCTCCTGCGCCTCATGGGCTGCTTGCGCGTTGAAGGGGAGCCCCAAGCATCGCGACTTGGGAGCTCTTACCTCTTGAGGCCTCACGCACCCCCCGGCCTTGTGGAGTCCTGTCTCTCGCATACCGAAGCGGTGGTGGTGTAGCGCAAAGAGAGGGTCCTAAGACGCAGAGCAAAAAAGACATGAAAGGAAAGACAAAAAGCCTCACGAGGGATGTTCACCAAGCAAACAAAGATTAAAACAAGTCTTTACAGGGCTATTACAAATAAATTCTAAGATAATTCGTGCCTCTGCACGTCCAGATATAGGAGTTCAGGCCGTCGCGCCCCCCGAGGTGCCCGCTTTGTCCACGGCAGCCTCCGTCTCCTCCTCCAGAGCATCCTCCTCGCCGTCGCCTTCGTCCTCATCGACCACGACTTGGTCGAATTTCTTGGCGTACGCATCGGCGGCTTCCCGCGCCTTCTTGCTGATATCGACCGGCGCCGTCACGGCCTCGAGGTCAAGCGAGGGCTGGAGCCTCACGAGGTTGCTGAAGATGCGGCTGGTGGCGAGGACGAGGAGATCGCGGCTCTCCTCCACGACGCGCTCGTCAAAGCTCTTCGCCACCTCCTCAAGCTTCTCAAGGAATTGCTCGAAGAAGAACGAGTACGCGGCCTCGTCGTCGATTCCTGCGGAGAAGAGGGGAACTTCAATCCTCAGATCACCCCCGACCGCGCGCGCGCGGTTCACCAAGCTTTGGAGAATGCCCTGGCGCTGGTGCGTCATGGACCGGCCAATCGGGCGCTGGTCCCGTGCCCGCTCCGCGAGATCCGCGGCCGGCCCCACCTGCCGTCGGAGCTCGTCCAGGTCTCTCTCTCTAGGGCGATGGTGTTCCCCTCTGCGCGAGCCTGGGCCTCCCTGGCGTGCTCGAGGTAGGAGGTCATCCGCTTCTCCTCCAGCTCGAGCTCCTTGATGCGGTCTTGGAACTCTTTGCGTTTTGCTTTGAAGCGGTCCTCCTACTTCGTGGCCTTCTCATCATAATCCTTGGAGAGGCTTTCGCGGATGAGCTGGACCTGGGTGTCGGCCTCATCCTGGATTCTTTTCCGCTTCACCTCGAAATCGGCGTTGGCCTTCTCGTGGTGCTCCGCGTAGGTGGCCTCATTCTGGGCCACCAGGCCCTCGCGCTCCTGCAGCTGCCCCTCGCGGGTGGCCTGGGCCTCCTCGAGCAGTTGGGCCTGCTCCTCGCGCTGGCGCAGCTCCTTCTCGCGGAGGGAGAACTCTCCCTCGCGTCGCGCCAGCTCCGCCTCACGCGGCGCCAGCTGCTCCTCGCGAGCATCCAGCAGCTCGCGGAGCTCCTTCAAGCTGGCCCTTGTGACCTCGGAGTCAGCAGCGAATTTCTGCTCCGCGGCCGCTAGCTCCTCGTGCTTGGAGGCGGTCTCCACCTCGAGCGTTTCCCTAGCGGCGTCCAGCTGGTCCATCACCTCCTCCGCCTCCCGCTTGACACTGTCGCGGGTCTCTTTGGCGAAGCGAAGGGCTTCTTGGCGCTCCGCCTGGGCCGCCGCGCCCTGCTGGCGGCACATCTCCACCCTCTCGTGGAGGAGGGCCCAGGCCTCGCTAAGCCTTGTCCTTTCCTCCGCTAGGGCGAATTCTTCTTCGGCGAGCTGCTCCTCCAGCTCGTCGAGCGTCCGCCGCGCCTGGTTGAGGACGACTCGGCGACGAGTTGCTTGGCGCCGCGGTTCCTGCAGCGCCAAGGTCCCCGCACCACTGCTGGGTGCGGAGGCCTCGACCCTTGTCGAGGCGCCCGAGGACTCCCGCCTTGGGCTCACGGCCGCCTCTGTTGCGGCCCGGGGGCTCGTGGGGGCGTCTCCCTCGGCACCCGCTTCGGTTGCCCTCTGGGGGCTGGGCGTCCTCTCGCGCTCAGCTCCGGCGCCTGTGGGCTCCGGAGGTGCCTCCGCCTCCTGCTCCTCAGGGGCGCTTCCTGCCCCTTCCGTGACGGCCGCGTCCGCCACGGTCTCGGGCGCATAGGCCCCTCGTGAGGGAGCCTCCTCCTCCTCTGGAGGCGGCTCCATGACGATTTCCTCGTCCACTCCCTCCTCCTCCGTCTCGAGCTGGACGGGAGGAGTGGCCGTCCTAGTTGGCGACGGCGGCGCCACCTCTTCTATGCTCAAATTTTTTAAATAATACATTTTTTAAACTCTTTTCCAGAAATAATACGCTTTTGTAAAGTTTTACGAAAATAATACGGCCTCGGCTTTGGGGAAGCCGACCAGCTCCTATCGGCGTCGGGGAGGCCGAGCAGGTCCAGTCGGCGTTGTGGAAGCCGACGAGCTCGTCGGCCACGCACCGACACCAGCGCCAGACCTGATCGGCGTTGCGTACGCCGATAAGCCTGCTCGGCTTGGACGAAGCCAATTAGTGCATGACCGACTGTTGCACGCACCTCTCCCGCCCGAATTTTGCATGCATTTGCTGCCACGGTCGCATTCGCCTATCTTCCGTCCGAATTTTGCAACGAAAAAATTCGAGCCATATATTTTTATCGACCAGTTTCGTCCCGCCTTTTATTTCGCCACCTTGCCCGATACCTCGTTCCCGCCAGTTTGTCGCGCCATATTTCTTCTCGCCTTTTATTTCGCCACCTTGCCCGATACCTCATTCCCGCCAGTTTGTCGCGCCCTTTCTTCCCGCCATTTTCTCCCGCCCTTTCACTTCCCGCTATTTCTTCCCGCCATTTTCTCCCGCCCTTTCACTTCCCGCTATTTTCTCCCGCGCCCTTTCTTCCCGCCATTTTCTCCCGCCCTTTCACTTCCCGCTATTTTCTCCCGCCATATTTCTTCCCGCCTTTTTCTTCGCTTCCCGGGCTATAAAAGCCGTTGCTCAGTCAGGTTGATAAGTAGTCCAGCGAATTCACTCATCGATGTCGGGTTTTCGTCCTTACCGTAGCTTTCTTCGACACCAGTCTGAGCTCCTTCTTGCATGTGCCGCCGAGTTTAGGGTAGACAATAAATTAGTTCCATGGGAGGAACTCATTAGTAGTGATAGTTTGCTCACTGAGATACACGCGACATTGGTCAGCAGATCAACAAGGCTCAAACCATATTGGGCTCATAGGACTCCACGGGAAATACGACAGGAACTTCTCAGGCTGCATGAAAAGTGGATGAAGGTGGAGCAAAGAACTAGGGACGAGAAGTTCCTCGATTGCTTAGGAGATCATCCGTGGTCATGGGTGGATGAGAGCGAGGACGAAGATGACATGTTCATGCCTACCATCACGGCCAAGAGAGCAGCAGCGTCGAAGGGCAAGAGAGCGGCATCGTCGAAGGGCAAGGGAGCGGCATCGTCGAAGGGCAAGAGTGGCCCATCGACGGAGGCAGGAGGATGCGTGGACGGGAGATGAAATTTTTGTTAAGTGTCGCATGTATCTTAATTTCAGTTCTAGCTATTAATTTAAGTGTGTTTTAATGAAAAAGTTGTAATCTCGAAGTTTCTTAATAAATGTCGGAAGCATTGTCTGATCAAATATAGATAGGAATATGTCTCATACAAATATAGTGTCTCATACATAGATAGGAATAGGTCTCACACAAATGTGATGTCTCGACGCTACCTCCGTCTGCCACGACGCGTCGGTTGACGAAGAGGGGTACTGTCCTCGTTAAACTGTTGTTCTTGCGTGGGTTGCGTCGGCTGGGGTGGGGGTGTGACCTGTGTTTGGTCATACATGTTTATCCAACTGTGAATCTCGTCCATCTGGTTTCCGCCTTCCTGATCACTCCCCCACGCGGATCCGGACATAGACGACGGTTGCCCGTACATGAAAGCACCTGCAACGCACTAATTTAAGTATTCACTTCATTTTTATGGGCAAATAGTATACATGTATGTACATACATTGTACTTCCATTCTTGGTTCTGCTTGCACAATTTTTTGAATAAATTCATAAGGTTCTTATGTCTGAACTGTGAAAAAAAATTTGCCCCCAAATGACGCATGCACCAACGGCTCTGCAAGTCCAGCCATGGAGTTTCTTCCTCAGGACTAGGATTTGTCAGTGCCTTAATCGCACTCAGTATACCTGCATGCCGGTCATGAAGGATGCAGACATTCGGCTTGTCATGCACAACAGCTATTTTCAACTGTCTAAAGAACCATAACCAACTTGCAGTGTTCTCACTCTCCACAAAGGCAAATGCGAGTGGGACGACCTGATTGTTCCCGTCTTGACCAATGGCTGTCAAAATCTGACCTTTGTACTTTCCAGTGAGAAATGTCCCATCAACGCATATCACTGGTCGACAATGACTAAAAGCTTCAATGCATACACCAAAAGACCAAAAAACTCGATGCAGCACCTTCACCGTTGGGAACTCAGGCATCAAAAAGTGTTGGATGTCTACATAGGTACCTGGATTTCGGGCCTGCAGTGTGTGCAGAAGACGAACCACAGAGTCATATGAGTCAAAGAACGACCCAAATCTGCTCTCAAGCGCACTCTGCTTAGCCCTCCAAGCCTTGTCATACTCAATTTGGTAACCCCACCTTACCTTCACTTTATGCATAATAGCCCTAACTTCCATGGTTTTGCTCTCCACAATCTCCGTGTACAGCATCCGAGCAATAAGAGTGGAAGACAAGTTGCGATGATCTTTGGGGATACTTGTAATACGGCATGTGTGCAGTACCAAGTCAGTCACCACCCATGTTGTGTCATACTTAGGGATTAACCCGTGCACCCTTCCGGGACAATTAATGTCTTCACACTCCATTGTCAGATATCGCTTACTTGACACAGTTGCTTTCAAAACCCTGTTAGTTGAAATTGCCCACTGAATTATGGCGTCCTTCAGATGTTGCTTGTCCTGATATCTAGCACCTTTGGCCATATTGTTCTGGTGATATTGCCAGGCAGAATCGTGGCCATCGTTCACATTCATTGAATTCATGAAGTCCTGATTCCACGCATTAAGCAAAGGCAACTCCTCTTCTTCACTACCCTCCGCAGATTCATCACCACTACCACTTCCACCATCTGTATCTTCTTCCATCTGGTTCTGCATTTCCCCATCTACCTCGTCCCCATCTACCTCGCCACTAGCTGCATCGACACTGACTTCCTCGCCAACATCACCATGTCCTCCAACTGCTTGACTGCTCTGCCCTGATTCATAACCACCACCCCCATAATTTGACTCAGAAGTATACATATACTCACTATTTTGGCTTGGATCGTACGCGCCCTCTCCTTCAGGGGGGGTGATCTCCTTCTCGACGGGAAGCAGTAAGGCCGTAGGGTTTATTCCCCTTTTTTCGCAGCCTTGCAACCATCGCACCCACTGAGAGGTGTCCTGTACGGGCCTCAAAATAAAGAAGATGTTGGTTGTGGACTTCGTCCATAGTGCATGCACACCAACGGTGTATATTGACGGATTAAGGCCTAAACTTCCTGTCAACCAGTCTTCAGCCTGACTAATGGACCATGTTGCAGGGGCATTCATATCCATGTCCACAAACTGAAACTCACTCAGATCAACTCCCTGATCATTTGTTCGGACAGTACCCGAACCATAATAAAATCTTACTAAAGTAGACATCTCTTCTCACCTAAGAAATAATAATAAGAGTCGTCACCTACCGTACCGTAATACAAAAATATTGCCCAACTATTACTAAATATTACTACGGAATCATATAATTTTTATGACCACATAATTAATACGACAAACTCTACAAATATATCTATACTACGGACGAAGTCCGGCACTAACAAACAAAATATTTACAGTACTAACGACTAATATTTTGCATAATAACATGCACTAACCTCCATACTACACGACTAACAAAATATTTACACTACTAACAAATAGTTCCATTTTTTATAAAATATGAAATAACCAATGTATGAAAAATCTTACCCTTGAAGCGTGCCCTTAATCACCACAGCAGCGACACCACCACGAACATTCAGCTCCTACCCCAACACCAACCTCCACCCGATCTCCAGTGTTGCCCCCTTATACCACCCCCAAATTGCCTCCATGAACTACCCCATTAACAGATCGAAGCTTTCCCTTAATGCGTACTGCTTTGGGGATGATTTTGTGGGTGCAAAATCAACTACAATCTTGTGTACATGTGCTAACAAGTGAGGAGAAATGGAGGCAGCAGAGCGAGGAAAGAGAGGCGTCGGGAGGAAGAAGAAAATGAGGAGAAGGAGAGGCAGGGGAGCACAGGGGAGCGGGCGATATGGCCGAGGCAGCCTTTCGGCGTGCTGCAAGCCGATAGCCTCCTTTCGGCGTGGACAAAGCCGACAGGAGTCTGTCGGAGAATAGGCCCAGGAACCGGGCGTATCTCACGGGGTAAGAATCGAGCAAGGGGCTGAACACGGAGTCAAACAACCTCCAACGTTCCACGGCGACGGTGCTCGTCGGGCTCGTCGGAGGGGAACACTGCAGAGAGGGGACGCACAGTATTACCCAGGTTCAGGGCCCTCTTGTGGAGGTAAAGCCCCTACGTCCTGCTTGGCTGTATTGCTTGTAGAGGTTTTTCAGTACAGGGAGAGCCTGTGGAGCTCAAGGTGGCTACAATGGCTAAAAACCCTAACTGAACCAGGGGGTGAACTTAGATCTAAAACCCAACCAGGAGTCGAACCCTTGGCACGGGAGTGCCCTCCCTCCTTTTATAGTCGTCTTGGTCCTCTTCCGCCCAAACATTTGGGCGGGAAGGGTTGCCACATCCCGACGAAGGAGGAGGCACGGTGCACCATAAAGATGAAGTCCACCATAAAGGTAGAGCCCATGGACGCGGTCCACGGCAGGGGAGCAGCGTCACCAAAGCTGAAAAGAGGCACCGTCCAGCCAGGACGGTGGGCTGGCGCAGCAGACGTGGAACGGGTCCCGCGGTGACGTCGCCGTTGGAGCGTAGCTGCAGGCGGTCTCCTTATCACCAAAGTGGCAAGCCTCGTTGTCCGCTTTGCGTGGTGCCGCTTTGTTGACCCCTTTATTCATCAGAACGGCAACTGGGGCGCTGGCGTCATCGCGCTTTGGCGCGCCAGTGACTCTGCGGGAAGCGCAGAGCCCATGTGCGCTCTGCCGCGGAGGCAGAGCTGGCTTCGAGAGGAAGGAAGCCTCCCGAGGCGAAAAAGCCTCGGCGGTCTTCACGGCTTAGTCCTTAGCCGAAATCCTGGTGGCGCCCTGAGGCGCCTTCTTGTGGAGAGATCCCCTGTCGAGACTCGACAGGCTTGGAGAGCCTCTACAGGCTGAGAGCCTGGTCCTTAGCGGAAATCAGACCGAAGAGTCCCTTGGGCCTTGGCAGGCCGGCCCGTGGTACCCTGGTTTCCACTGTGCCGACAGAGTCCCCACGCCGACAGGGTGCGGACCCGGCACCTGCTCGGCCTGGAGGAAGCCGACAGGCCTGCTCGGCGTGCGCGAGTGCGGACCCGGCGACCTGCTCGGCTTGGAGCAAGCCGACAGGCCTGCTCGGCGTGCGTGAGGCCGACAGGGGCTGCTCGGCTTTAGGGAAGCCGAGACTATAATATTTTTGAAAATAAAAAAAATGCGCATTATTTCCCTAAAAAAATAAAAAAATGTATTATTTAGAAATTTCGAGCCTCTTCTATCACCTCCTCCGCGCGGTGCTCCACCACGGGAGGAGTCACCGCCCGAGCCGACGACGGCGCCGCCTCTTCAGTCACCTCCTCCGCACGGTGCTCCACCACGGGAGGAGTTGCCGCCCGAACGGGTGACGGCGCCGCCTCTTCAACCGCCACCTCCGCGCGCGGTGCTCGCCCGCGCCGCGCGGTGCTCGCCCGCGGGAGGAACAGTTGCCTGTCGCGGCTCGTCAAGCTTGCGGAGCCGCCGCCTCTTTGGCTCCGCAGGTTGCCTGAAAGGAAGACAAGTAGAAGATCCTTCAAGAGGGTTTTTCCAGAAGCAAGATGATAAAAGAAAAAGAAGAGTCGAGGCTTACTCGTCAGCCATAACCCACACCCTCTTCTTCGCCTTGGGCGGTTGGGTGTTGCTTGCTCCGGCCTCCTCCTGAGGCGCCCCTGCCTCCACGCGAGGAGCGCTCCTCGCGGTCGCGGCTCTCCTGTCGTGGATGGCCTTGGAGCGGGGCTCGCAGCGTCCTCCCCCGCCGCCGCTCATCTCCTCCTCCTCTCCGACGCGTTGGGAGCGGGCGACGCGGAAGGCACCCTCCTCATCACTGGAGGAGAGCACCTGGAGATCCACCTCGGCGGGAGCGCTCCTTGAGGAGTCGGCGGAGCCTCTCGAGAGGTTGGCGCCTCTCGAAGCCTCGTCCTCGCCAACGGGGTCGGTGCCCCTCGAGGCCTCATCCTCGCCGAAGGGATCCACGCCTCTCGAGGCCTCTTCCTCGCCAGACTCCTCGACCTCCTCCGGCTCAGGAGACTCGTCCATATACTCCGGCTCCGCCGCCCACGGGTTGGGACGAGGCCCGCGGTGCCCTGCGGGCACAATTCCCCACTCGTCGAACACGGGCATGCACCGGCGTTGCGCCTCAATGCTCTCCTCGGCAAAGCTGATGAGTGGCCGGGCCTCGTCGTTGGTAGGAGACGGGATCTCCGTCGTCGCGAAGAGGACCCCCATAATCTGGCGTAGCACCTCAGGCGCGAAGCCATCCGAGCTCAACCGCATCGCGTCCCCCTTGCCGGTGTACCGCCACACCGGCTCGGAGTGCCACTGGAGGGGGGCGATCCGACGCCTCGTGAAGTCTCTTGCCACCATCTGGCCGGTGACCCCGGCCACGCGGATGTGCCGGATGCACTCGTACACCACGTCAAGCCTCTGGCCCCTGAAGTCTGCGCTCGCCCAGCGCGCCCACTTCCTCGGGGGGGCCTCGGGCACCTCCAAGAGAGGGTTTGTCTTCTTGGTGTCGACGAAGAGCCACTTCTTGCGGAAATCCTCCACCTTCTTCGTCACCTTGGTGATGGCGTTCTCACCGCACCAAGCGATGGGAATGTAGTTCTCACTCCTGGCGGCGGCGATGCGGAAGGAGACACAGCCGAGCTGCTCGTTGGAGGCGGTGTTCCGAAGGGAGTAGAAGCTACGGAAGACCGCCACCGAGGGACGGACGCCGATGTAGGCCTCGCAGAGGTGGACGAAGATGGCAAGGATAAGAATGGAGTTGGGATGAAGGTGAAGAAGTTGGATCTGGTACACCTCCAGGATCGCCAAGAGGAACTCAGAAAAGGGAGGAACAAGACCGGCGTAAAGAGTATGGATGAAGATGGGGTAGAACCCCTCGGTGAGCCTGCTGCCGGACGGCCTCAGTGGCGCCGTGCTCATTGGTGCCCGCCGCCGCCACATGGCGCACCTTTGCTATTGCCACCGCGTTGACGCGGGTCGGCGGCAGCGCCTCCTCGAGGGCAGCACCGCGCGCCGCCGCCGCCGACGTGTCGGCCCGCATCACAGCCTTGCCCTTCGGGTCGACGGTTGCTTTCTTGGGAGCCATCGGTCGCCGGAGAAGAAGACGAAGACCCTGGAGTTGGAGTGCTCTGGGAAGAAGGAGATGTTTTGGAGGCGTTGGGAGAAGAGTGCGGAGGAGTTATGGGAGAAGTGAAAGGCACAGTCTGCGCGCCTAGGCTATATTGACCGGCTCCCGAATCGTGGCGGGCCCCGCCACGTCGCCCGTTGGAGCCGAGGAGATAGTGGCCGTGGGCGCAACCGCTGCGCCCCACGTGTCACGGCCCCGGCAGGCACCATTGGGCCCTCGACGCTTCGCCTTCATCCATGGGCCTCGGCGTGCCCATCGCGGGCCCGGGGGCTACTGTCGGCACAGTGGAAACCAGGGTACCACGGGGCGGCCTGCTAGGGCCCGCAAGATTCCTCAGAAGTTTTTCGCTAAGGACCAGGCTCTCCAAACCTGGCGAGCCTCGCGAGGGTTTTTCCTCACGAGTGACCTTTTCTCCTCGCCGAGGGTTTTCTCCCTTGGCGACAGACCTCTCCTCGAGAGGGCGTCACGGACGCCGCCAGCAAATTCTGCCAAGGACCAAGCCGAAAGGCTCGGCGAGGCCTTTCACCTCGCCGGGCTTCCTTCCTCTCGAAGCCAGCTCTGTTCCCGCGGCAGAGCGCACATGGGCTCTGCATCCTCCGCAGAGTGACGACCGCGCCAGCACACGGTGACAGCAACGCCCCGGTTGCCTTTCTTGTGTATAAAGCAGTCAACAAAGCTGCCCCAAGCAAAGGAGCCCCAAAGATTGCCACTTTGGTGATAAGGGAACCGTCTGCAGCTACCCTCCATGGACGATGTCACCGCGGGACCCGCCCTGCCTCAGCAGCGCCAGCCCACCGTCCCGTTTGGACGGTGGCTTTTCCAGCTTTGGTGACGCCGCCCCTGCCGTGGACCGCGTCCATGGCCCTTACCTTTATGGTGAACTCCACCTTTTTGGTGCACCGCGCCTCCTCCTTCGTCGCCATGTGGTAGCCCTTCCCGCCAAGATGTTTTGGGGAAGAGGCCCGAGACGCCTATAAAAGGAGGAGGAGCCCGTTCGGGCAAAGGGTTCAGACTCTGGTGGTTTCACAAGACCAAACCCTAGATCTGAGGTTAGCAGTAGCCATTGTTAGCCACCCAGAGCTCGCCAAGCTCGCCCTGTACTGACAACCTCTCCAAGCAAGTGCAATACAACTTGAAGCAGAACGTAGGGGTTTTACCTCACCTAGAGGGCCCTGAACCTGGGTAATATCGTGCGTTCCTCTCTGCAGTGCTTCCCCACAGCGATCCAGGCAAGTACCGTCGCCGAGGCACGTTGAGGGTTGTTTGATTCCGTGTTCAGCCCCTTACTCGATCCTTCGTGAGACATACCCAGTTCCTGGGATAGTTCTCTGACAAAGATTCATGTGGTAATTAATTATTCCAAAAACAGGACAGATCATTTAAACAGGGGCCTAGAAGTAAAACATTTTAAAAAACTGGGGGTTTCTACAAATCTGCCAGATCTGGATCTGGGGAACTATGCCACTGGGGTGAGATCTACACAAGAGGCTGACATGTGGGACCCAGGGGCCCACATGTGTAGCGCCCCGACCCCGGAATTATACAGAGAGGCTATGTATTCGGCACAACCATCAAGGTATAAAACAAAGATCGAGACTTGTGGAACAAACCGGCACATTGCATGACTCTACGACACAAGATATAAAGCAACTCATATAATGAGAAGAATACAAATATTACACAACAAAAGGATCACAGATCCAACAAGTCATCAAGCGGAAGCGGGTAGTGTTGTCTAACAACAAGAAGCAAATATATGGCCTAAGAGGCCTACAATAAACATCATCCCAGCCAGCTTGTTCCACGGTCCCAAGCTGCCACCTGGGAACCCCAGACTAGTAGTCGACGTCAACGAAGAACCCACCTAGCTGCTCGGTGTCGTCTTCCTCTGAAACACAAAATCATAGAGGCAGCAAAGAGCGACTGAGTACGATGTACTCTCAAGTTTAGTAGGGCGATATAGGCCCAATAACTGACGGAGGCTCTAAAGCTTTATATGTATTTCTTTTGCATAAAGCTAAGTTTCATAAACAGAAATATGAATGACACATGGCATTCGTCTACTCAGAGTATTTTTATAAAGGGGTAAGAGAGTATCATTATCACCTTTCGGTTCTCGGCGAACCTACTCACAAACATCACCCCTCATCTCACATAAAGGCACTCCCTCGACTCACCCTCACTCCATTGTCGTCACTGTGCTTCGTCCGGAATTTTCCGGATGGGTCCGGAAAATTCCGACTGGCCCGGAATTGATCCGGAAATTTCCGGGCCATTCCGAATGAACAAAACATGGTAGAAAAACTGAAATTTGACAAGGGCTCCAAAACACTTCCAGAAAATATGCAAAAATTCTGGGAGTTTCCCCACTAGGTAAACTAGCTCAACCTACATTTACCTGGGCCTTTGAGCATCATGACATGGCTTACCAATAACCAAGGATAGGAACCACTTTTGGAGTTGAAGTTGAAAACACATTGGAGGCCAACCATTTGGTTCCTTTGCAAAAGAGTGAACTTGGGGAACATGTTGAACCATAAGGTCACTTGCCAAGACAAGGGTTACACCACAGTTTGCATTTCAAGAGATAAAGGGTTTGGGGAGTTTGGCCTCCCTCATTTCATTGTTTTCCCATTTGGTGGTTTGTTAACACAAGCAATTTAAAGGGATGCCATGATGCAAACATATATGCAAAAAGTGGAAAAATTCTTCGTAGTTTTTCATATCCAAGCTAGGGCTGTTACAACATGTCAGTGGCTAGCAAGAAAGGTAAAATGGGGGGGTTAATTCGCTCCTAAGGGGGTTCGAACTCGGGTCTACGGTGGTGCGACGGGGCAGAGACCAGTTGAGCTGCTGTGTGTTGTTGTCAAGGTACAGATCTGAAGCAACTAGAGGTATCCCTGCTGTTAACTGAATTTTTGCACCGAAGATTCAGACAACAGGGACAACGGCGGCATCGGATTCGTGGTGGCTGGCGACGACCAAAAGGGAGCGGCGCGATCTACGTGCGTGTGTGGTGCAGGTGCAGGGTGCAGAGGGGGGTGGTGGTCGTGCGTGTGCGAGCATGTGCTCGAGCGGCAGGGGCTCGTACAAGTGCAGAACACGAGCAGTAGGAGCTCGCGCTCGTGCTCGTGCATGTGTTCGACGGCAGCCTCGGCTACGGTGGTGACAGAGCACACGATGGTGTTGTCCAGAGCAGGAGGGAGAGGGAGAGGGAGAGAGGACGCCGGACGGCGGTGTTGGCTCACCGAGGAGATCGAAAAAGGAGAAGGGGGTGTTGGAGGTGGCCGTCGGCCTTGGAGTTCCTCTCGGGCGGACGAAGATGATCCGGGCGTGCACGAACTACTCCAGCTCCCGCGTGGAAGTAGACGTACACCGTAGAAGACGTGCTCGACCTCCTCTTCAGCCTGGCATGGCATTCCCCATGGCAGCTCCCCGACGATGGATCTCCTCCGGCTATTTGTGGCGAGGCTCGGGCAGGAGGTAGATGGAGAGGAGAGGAGATGGTGGTGGCGGAGAGGAGGGAAAGGAGGCGTCTAGGGTTTGGTGGGGAAGAAGCACCCGGGGGCTGGCTTTATAGGGGGAGAGGGAGCAGGTGGAGGCGCGGGTGCGGTGGTGAGATGGCGACGGAAAAGGTGTCGAGGACGATGGCGCGGCGACGTATGCATGAGGGTGCGGAGGAGGAAGGAAAAGTGGAAAGGCCAGCTGGGCTAGGCCTTAGGTGGGCTGCTCCGGGAAGAAGGAAGAGGGTGGAGAGAAGAGAGGGGAGCTGGGCTTCGGTCCAGCTCCTGCTTTTTTCTTCCTTTGCAATTTTCTTTTTTTCCAGAGAAAAGAAAAGAGAAGGAAAAAGAGAAAAACAAAAATAAAACTAGGGTTTTGATTTTTCTCAAAATATTTGTTGTTTTACAAATTATTGTTTGTTTCAAAGATTTTTTTGGTTTTTCAAATATTTTGTTTTTGCAATTTAGAAAATAGGTTTTGCATGTGATAACACATGAAAACACAAATTCTTTTTGTTTGTTTTTCTTTTATTTTGCAAAACTAGAAATGCAACAACAAAGATGATGTCATGATTATGCAACAAATTAAATTCACAAACAAAGAAATTAAAAGGGGATTACTTTTGGGATGTTACAACTCGCCACCCCTCGAAGGAATCGCGCCCCGAGATTCCAAAAGAAAAGAAAAGGTTGGGATAGTCGGATCGAAGATGATCTTCGTGTCCAAGATCATGAGATTGTTGCAAAAGCCTGGTTCAAAGGTCGATGAAAAATTCAATAGCTCTGTCAATTGGCATACCTGGGAGCTCCTCCGGGAAAACATCAGAAAAGTCACAAACCACTGAAACAACTTGAATGGCTTGGAGAGGGTCGACAATTAGAGTAAAGAGGTGGAGAGAAGGGACAAAAGTTGACTATGCACCGGTTCAAAAGGAACACGAATTAGCATAAAACTAATAAGTGTGTGAAGGGTAGTGGAATTGTATAAGAAAGAAGGTGAAGTGACCGAAGCAACATTTATTTTTACCATAAGAACAGGTCCAACCTAAGTTACTACGGAAAACCCCGAACATGTGAAACCCTAATTTTGAAAAATTTAGGAAAGGAGAGAAAAACTCGTTTCACTTCCTTACCGAAAAAGAGGGAGGATGGGTGGGGAAAGAAGTAAAGAGAACAGAGTTCCTACTCTCGCGTATAATTTTTCTTGAATAGCTACTAAAATAATTTCTAGACTCAACTACGACCAGTAGAAAAAGCTCCTAAAGGCGGTCCATGCTCTGATACCAATTTGTAAGCCCCAGTTAGCGGAAATAAACATTTCGCCAAGTAGAACCACAATTGGATTACATCACATGCACAAGTACGACACAAAAAGATAAATAAACATAGTTCGAAATACTTTTATTACATCACAGGGGATCAAACGTCCCGAATACAGCGGAAGCAATCACTCGTCTGAGTACAGACTACATCAAAGGCCAAAGGCCGGAAAATAAAAGAGGGGACCCGCTCACAGTGGTCTCAGGCTGCCGCCTAGGATCTCGATCTACTCGTCGTAGTCAGCGTCGAACTCTACGTAGTAGCCTCCATCTGGATCGTCAAATTCTGCTGTCGCTCCTGCATCGGTGAAAACACAGGCACCGGACACCCGATGGTATGAGTACAGGGGTACTCAGCAAGTCTAACGCACAAGAGGAAAAGAAGGTACGATGCACATGCATTGGGGTTGAAAAAGGCTGTATGTGGACTTGCAGCAGCAGCACCTAACAACTACAGAAGACACGCTACAACTTGCGTCTAATTAGAATAAAGGAAGAGAGCGCTTGCGCTACTGGGCTAAACTACTCACCAAGCAATACCCGTCCTGAGACAACTCCATCGTATCATATACCCACGAGGAAGAAGTCCGGACACTCACACGTTGATCAAATTTTAGCAGGTTTATTAATCGAGTATGGCTATTTACTAGTCAATTTAGCTATTTAATATATACGGTGATGTCTATGATCTTTTTAGCCAGCACATTACCCAAGTCGTCCATAACCGCGGACTCGACTTTTCGAAAAGATTTAACCCTGCAGGGGTGCCCAAATGTAACCATACACGTTCAATCAACCACATGCCACAGAGGCATTTAGGTATCTCAACACGACCTTCCCCATCACTACTACATTGGATAGAGAGCCACCTATCTGAAACTGATCCACGTGGGGAGCCCGGCCGAAACTCCTTTGCGGGCCCAAACGTTGCGCGAACGGCTTCGGGAGGAACACTCATACGATTGCCCTCCTTCCACATGCAATTAACGCCCATTCCGCAAACCTATATGCGTCCCCCTTAGTTGTAACCTCTCATCTTCAACATGCATCGTGCGTATGCTCCAAATGGTAAACACCCAAACTACTTTGTGGCTCCCTAACCAATATAGCAGATCTGGTACTGAGTTGCGGGGGGTTCCATAAGTCTTCCCACGTGTGGGTAGGGCGCTCATTCTTGGATAAGCGGAAAAGAACGGTTTTTCCTAGGCGACACTAGCAGAACAAATCACCATAGTTGGCCTTCCACCGGTGCCTTGTCTTTAATTATAATAAAGTGATTCCCACATAGCAAGTCTTCAATTAATAAGATATACCAGCTAAGCATGTGATAGACCACAAGCAACTCCTAAGCATGCTAGTAGATAGTAACTGGAAAACAAGCATAGGATATAGGCAGGCATATCAGGAATAGCTGGGCTTCTATCAGGCTATGCAATTCTAATAGGAATCGTAAGACACAACAGAACGGAAGTCCTAAAGCATGCAACACAGGCATAGGCATCACATGAGAAAGTTGGGGAGGGGATGCTTGCCTGTTGGCTCAGTAGCCTGGTACTGGGCTAACTCCTCGGAGGTGTCGGGGTACTCAGCAACGTCGTCGTCTACGGGTAACCCAAAACATAACAAAGGCAAAATCAATACAAATTCATTCAACCAAGCATGGTGACATGACATTTAAAAATATGCAGCAAATTAAAGTGCTATACATTTTATTAGGCAAGTTAAATTAGGATTTAGCAATTCAATAAAGAATTAATGCATTTTAGGCACTTTTATTAGTTCAATTAATTGAATTTCAAAAGAACCCGAAAGTTAATTTGTTTAATTCATGCATGCAAATAAAATAGATTTGGACAGATTGCAATTTTAGCTTTAATTTGATATAAAATTCATAATTTTTGGAGGTGTGGTTCAAAAGTTATGAATTTTAGAAGTTTTAATTATTTGCAAAAGATTTGATTATTTAAAACATTTAAATAAATTCTAAAATTCAAACAAAATTCATATTCGGTTAGAATTTGAATTTCTGATTTGAAAACATATTTTTATTGTAATTTTTGGCAAAAGATTCATGTGGTAATTAATTATTGCAAAAACAGGAGAGATCATTTAAACAGGGGCCTAGAAGTAAAACATTTTCAAAAACTGGGGGTTTCTGCAAATCTGCCAGATCTGGATCTGGGGAACTATGCCACTGGGGTGAGATCTACACAAGAGGCTGACATGTGGGACCCAGGGGCCCACATGTCAGTGGCTAGCAAAAAAGGTAAAAAGGGGGGGTTAATTCGCTCCCAAGGGGGTTCGAACTCGGGTCTACGGTGGTGCGACGGGGCAGAGACCAGTTGAGCTGCTATGTGTTGTTGTCAAGGTACAGATCTGAAGCAACTAGAGGTATCCCTGCTGTTAACTGAATTTTTGCGCCGAAGATTCAGACAACAGGGACAACGGCGGCGTCGGATTCGTGGTGGCCGGCGACGACTAAAAGGGAGTGGCGCGATATACGTGCGTGTGTGGTGCAGGTGCAGGGTGTAGAGGGGGGTGGTGGTCAGTGCGTGTGCGAGCATGTGCTCGAGCGGCAGGGGCTCGTACAAGTGCAGAACACGAGCAGCAGGAGCTCGCGCTCGTGCTCGTGCATGTGTTCGACGGCGGCCTCGGCTACGGTGGTGACAAAGCACACGACGGTGATGTCCAAAGCAGGAGGGAGAGGGAGAGAGGACGCCGGACGGCGGTGTTGGCTCACCGAGGAGATCGAAAAAGGAGAAGGGGGTGTTGGAGGTGGACGTCGGCCTTGGATTTCCTCTCGGGCGGACGAAGACGATCCGGGCGTGCACGAACTACTCCAGCTCCCGCGTGGAAGTAGACTACACCGTAGAAGACGTGCTCGACCTCCTCTTCAGCCTGGCGCGGTGTTCCCCATGCAGCTCCCCGATGATGGCTCTCCTCCGGCCATTTGTGGCGGGGCTCGGGCAGGAGGTAGACGGAGAGGAGAGGAGATAGTGGTGGCGGAGAGGAGGGAAAGGAGGCGGCTAGGGTTTGGTGGGGAAGAAGCACCCGGGGGTTGGCTTTATAGGGGGAGAGGGAGCAGGTGGAGGCGCGGGTGCGGTGGCGAGATGGCGACGGAAAAGGTGTCGAGGACGATGGCGCAGCGACGTACGCGTGAGGGTACGGAGGAGGAAGGAAAAGTGGAAAGGCCAGCTGGGCTGCTCCGGGAAGAAGGAAGAGGGAGGAGAGAAGAGAGGGGAGCTGGGCTTCGGTCCAGCTCCTGTTTTTTTCTTCCTTTGCAAATTTTTTTGAGAAAAGAAAAGAGAAGGAAAAGGAGAAAAACAAAAATAAAACTAGGGTTTTGATTTTTCTCAAAATATTTTGTTGTTTTACAAATTCTTGTTTGTTTCAAAGATTTTTTGGTTTTGAAAATATTTTGTTTTTGCAATTTAGAAAATAGGTTTTGCATGTGATAACACATGAAAACACAAATTATTTTTGTTTGTTTTTCTTTTATTTTGCAAAACCACAAATGCAACAACAAAGATGATGTCATGATTATGCAACAAATTAAATTCACAAACAAAGAAATTAAAGGGGATTACTTTTGGGATGTTACAAAATACACCGTAGGGCCACCCCGTTGGGGCACTTGCGGTATAGTTCGTCGTCGTGGATGATTTAAGTCTTGGCCTGTCGGGCCACCCGCTCGGCGTAGTGTCGTCGAGAGGCAGTATGCCCTTCTGGAGGTAGTCCTTGAGTTCGGTGATCCAGCTGCTTGCTTCATGAGTCAGGGTTAGCAGGAGGCGATCCCCCGAAGGGAGACCACAATCGGGGGCTGTCGTGTCTTGGATCACACACACCGGGAGTAAAGGATGCCCCCTTTTTAGGTTCGGCACGGGGCGCGAAGGAGGCTGGGAGATGCCTACTTCCGGGAGAACGTCATCGAGACCTCCGATCTACGTACTAGCAAGCAACAGAGAGACACAGGGAGTTTACCCAGGTTCAGGCCGCCCGGAGGCTAAAAGCCCTACTCCTGCATGTCTGGATTGAGTGGTTTATCATGGTGTAGCTTACAAAGGTGGTTGCGGGTGAGAACCCGGGAGGTGTTGGCTAGAGGTTTAAGACGAGCAGATCCTGTCCCGGAGGAGATCACCTCTTGCTTCTGCTACTCTCGTCTGGTGTGCTGCCTAGCCTAGCCTCCAAATCTCCGGAATTCCGTCCCTTCCTCAGGTGCCTTGGTCCTCCTTTTATAGGCTAAGGGGATCCCACAAGGGCACCTTTGGGTGCGGAGGGGTTTCAGGCGGGAAATCCCCTCCGGGTTCTACTCATGGGGCGGCGTGGCCTCTTCTCATCCAAGTATCCTTCTGAGGGGGGTTAGGTGCGGTCACCCACCTTTTGCAGGGCGTGCGGACAGAGTCTGACACCTTTACCGATTGTGTCCCCCCGTGGCGCCTCCATCTTCTTGGCGCCCAAGTCTTCTAGGAGCTTCCAGCCGGAGCTGGCAAGCTTATCCTCTCGGCTCGTACGGAGGCTGGAACCCGGAGGTGAGCCTGGCCTCCTGCCGGGCGTCCGGGTCCCCGGGACCTCCGCGTTGTCTGCCGGGTTGGGGGTGACCCCGGGAGGTTCCCCATCCCTTAGTCGTGGTTGTCGATGCCGTTCTTGCCTGGTTGTCGTGGGGCAGATGGGGGGCCCATCTGATAGTCTTGAACCCTTGCCTTGTTCGCCTTTTTGGTGGGCCCACTGGTGGTGGACCCACTTTGACCGCATCAGGGGAACCCCGTGTTCCACTGTTGCGACGGGGGCTCCCTCAAGAGGTGCTGCTGGTGGTTGCTCATCCTGCTCTTTCTCCTCAATCGCTGGCGGCATGGCGGATGGACTCGTCAGCTGCTCCTCAAAGACGCCAGGGCGCTGAGGGTCCTTTCTTGAGGCGCGTCGGGCAATGTCGTCGGCCTCCTTGTTGTCGAGGCGAGGGATGTGCTCCAGCCCCATGCGAGGAAACGCTTTTGTTGGAGAAGTTGACGATGAGCTGGGTGTCTCCCTTGACGATGATGTGCTTGATGCCGAGCGCGATGGTAGCCTTGAGGCCACAGACGAGTCCCTCGTATTCCGCGATGTTATTGGAGATCTTGTCGCGGTAGTAGAGCTTATCGCCGGTAGGCGATGTTAGGAGGGCACCAGCGCCGACACCGCCACCCCCGCAGGCGCCGTCGAAGTGTATTGACCAAGCGTCAGAAGCTGTGTTGCCCGGTAATGTAGACGGTTCTTCGAGATGCTCCTCCATGGCCGGGTCAGTCCATTCCGCGACGAAGTCCGCTAGGGCCTTGCTTTTGATTGTCTTGGTGGTGAGGAACTCTAGGTCGAAAGCTCGAAGCTCGATCGGCCATTCGGCCACGCGGCCGGTGGTGTTGGAGCTGCGCAGGATCCCCTCCAGGGGATATGAAGTGACCACTTTGATGGGGTGGCCTTGCTAGTAGTGGTGGAGATTCCGGGAGGCGACGAGGAGGGTGAAGAGAAGCTTCTGTTGCATGTTGTACCGCGTGCGGGCGTCTCGAAGCACTGTAGTGATGAAGTAGACGAGGCGCTGTACGAGTCATAGTCCCGCGGATTTGGAGGCCGGCCTTGTGTCGAGGTTGAGGTTGGCCGGCGGTTCATCGGGTGACGTTACGGGGCCCTCCTCCTGAGGGCCCGCTTGGGGTGGATCCTTGGCGAAGAGCCCCCGAGCCACTGTGGGAGAGTTCTTGTCGGAAGGTTCCGGGCCTGGCGGTGTGGAAGGATCCTCGACAGCGGGAACGGGCTCCTCCCGCTCCGCCACAAGGACGGCGCTTGCCGTATGTGGAGTGGCTGCTAGGTACAGCAATAGTGGCTCGCGGGCCCGCAGAGCCACCATGATTGGTGGGCTGGCGAGGTAGCGCTTGAGCTCCTCGAAGGCAGCATCGGCTTCTGGTGTCCACTCGAAGGTGCCTGTCCGCTTCATGATTTTGAAAAACAGCAGGGCTCTCTCGCCGTACCTGGAGATGAGCCGGCCGAGTGCAGCCATGCAACCCGCCAGGCGTTCCATATCCTTTAGGCACCAATACTAAAAAAGCAGCGATTAGTGATGTTTCTGAGGCGACGTTTTGATAACGTCATGTGTTTCCATTGCGAGGTAGCAGAAAAGTTGGATTTAGTCGCAACGTTTTTGCTTTCTTTGATCGTGGGCCAGTTGCGCGCGACATTTCGTTAATATTACATTGCGGATTTTCGTTCCCGGCCTAGTAGCCCAATTTTGTTCGACGAAATTGTTCTTGGTTACAGAGAATGTCGCTGATTTTCGTCGCATGCCACATCCTGCCCTGATTGACTACTTTGACTGGCGATGATTGACCGGTTGATGTGTGACCCCACATTCTACCGCGTGTGCACTGTTGTGTTCAATTTGTGGTGGAATTTAATCAAATCATGAGAAAAAAGAGATTGCCATGTGCACTGTTGTTTTTCGTTTGTGAGAGCCGTAACCCACGACCTCCCTCTCGCAATCGTGTCACGAAGAACGTTTGTTCCGTTTGTGGAGTGCAATTGAAAACTTTAAAGCTAATTGAAAAACTTAAGAGAATTCTCAGATTCTGAAATAATAGCATTGGGAGGACGCAAATAAATATACCAAATAACTGACTACGAATCAACACGGCAGAAATTAGGAAACAAAAACATAACTTCACTAGATCTGTTCGATGGGGCAAACTATGCATACATAAACATAAACAAGATCATAAACATATACTTTATGACCCTGGGAACTAATCATAAGAGGGAAACATCGAAGCATCGGATGGGAACTCCGCTGCCTTGGCAATAAGGGCTTCCTTGCGCGCGAGGAGAGTTTCCTTCTACGCGAGCGCTACCTCGATCTGCAGGTTCCCAACCTGCCACGCTAGGTCAAGGTTGCTGGCCATCAGCTTCTTGAGATCTTCCATCAACTTCGTCACCGCCTCGTTGCAAGCTTCCCCCTGCTGGACCATCTCCTTTCTGGCTTCAACAACATTGTCAAGATTTTCAAGGGCGAGCTTCATGGCCGCTTCAAGCTGACCTTCTAGCACGGGTACCCTCTTCGCCAAATGATCGAAGACGGCCCTCTCCTCGGCTTAAAACTCCCTATACATAGATGCAAGATTGGAAGTTTATGTTAATCTAAAAACGGATATAAGAAAGATGAAACCAGGAGCAGTTCAGAAACGGATCAGAAGACTGGAACGGAGATAGAAACCCATATAAATCTACCTCGAGGAAGCAGAGCGCTTCGACGGTGGAGCCATCGGTGTTGCCTGGTTGGGGGGTGGAGGGGGAGGAGGAGCAGCGACGAAGAGGGTTTTTGCTGTGGAGGGGAGGCGGCGATCGGAAGATAGGGTGAAGTGAGTAGTACATCGCTTATGCACCTCTACTTATACACAGGTCAGGTGGACGACACGACGTTTGATCCCCGCGTGGCGAGTGGCCGCGAACTGCATGACGAGTGGAGCGTGGAACTGACGGTGTGGTGCATTTACCCATGAAAAGCGACGGGCCGGCCAGGATTCTTCACTTTGTGTCATTGCCAGGTGGGACCCGCGAATGATTGGGCCCAGGTGGAAGTGGACCGGAGGAGTGGTGCATTTACGTATGCATCCAGGCGAAGGGACGGGCCGGCCAGTTTTCTTCACTTTGTGTCTTTGACAGGTGGGACCCGCGACTAATTGGGCCCAGGTGGAAGTGGATCGGAGGAGTGGAACGGACGGTGTGATGCATTTACGCATGCATCCAGGCGAAGGGACGGGCCGGCCAGGATTCTTCACATTGTGTCATTGACAGGCGGGGCCCGCGACTGGTTGGGCCCATGTTGAAGTGTAACGGAGGAGGCGCATGTGTGGCGAGTGGATCGGTACAAAACGGAACTGTCGTAATATGTACGTGGGGGGCGTGGTACAAAATGGTGAGAGGCATGCGTGGCGGAACGTTTTGACATGCATGTACGTGGCGTGGTGCGGTACAAAACTGTGTATTTTACAGTATGCATTTACGCATGCAGGCGAAGAGACGGGAAGGGACAGAGGTTTCTTTCCAGGCACGTGTCGCATTTACGTCAGCGACTGCGCAACGTCCAGCCTTTGCCGGCTTCCCAAGCTGCACCAGCGCGGCGGAGACATGAAGCAATTAAACGTCGACGCGACCTGTGCGACCAAGAACCACCGTCTTGGTTTCCCAGCCTCTCCCGGCTTCCCACGACGGAGAATATATAGCTAGCCATTAAACTCCGACGCGCGACACGTCTCACCCACCCGTCAGTTCCTGCCCAGCGCCATCGCTCCCCGCCACCGCTTCCAGCTCGATCGGTCGGCTATGGAAGCAGACCCACACCTGCTCGCCATAGCCCACACCACCCGTCGTCAAGGTTGATCGCCGTAGCCCACACTGTCGCTATGATACGCCGACTTGCAACCACATGGGGCGCCCGCATCCAGGCCACGCCCGCTGCTGACGACGAGGGAAGTGGCGACGACTAGGGCTGGGCATTCGGTTAGACCGAACCATTCGGTTCGGTTTCTCGGTTTAATACTAATTTCGGTTTTTAGAAAATGACAACCGATCGGTTTACTAAAATATTGCTAACCGAGGAATCGGTCCACCGAGGTTTCGGTTCGGTCCTCAGTCTCTGACCAGAGACACTGATCAACAGGCAATGACACCAACGTCCATGGATACAAGCACCTATACACACTCAGAAAAATACACAGTAGGCTACAATGGAATGGGAGAGATGCGCGGATGCAGCTATAGGATCAGCTCGTAAGACAGGTCGAGCTAACCAGTCGCTGCTCACGAAAAAGGGATCTCATCATCGGCGGCCGCGATGTCAGGCAGCCGGGATAGAGCGCCAGTTGAAATGGAGGTGGACGCGGTCGCTCTGGGCGAGAAATAGGAGCAAGAGAGAGGAGACCCATGGCGCCGCCGCTGGTCGCTGGGATTTAGTAGAGTAGTGGAGCATGGCCTCATCGTCTAGCTGCTGGCGGCTGCCATGTCTTGGCCTCTTGGGGCGATTAGATTAGTTATATTTTTTAGACAAAACCTGAAGGGCTAGTTCCTACAGGCCTAGATGGACACGAATGGACTAGTGGGCCTAATGCATGGAGTCTCAGTCGGCCTCTTATTGATTTTACTCGGTTTGTTTGGTGCTTTCGGTTACCTGTGCGTTACGACCAAAATATCCTAATTAATTTCGGTTTTCTAGAATGTGTGACCGAATGTAGCACTGATTATTTCGGTTCAGGTCTAATCGGCTCCGGTTCTGGTTTTTTCGGTTCGGTCGTTCGGCTTTCGGTTAAAATGCCCACCCCTAGCGACGACCTCTTTGATCGGGAGGAGGTGGAGCCGGAGGAGGAGGAGCTGCAGCAGGAGCGGCCGCTGTGGCCTGACCAGGTCGTGGCGGCCAACTCATTCGCCACCTGGAGCAACAAGGAGGCATACCGCCGGATGAAGGCGGGCTTGGAGGCGGCGTTCGCCACCTTTGAGGCAACCGCCATCGAGCATTCGTGCGAGACCGCGGAGAAGGAGTAGCGTGCCCGCTCCCTCATCATGGCCGCCAAGTGGGCGGTCTAACAGCAGCTGAACACCCAGGCAGCGTTGGCCGAGCACCAGCAGCTGATCGCCCAGATGGAGGAGCAGATGGAAGAGCATCCGCCCAGGTATGCCTCCAGAGGGTCCCTCGAGCGTGCGGCACATGAGGAACTCAACGCGGCGAGGGCGGCGAGCCAGAGGGCGGCGAGGGAGGCAGAGTGCCGCGAGGAGAGGCGCGTGCTCTCATGCTTAGCGAAGACGAACAACGACGAGGCTGGCCCTAGCGACAGCGCCTAGTTTTTTTTAGTTTAGTTATTTTTTATGCGAATTTCCCGTGGGCCCATCTGTCAGTGAGATAACTCTAGTGGGGTTGACTGTCGTGGACCCACTTGTTTGCACTGCGGTGCGACGGTTCCGTTTTGCCCCTGTCGTCTTATCTTCTACCCCGTTCCCCTCTTTCCATTGGTTACACTGTTTCTCCGCTCCCACTCCTCTTTACCCCCACTTTCTTTGCGCACCGCCATGGACAGCGTCCAAATCTTTACACGAAAGTTCAAGCACGTCGCGCCATGCGCAACGGAGCTAGATGTCGTGTACACAAACGACAACGCAGAGGTTGAGCGGACCATCGAAATGTACAAGGGTTTGCTTGCAGGCGAAGAGGAGAAGTTCATCGGTCTCGACTTCGAGTACACGGATGGTATAAAATACAAGGAAGAAGTCGCCGTTGTTCAACTGGGCTTGTGCCTCCATGTTTTGGTCTTTCAGTTACCGAGGTATGAGGGACGGTTGTACTCAATATTTTCCTGGGTTTTTTTTATTTCAGATTTGATACAGCGGTTTTGTTACAATAGAGTACGAAAAATGAATGTAAAATATGAAATTGTTTTGCTACTGGCCGCTGTACAACTAGTAGTACTGTGATTTATTGTGATTTGGTTCATAATTTCGTAACTAGTACTAGTAGTCTTCCTCGGATAACATATATTTCTTCTAACATTTTTCATTTATTCTCAAACATTTACTATAGTACTGTGCTTCGAAATTCGGATAACTAGTACATGCATCCTTCAAATATTTCTTGTTTGGTCTTAGGATCAATAATTGTTAGAAATAGTTGTTGATTTGAATCTTAGGATCAATAATATAATACTAGTATACTTGGTGCAATAATTTCATACTTAGTACTATAGGTATGCATCCCTGGTCATGGATATATTTTTCATTGGGTCTTAATATCATAATTGATAGTATTAGTGATCCCAGTACATAGTTGTAACAATTTCATTTTTTCCTTATATTTACTTTCTTCAAATTCATCATTACTAGACTTTCTTACTACCGTAGGCCTCACAGGGCATGTCCAGCGCTATTCAATTTCCTGTGTTCGTCCGATATAACATTTTCCTGCGTCGACCCTATGGGTGACAAGAGAGCCATGTCCAGAACCTGGTCTATTCAAATTCCAGATGAGTTTCATGTTAATATCCAAGATTTGTTCAAGATTGAAGGAGATGATAGGGCTGGAATGGATAAACTGGGAGCCATTATCATCGGCGAGTCCTACGGGAAAATGAAGACAAAGTTCCCATCAACGCAGCACCATTGCTGGGAGAAGCAGCCACTTGACCCGATTAACCTGGAGTATGCTGCTGTAGATGGGTTTGTCGCCTATGACTTGTACCGTAGGATCAAGTTAATGATGAAGGGGCTACGTCACCTCCAACCAAAACTACAAATGAAAGCAGAATATTGCCCCAGTTGCGTGAGTAAGATACAAGAAGCCAAAAGGTCCCGCAATAAGCCTTTAGTGTGGGATGATCCTGATGAGGCATGGAAGGCTGGCGGGGCTAACGATGGTGGGACGAACGATGGGTGGAAGAAAGAAGGCAGGTGGAATGTTGACGAGTCGTCCGGTAACAGGTGGTGATCGGCAGCAAGCGGTCGATGTTTCAGTAGTTCTATCTGCAAATTGCAGAACTGCCTTATCATGCTTTTGTGTCACTTGTTCTTAGTGTGACGGATAGAAGGTTGTGTCACTTGTTCTTAGTGTGACGGATAGAAGGTGGTGAGCGGCACCAAGCGCTCAATATTTACTACTACTGTTTATATCTACTTTGCCTGAACATTATTGCAGAACTGTATCTGCATGCTTTTGTGTAAATTGTTCAGTACTGAGCCGGATAGTAAGTAATGTTAGCTTTCAGAAATGTTGGTAAGCAGTTAAAGTATAATGTGAACTTCAACATGAACAAAACCTTAAGATCTGCTCTCAAGCACTTCAGTAATTCTATGTACTATCTTTCGGTAATGGGAACTTCAACTTGAACAAAACCTATTAATGCTAGATTCAAAATACACTGACCCAAAACATGCTAGATTAAAATTACTTGAACAAAACCTTGGCCTAGGTGGGATTCTGTCATGACTTGGATCACGGACACCGGGAGTAAAGGATACCCCCTTTTTAGGTTCGGTATGGGGTGCGAAGGAGGCCGAGAAACGTCTTCCGTCGGGGGGGACTTCGTCTATGCCCGAGATCTACGTACAAGCAAGCACCGCAGAGACACAAGGAATTTACCCAGGTTCAGGCCGCCCGGAGGCTAACAGCCCTACTCCTGCATGTCTGGATTGAGTGGTATATCATGGTGTAGCTTTACAGAGGTGGTTGCGGGTGCAAACCCGGGAGGTGTCGGCTAGAGGTTGAAGACGAGCAGATCCTGACCCGGAGGAGATCACCTCTCGCCTATGCTACTCTTTGTCTTGTGCGCTACCTAGCCTAGCCTCCGACTCTCTGAGAATCCGTCCATCCCCTCCCTTAGGTGCCTTGGTCCTCCTTTTATAGGCTAAGGGGATCCCACAGGTGCACCTTTGGGGGCGGAGGGGTTTTGGCGGGAAAACCCCTCCGGGTTCTTCTTTGGGGGTGTCGTGGCTTCTTCTCATCCAAGTATTCTTCTGAGGGGTCAGGTGCGGTCGCCCACCTTTTCCAGGGCAGGCGGACAGAGGCTGACACCTTTTCCGTCCATGTCCCCCCGCGGCGCCTCCATCTTCTTAGCGCCCAAGTCTTCTAGGAGCTTCCAGCCGGGACTGGCAAGCCTGTCTTCTTCACGTGTCCGGAGGTTGGTTCCCGGGGGTGAGCCTGGCCTCCTGCCGGGCATCGAGGTCCCCGGGACCTCCGCGACGTCTATCGGGTTGAAGGGGGCCTGGTCCTTCGCCGTGGTTGTCGATGCTGTGCTTGTCTTGTCGCCGTGGGGCAGATGGGGGGCCCATCTGCCAGTCTTGAACCTTGGCCTTGCTTGCCCTCTTGGTGGGCCCACAGGCGGTGGACCCACTTTGACCGCATCAGGGGAACCCCATGTTCCACTATTGCGACAGATTCCGACCCTCCAGAATCTAGCCACTCGTAGACAAAAATTCAACTTTTTTAATTGATGTGTTACAATGGAGAACTAGAATAATCTAGCCACTCTACTCATCCTCGGAGCTAGTCCAGTCGAACGAGGAGGAGGACAACCAGTCGAACGAGGAGGAGGACGACGAGTCGACCTTCACCGCCATCGAGGGGCTAGCCACATCGGTGCTCTTCTTCCTCGCCGCCGCATCCCTTGCTGCACAAAATTCGAGCTCCGCTTGCACGTACTCGGGGTGCTCCTCGCGTATCTTGGCCATGGCGAGATCGTCGGCCCCCCCCGGACGGCGAGCAGCCACTCAGCCCGGCGGTGCTGCCTCCGCTCCTCTGCGGTCGCGAGCACCAGCGGCGGCGCGAGCCAAACCGCCTCCTCGCGGGTCAGGTCGGGGAAGTTTAGCTTGGACAGCGGCCGAGCAAACCTCCACGCTGCGACGTCGTAGGCACGGGCGGCCAGGTCGGCCGAATCGAACGTGTCGAGCCACACCCAGTGGCCGCTAGTGGTGATATCCGCCCCGTAGCAGCTGAACGACCGCAGCCAGACCCCGTGGAAACCCGTGCTGCTACGCACGAGACGGCGCGGTGGCATCTCGCGGCGGCGGGGGTGAGGGATTCCGCTAGAGAGGCACACTCATACAATGCCCTCTTTCCACACTCGATAAACGAACGTACCGAAAGCCCTACCGTAAGTAACCATCACGTATAAGTTCCGGAGGCGTCCCATTCGAGCCTGCAACAAAATAATAAAGCGCCGCGCAAATGGAAACACCCGAACTACTTGTGGCGCCCTGGACAAGACTGCAGATCTGGTACTAGGTCGAGGGGAGTCCCATTTCCTCCCACATGTGGGTAGTGCGCTCAGTCTTGGATCAGAGGACAAGAACTCGGGTCCTAGGCGACACTAGCAGAGCAAATCGCCACGATTAGCCTTCTGTCGGTGCCTTATCTTTATTAATTATTCCCTTCACCAAACATTATAGATTATCATGTGAGTTAAACCCAACTATCATATTAAAGCGTAACTAGAAATAACATGGGATAAAACTGGTCTTCATATGTTCCCATGTCCTACACTAACACAACCAATGATACAATTCCACTGGTCTACCCCCTCTCGATGCCGGTCAAATGGGTAGACGATACGATTGACTTCCGATCAACTGGTTAGGGTTTCGCCCGAAGCAGGGGCTTCAGAGCGTCGAAATCCAACCAAATCATGCATGGGTCTAAAATATACGTATAAAAGTGTGGTGGGAGGTTTAAATATGAAGCATCAAACTCCAAAGTGTGACACCCTTCACACCATGCAATTAGCACACTTTCGGGGTATGCTGGCAGGGTATCCGACACTACACTTTCCTTCACTACCACACAAGTCCAGGGAACCAACTAGCTAGGTTTGGCCCGCATCAAAAGTCCGGCCGAAGCTCCGAGGCGGACCTAGCCGTTGCGAGGACGGTGTCGAGAGGCACACTCATACGATGCCCTCCTTCCACACTCGATAAACGAACATACCGCAAGCCCTACCGTAAGTAACCATCACGTATAAGTTCCGGAAGCGTTCCATCCGAGCCTGCAACAAAATAATAAAGCGCCGCGCAAATGAAAACACCCGAACTACTTGTGGCGCCCTGGACTGCAGATCTGGTACTAGGTCGAGGGGAGTCTCATTTCCTCCCACATGTGGGTAGTGCGCTCCGTCTTGGATCAGAGGACAAGAACTCGGGTCCTAGGCGACACTAGCAGAACAAATCGCCACGATTGGCCTTCTGCCGGTGCCTTATCTTTATTAATTATTCCCTTCGCCAAACATTATAGAATATCATGTGAGTTAAACCCAACTATCATATTGAAGCGTAACTAGAACAAGACTCGGGGGAAAACAAAGCTAAGCATGCGCTACGACTCGCAAAGGCCAACAAGGTAAACAAACAACAGCTTAATAGGATGTGGAGGTGTGGCTATATCATTGCTCCCAGGTAAACATGCAAATAGGATCGGGACACAAGCATCATAACATAGGGCTAGCAAGGAACAACAGATAGAAGACGGAAAACGAGCAAAGATAGCGAGCGAGTATTGCTTGCCTACAATCCGGTAGCGGTAGTAGAACCTATCGTTGCTCACATCAACTCATCATCCTATTCCCGAAGAAACAACGAACACTGGAAATGCAAAAGATGCATTTTACTACTACGGCTAAAAAACGACATGTAGATGACATGTATGCATGACATGGCAAAACACGAGAAGATGCACTTAACCCAGATTAAACGAAACCGAGATTCCGACAAATGATTATATGGTTCAAGTTATTTTTCTAACCATCAAAATTAAATGTTATTAGCAAGTGTAAACAATGCATGGGTGAGCTACTCAAAATTAAATGGAACTAGCAGGGTGGCCCGCGCAATTGCGCGGCTAGATTTCTTCCATGCTAAAAGTATTTGTGATTTTTTTTGTTAGTTTTTTGCAAATTGGTAGCTAATATACATTGTTAATAAGTTTGGCATTTTATTTGAGTATTTATTGCATTTAAAAGTATGTCCATTACAACTAAGTATATCTAAAGGTAAAATTTTCTAGGTTGCTAAGTTGTACGGTTGAAATACACAAATCTCTCAAAGGCTAACCCTTTAGAGGAATTCAAGACATGGAAAATAGTGTGTCTCGGAAAGTTCAATTTTTAAAAAGATTAACATTTGCATGGATGCAATAATATTAATCGTGTATGCAGAGATGGATCATTTCTAAAGAAAATGATGGCAACGTCAGCAAAGGCCAACTATCTGTTACACAAAAATGGAACAATTGAGATAGCTGCAAGTAAACCATGTAAAGGAATGTCAACCTGTTAGCTAATCCTAAAATCTTAAACCATGTAAACCATGTAAAGGATGTAAAGGATCACATCTACATAACATACTGGTATAATTTGAAAAGCCATAATCTTAAAATTTATAGGAATCCATAGGATGTGACATCCTAATCTTCTACTTCTCCTATTCATATGTTTTTTCATTCCTGCGATCAAAATAGTCATTCTCTTTTTAGGCACTCATGTAGGGACTCTAGGGGTTTGAATTTAATCCCTCACGCTGGAAACAATGGAGCTTCATTTGCAAGGAGTGTTTCCACGTAACCAATCAAGCAAATTAATAAGATCGTGAATATAAAAAAGTCGACAGTACATAGTTTTCAAATTCATGATTTTGCCAACGGGGAGATATAATTAAAAGTTTATCAACATTTTAAGTAGTCTTTACCTTCAAGAACTTATAAAGTTCGAAGAGCTAGGCATCTGCAGGAATCAGGACACTGCATGCTAGTACGAACTGAAAAAAGATACAATAATGCAATATGAGGTTAAACTGGTAAGTCACCATCAGTCTGTAATTGGTTATTGAATTCGTCTTATTGCAACGCCAGAGCTAGTCTTGTTTATTTTTAAAATAAGAAACAATAATATATGGATTATTAAGATATGATACCACAATTGATGCCTCCTTGAGTGTGTGCAAATAAGACTGAATAATGTGTGTTAAATTTAATGAGCAAGAAAACGTACTGTGTGATGGTAATAGCTCTGAAACTGCTCCGTGAAAAAAAGAAATTTGGTCGACATGGCTTTGAGGTTCTAAGTATCACAATATTATCAGATCAACATGTAAAAAGAAGAAGATTTATCAGATCAAACACACACGGTCATTCTTGAATAAAAAACCAACAAACGGTACACTACTAGGTAAATGGTCATTAGTGGCGCACCATTATTGGATTTCTGTGGCGCATCCAGGAAATGGGGGGATGCGCCACAGAAGTCTCGCCACTAAAATATATTTCTGTGGCGCATCCCCACAGTGCGCCACAGAAATACCGAGATTCTGTGGCGCACGAGAAAAAGTGCGCCACAGAAATATTTTTGTGGCGCATCAGCCACCAATGCGCCACAGAACTATATGCGCCACAGAAAAATAAAAAGATGCGCCACAGAATAATTTAAATGTATTTTCAGTTTTCTGCTGCCTGCTGTACAAATACCGGTATATTACAGAAAATACAGGTATATTACAGGAAACAGAAAATACAGGTATATCACATTACTTAGAGCCCGAGATACACAATTTTTACACAAGTATGATCCAAAAGTTCATCGTGTCACACAATAATTACAAGTGCCGAATTTTTAACATCGTTTTACACATTACAAAGGAATAGGTCACACCGCCTAACTATGATCCGTGATGATGGTGAGGAAGAGCGGGGAGGACGATCATGGATCCTTCTTCTTTGTCGGTGCCGGTAACGGTTTGCAGCCCTCTTTCGTCGTCCATGTCCTGGTGTCCAACTGAGCCTCTAGGATTTCTTCGATCTCCCTCTTAGGCAACCCTGTAGATGGATTGGGATATAAATAGATTGATTAATAATACAAATCTAAGTGGACAAGTCTATAATAAAGAAAACAAAGAAGCACTTATTGCTACCTCTGATGTTGTGTAAGGACCCCCGATGATTGGTGACATCTTCGACGATGATTCGTGATAACTGCACCTGGATGCGATGGAAGTCTTCTCTAAGATCGGCATCGGTGATCGCCCCCGCACATTTGGTCCATTCTTGGAGGCTAGATGGCAACTTCAATTTCTCAGCACCCCGGACAAACCCTTTAAGGTGATGGAGGGCGTAGAAGGCCTCCTTCACGCTGCCAGACTTCTGCTTGATGCAGCAGAACTCGGTCACATGCTTGAACCGGTGTGTGCCGTCATTGCTCAAAACTTGTTGCTTCTTTTCGAAGGGGCCTCCCTTTTTGGCGTAGCCCTCGAGAGCCTCATCGAGAACACCCTTTAACTTGGTGTAGTCTTTCTTCATATCCAAACTCCCCGAGTCGAGATAAGTGGCACTGGACCACCTCGGGTTCAGGACGACGAGTGTGCAGTACTTGTTCCTGCTCAACACAATTGAAACGAAATGTTGGAAAGGATCAGCAATGAAACAAATCTACAAGAAAGCATAAGTTACGACGGCAGCGAGCGGATGTGTACTTACTCGGGAAAGAAAGGCAGAAGAATGTTGTTCTTCCTCTTGTTGGTCAGCATGAAACTCCGGAGGTACTCTATCGCCTTGGTCCGTGTCGCTGATCCTTCCACCAGCTGGCAGTCACGCATATAGTAGGGATCCGCTACCGCGACGGACTGGGTATTATCTCTCTTGATCTTCATCGACATATCAAGCGCGTATAGGCGGACCAAGTTATAGTCCAGCCGTCTAGAGTGAAAGAGATTGAAGACGTCCTCGTACGCGATGAAGAACGGATTCGCGGGGGCATCACAGATGAAGTCCAAGTCCATTGGCACCCTGACCGTGAACACCGGGTAATTTGGGTCCTTGTCTTGAATAAGGAGGCGCTCTAGCACCATAGAACAACTTGAATTCCTCGAACTCTTCTTGGTCGAGCATCGGCTCTTTGGCTTTTATCTCCTGCCAGCTGAGACCCTTCTCAATCTTCCGCTTCACCCGGTGTTTCCAGCTGCTCAAGGCGGTGCTCATCTTTGAGATGGCTAAACTGTCCACCTTTTTGTTGAACGGCTCCGGGAATGTGTACCGTTGGTGAAGCTTCTGGAGGAGGACGTCGCGCAAAGCCTTATTGGACGTGCTTCTGATGTCCTTCGTGTTGATGGACACGCTTTCCCGGAGGATGCACCCTAGTTGCATGCTGTACCCTTTGGCAGTGGCCTTAGGCGCCACTGGTAGGCCACTTGGCGTGACCTCGGTGAAATGGTCTGTGACGTTGGCGAGCACTTGAGGTGTCCTATCCCTCCTTTCCTTATTCTGCTTCGGAGCGGTCGGGTCGACACCACCATCCGTGTGGTCGCCGCCATCAGTGGTGTCATCCTCATGGCCGCCACTAGCAGCTCCATCGGTGGTTTCGGCGTCGTCGCCCTCCAGGGCGTCTTGCTCATCGTCAGCACGGTCGCCACTAGCAGCTCCGGCGGCGGCGGCCTCCTCCAACTCTTGGGACGCTTCCCAGAACGACTTGTTGGCGTCTCTAGCTATTTCTTCGACGCTCATCTTCTTAGAAGGTCCCGCGGAGTCCGACATGTTTGCACTTAATTAAAAAAAGACAAAAAGTTAGTACAACAGAAATATAAGAAAAAAAATCAATTAATTAAGTACTAGGATACCCCGGCCCATGCATTAGTCGCAATACCCCATATGTCCCTTTTTTAGCAGTCATGCCAAAATTCACGAAAAATTTCGGCATGACCTTTGCTAAAAAAGGGACATATGGAGTACCCGAATTTGCCGGAACGGAAGTTAATCAACGTTCCGGCAATCTCAAGGGCCTCTCGGGGTACCTGCAAGCATTTCACAAAAAATCCACATCTCCGGCCGGCATCTCCACGACACGATGGTCGGAGCACAAACAACCACAACAATCTCCACGACACGATGGTCGGAGCACAACAACCATGACACGATGGTCGTGGACACATATCCTCATGCACATATACATCACCACATCCACATCCACATCGAAGGAGAGAGGAACTACCTCGGGTAGGGAAGGGAGGCTCGGGTCCGAGATCGGCGTGGTGGAGGTGCTCCTCGTGGCGCTGCAATAAATTAACAAAACCATGATTTAGCAATTAACATAGTGGCAGTAGTACACCATAGCAATTAACATAGTGGCAGTAGCAATTTTTTTACAAGAAAAGCATTAGCAACTATGCATCAAGCAACTAGAGCATTAGCAACTATGCAGCAAGCAACTAGAGCAAGCAAGCAACATAGTGGCAGTAGCAAGCAACAAAAAAAGTACCAATAGCACTAGCACTAACCTAGAACTAGCAACTATGCACTAACCTAAACATCTACTGCATTTTTCCATATAACAACATATATCAAGCACCTAGCACTAACCTAAACATCTACTGCATGCACTAACATTTTTTTTTCTCAATTTTTTCATCTCAACTAACAGCAGTTCGGTAGGGGGGGGAGGGAGGCGGGGAAAGGAAGCACCTCGGGGAGGGGAGGGAGGGGAGGTTGTCGAGCGCGGTGTAGAGGTCGTCGCCGGTGTGGAGGGAAGGGAGGTGCGAGGGTGGGAGGTCTTCGTCGGCGGCGCCACGCGGGGGCCGAGTGTGCGGTTCGGGCAGGGGCGGTGCGGGCGTGGTGGTGGAGGTGCTCCTGGCCGTCAGTGGCGGGGCAGGTAGAGTGCGGTGGAGTGGCGGCGAGGACGTGCGGTGGTCGTCGAGCGCGCGGGCGGGAGCTGCCGGCGGCGAGGACGCGGTGGTGGTCGTGTCGAGCGCGCGAAAATTTGGGACTTAGCCGTTTTCGCGATGTGAGGGAGGCGCGTTGGCGGACCCACATGTAAGTGGGCGCGATAGAATTCTGTGGCGCACCGCGGGAAGGGTGCGCCACAGAAAGGAAGGATTCTGTGGCGCACCGCGGGAAGGGTGCGCCACAAAAAGGAAGGATTCTGTGGCGCACTGTTGGAGGAGTGCGCCACAGAAATGCGCGATATTTTTTTTCTTTCCAAAAAATAAAGTTTTGGTTAAATTTAAAGAAAGAACACACACATATTTGTTAATATTTTTAAAGAAGAATAGACACCTTTAGTAGGTATAATACAAAAAAAATTGGTTAAATTTAAAGAAAGAACACACACATATTTGTTATTCTTTTTAATGATATTTTTTTTCTTTCAAAAAATAAAGTTTTGGTTAAATTTAAAGAAAGAACACACATATTTGTTAATATTTTTAAATAAGAATATACACCTTTAGTAGGTATAATACAAAAAAAATTGGTTAAATTTAAAGAAAGAACACACACATATTTGTTATTCTTTTTAATGATATTTTTTTCTTTCAAAAAAAAAAAGTTTTGGTTAAATTTAAAGAAAGAACACACACATATTTGTTAATATTTTTAAAGAAAGAATAGACACCTTTAGTAGGTATAATACAAAAAAATTGGTTAAATTTAAAGAAAGAACACACACATATTTGTTATTCTTTTTAATGATATTTTTTTTCTTTCAAAAAAAAAAATTTTGGTTAAATTTAAAGAAAGAACACACACATATTTGTTAATATTTTTAAATAAAGAATATACACCTTTAGTAGGTATAATACAAAAAAAATTGGTTAAATTTAAAGAAAGAACACACACATATTTGTTATTCTTTTTAATGATATTTTTTTTCTTTTCAAAAAAAAAAGTTTTGGTTAAATTTAAAGAAAGAACACACACATATTTGTTAATATTTTTAAATAAAGAATAGACACCTTTAGTAGGTATAATACAAAAAAAATTGGTTAAATTTAAAGAAAGAACACACACATATTTGTTATTCTTTTTAATGATATTTTTTTTCTTTTCAAAAAAAAAAGTTTTGGTTAAATTTAAAGAAAGAACACACACATATTTGTTAATATTTTTAAATAAAGAATATACACCTTTAGTAGGTATAATACAAAAAAAATTGGTTAAATTTAAAGAAAGAACACACACATATTTGTTATTCTTTTTAATGATATTTTTTTCTTTTCAAAAAATAAAGTTTTGGTTAAATTTAAAGAAAGAACACACACATATTTGTTAATATTTTTAAATAAAGCAATATACACCTTTAGTAGGTATAATACAAAAAAAATTGGTTAAATTTAAAGAAAGAACACACACATATTTGTTATTCTTTTTAATGATATTTTTTTCTTTTCAAAAATAAAGTTTTGGTTAAATTTAAAGAAAGAAGAACACACACATATTTGTTAATATTTTTTAAATAAACAATAGACACCTTTAGTAGGTATAATACAAAAAAATTGGTTAAATTTAAAGAAAGAACACACACATATTTGTTATTCGTTTTAATGATATTTTTTTTCTTTCAAAAAATAAAGTTTTGGTTAAATTTAAAGAAAGAACACACACATATTTGTTAATATTTTTAAATAAAGAATATACACCTTTAGTAGGTATAATACAAAAAAATTGGGTTAAATTTAAAGAAAGAACACACACATATTTGTTATTCTTTTTAATGATATTTTTTTCTTTTCAAAAAATAAAGTTTTGGTTAAATTTAAAGAAAGAACACACACATATTTTTAATATTTTTAAATAAAGAATATACACCTTTAGTAGGTATAATACAAAAAAATTGGTTAAATTTAACGAAAGAACACACACAGATTTGTTATTCTTTTTAATGATATTTTTTCCGTTTCAAAAAAAAAGTTTTGGTTAAATTTAAAGAAAGAACACACACATATTTGTTAATATTTTTAAAGAAAGAATGACATCTTTAGTATGTGATAATACTAAAATTCATATGCTGCCACACTTTGAATTTCTGCACAGGAGTTCTGTGGCGCATCTGTGGGCGCATCTGTGGCGCACGCCGCTGGATGCGCCACACAAATGGCTCCTTCAATTTTTTTGTGCCGGGGCCCACCCTTATTTCTGTGGCGCATAGGTGCAGCTGCGCCACAGAAACAAAATTGTTTGTGGCGCATCCGTAGCCATGCGCCACAGAAAAGGTGTGGTAGGATGCAATACAGCCGTGGGTTGTGGGGCCCACTCGTTTTCTGTGGCGCATGTACACTCGTGCGCCACAGAATAAACACATTTCAGTGGCGCACCTCTTATATTGCGCACAAAAAGGAAAGTATTTCTGTGGCGCACCTACAGAGATGCGCCACAGAATATATTCTGTGGCGCACGTCAACTTTGGTGCGCCACAGAATAGCTATCCACCTATAGCTAGTTTCCTAGGAGTGGTAGGTACACCATGCCAAATACTCATACATCTAACATAATGTGACAGGAAGAGCTGGGTCGTTAGCTTACCTGCCAGCTAGAATGGTATCAGTTTTCACTGGAGCACGCTCGGCCAAACATGTTGCACATGGCTGCAGAAACTTTGGACTGGCCGGAGCCGCCGCTGAAGTTTTAATCTGTAATGTCGTGGGACGCAAAGACGGCTTGTCCACCTTGTGCAAGCACAACTGGAGTCGACCGAAGACGGATTCGGAGGCGGGATACCTGTTGGATTGAACACGCCGTCACACCAGCCTTCTCTTCCCATGACGAAGCCACGATCCAATCCAACCCAACCTCTCAATGATCCCCTTCCTAGTCAATCCTTTTGTTAATTTCCTTAGTCTGCACCTTCCAATCCAGCGACATTTTGTAGTCCAAACAATGAATCCATCTCACTATGTTGGAGGTTAGGAGAAGAGCAGCTCTTAGGTTAAACTGAAATACATGTATGCAAGGTCATGTTTTGTGCTTAAAGAAAGAAATGGATACTGAACTTCATCTGCTTACGATGCATGTCTAGTAAAGTCTGCACGTGTATGTATAATTTAGCATCATGGATTCAGTTAGCACACACACAAATTTCTAAAGTTTATTGATGTTACTGGACAGAATCCTAATTACATAACTTCTATTGCTAAGCAACTCCTAGCTCCATAGAACAGAATTATTTAGTACATCAATTTAACAAAAGAATGACATTCAAACTCACCAAGGAGAAAAGAATATAAGTGTTCAATCTCCCTTCTTGCTTCAAATTATTATTGTTAAGGTGCCACCCTCTTGACTTCCTGATGAATATATACACTCCCAGTCTGCAACAACATTATCAAATAAATTCCATGAATAGAGTATAGTTTATTAGTTTGTGCTTCTAAGATGCACATATCATATTTAAACATTGGGTGAGCATAATATTGAAAGAAAGGATCCATGTACACAAATATGTGTTTTTTGCTTGTGGAAAACAGAGAGGAAGTAGACTGAACAAACTGGGTAATGCTCCAAAACAACTTATCCACTTTCCATCAAAATTAGAAGAGGTGCTTGAATTTGTTCTGTGGAAGTACGTCCACGGCTTTGGTGAATTGAATGCCCTACTTGGACTGTATAGCACCTACAAATCTTAGCCATCAAGGCTAACGTCGAAACTTCAATAGGGGAAAAGTACCAGCAAATTCAATGATGCCTCATACTGGAATCAGCATAAGTAAATCACTTGAAGATTCGAGTAAAAGATTATAAATATTATCAGCGATCTGCATACAAATATCAGGTCATTACACAGTACTATTCGGCGTTTGAGATGTAGAAACACATATGTATTATATAATCTATTCTGCTATGCAAAATGGAATGTATATCTACAAATTTGCTGAAAATAGATTTAGCCAACAGTATTTCGACCAATCAATGTAGACAACTCAGTTCTATAAATCTGAAAATCACTAAATGGGCTCTCTGATATCATTTTCTGTATGTGTTATCTATAAAATCTAAACACTCGAACTGCAAGGGAAAGATCATAAATAACATTAAGAATGAACCAACGAAACATGGATACCATAATTAAAATTGCAGGATTTTTCAATGTTTATATTAAATAATCGGCAATCTAGATCCATTTGCAAATACAACAAATGACCATGATTTACAAAATCTTATATAACTCAAGTATACATATAGCTTTTGTACGGGATAAATGTTAAAATCTTACTACAAATCAATAAGGTAAAAATTATACACTCCATTAGATATTATTTTGTGAAATCCAGGAATTTGGTAATTCATTAATGCCAAATGTATATTTACGAAGTCCATGCATCATACCTTTTCTTAATACGGGAAGAGAGATTTATTAAGTTATAAGAAACTAATTGGTGGCCACAGTGACTACATACCAGATAATAGGGAGGCCAAACTTGAAATCACATCTCTTTTGATTGGCACAAATTTGTGATTCACCTTTCGAGTTGCTTGCATACCTATTCCCTCGTACACCTATAGAAAGAAAAAAACCAGGCAATTTGATACAACTTCCTTCGACGCAAGAGCAAGAGCTAGGGCATCGCCGTGTAGTGTTATCGCCGGCGCGCTTTGAGAGCTGCTCCTGCTTTACCAGCTGCCGGAGTTACCAGATGAGGAGAACCGTGAATATTCAGTATTCATCTGATGAATATGAATTGGGAATTGCCGAAAAAACGTGAAGGAATACCATAGGTAGATGCAGCTAGTGACGCAAGACAATCGACATGGTATGCAGCAAACGGATCTGATTGGTAATAAAACGAACATGTTGCGGACCTGATCCTCTGGAGACTATTAGGGCAGATCGATTTCTTGTTTATACTGAGGATGACGCCAAGTCTGGCCGCTGCCGCGTGAGGATGCATGTGGCGGCCGGAAGGTGCAGCCGCCTTCTCCCGTGCATCTCACGCCCGAGGACTCAAGCCTGACAGCACCTGCCCGTCATGCGGAGGAAGGAGATGGATCATCGGTTAATCGGATGGATAAAAATTACTAACCTCCAGAATTCTGGGATCAAGCCATACGGAGCAAGAGGAGGATGTGTCATGGAATGGGCCCTAGATCCCTGTCAGGTAATCTGCTCGCAAGCCGCCTGCTCGTGTATATTTAGAGATGAAGCAGAGTGCACCACCCTCGCGTCGGCGTTTTTGTAAGTTGCAGTGGTGATTTGTCGCAGTGGCCGGAGAGCTTCACGAAGGGAAGAGGACCTCCCTACCTCTGATATGCAGCGGTAAGCGACGCACCAAGCACGCCTGGTGGCTTCAAGAGCAGACGTAGATTCAGCTTGAAGATGCGTAGTCCATATCTCATACGCAGTACAAACTGCGGAGAGTCCATGTCTCGTACAAATAGGAGATGAATCGATTTGGTATAGCATCATGTGGGCTAGCTATTTCCTTCCGACGTGCGATCCAAGCTTTTTAATCTCCACCTTTGATATTCTCCAACTCAAAACGGAAGAATCCTAGCCATCGTTTGTCTTCTGTTTTAATTATATAATAGAAGATTGGGATAACAATTAAATTAGATCCCAAACATTCCATATGTAATTAATTAGATGATATCTAAAAAACAACTAAAAAGCAATCTATATAATGCAAACATGAGCATGGATGGCATATTAATATTCTCTGCATTTTTATGATCCCCTTTCACATATAACACTTTCAGTTTGGTATTATAGATTACAAGATGTGATTTAAAACATAGTTTACAAAATAAGAAAAAATAAAACAGAAAAAGGTGGCTTTAGATAATATCTAAAAAACAACTAAAAAGCAATCTATATAATGCAAACATGAGCATGGATGGCATATTAATATTCTCTACATTTTTGTGATCCACTTTCATATATAACACTTTTAGTTTGGTATTATAGATTACAAGATGTGATTTAAAACATAGTTTACAAAATAAAAAAAATAAAACAGAAAAAGGTACTTTCATATATAACACTTTTAGTTTGGTATTATAGATTACAAGATGTGATTTAAAACATAGTTTACAAAATAAAAAAAATAAAACAGAAAAAGGTGGCTTTAGATGATATCTAAAAAACAACTAAAAAGCAATCTATATAATGCAAGATATGAGCATGGATGGCATATTAATATTCTCTGTATTTTTATGATCCACTTTCATATATAACACTTTTAGTTTGGTATTATAGATTACAAGATGTGATTTAAAACATAGTTTACAAAATAAATAAAAATAAAACAGAAAAAGTACTTTCATATATAACACTTTTAGTTTGGTATTATAGATTACAAGATGTGATTTAAAACATAGTTTACAAAATAAAAAATAAAAAACAGAAAAAGGTGGCTTTAGATGATATCTAAAAAACAACTAAAAAGCAATCTATATAATGCAAACATGAGCATGGATGGCATATTAATATTCTCTGCATTTTTATGATCCACTTTCATATATAACACTTTTAGTTTGGTATTATAGATTACAAGATGTGATTTAAAACATAGTTCACAAAATAAAAAAAATAAAACAGAAAAAGTGGCTTTTGTGCTGACGGAGGGGATTAACTTGGGCTGGCTGAATAGAGGAGCAAGGGCGCAGCCATTGGGCTACAGTCGGGTTGGTGTCAGGATTCGGAACACACAGGACTTGAAGCCACTCAAGGAGGTTAACTGAATTTTTTTGACAGATGAGCTTCAGTCTTCAGAGTTCGGAAACAGAGCGCGACGGAGAAGCATGGCAGCGACACTGCTGTGGGTTCGAGTGCAAAACTGGGTGGCCGCCGGGGTGCTTCTGTGCATGTAAGCGGAGGGTGTGTGGAGTGTGTGCGGATGGCAACCTGCCCAAAGGAGCTTGCTTGAGCCTTCCATCACGGCGTTCATGGCAGTCAACTCGGACGGGAGCAAGCGATGACCACACGATGCAATCAAGCGCGAGAAAGGGGGAGAACATAAGAGGTGCTCACGGGGGTGCTTGGGTTGTCGAACGGGCTTGGTGATGAACGGAGGCGACGATCTTCGCCGGGGATGGGGTTCGGCCGAAGAGGAAGAAGTGGATGCTGACGGCGCTGTAGTCGACCATGATCCGATTCGTCGCGCGTAGAGGAAGCAAGCCTTGACTCGATCTTCCTCGTCGTGGAAGTAGTCGAAGCAGGGAACCGGAGCAGCGTCGGCCTTCAATTTCTTGAGCTCCCGCCATGGCGGTGGATTTTTGGGGGAGAAACTTACGGTGCAGGGAGAGGGAAAAAGGAAGGTGGCAGCGGGAGAGGGAGAGGGAGAGGAGAGCTAGGGTTAGGGGGCAGGCTCCGGGGCTTCAAAGGGGAGGGGAAAAGCGAGGAGCGTGGCGCCGGTGGTGCTGACGTCGGCCACGGGCGGCACGCCCCCTGCCTGCTCCTCTCCGTACGGGAAGAAAGCGACAGGGAAGAGATGACCAGCATGGTCTTGGGCCGGATTGGTGCTAGATTGGCCAAGGTAAGAAAGAGAAGGGAGATAGGCTGGCTTCGGCCCTTTTTTACCAATTCCTGCGAATTTTTTGCAATTTGCAGAAATACCAAAAGAGAGAAGAAAGAGAGGGAATAAAAAAAAGAGAAAAGAAAATAGAGAGGAATATATAATAAAATAGGATTTGACAAAATAATATTTTGAGTTTTTCAGCAAATATGCAAGGTGATTGAATGCATGATGTGTGATGATGAAAAAAAAAAGAAAAAACAGACAAAACTAATTTGGGGAAAATCCCAGGATGTTACAACCAACACCACTAACAAAGGGATCTCGCCCCGAGATCCACGCTAACGCCGGGGGAGAAGGAACGGGGTTGTACTATCGAATCTTCTCACACCAAACTGATCTTCTCGACACCACTAACAAGAGGTTCTTGCTCACGCTGATGGCGATGTTCGTCTGTCAAGATGCTTCTAAAGATCGAAACTATTAGGTACAAGGCAAGAGATCGTCCACCCACGAAGATGCTATGACTCGGAAGATAGATAAGAGAGAAGATTTAAAACACACTAGATAAGAGGAGGAATAGAATAGAGGAAAGGAATAAACAAGAATCCTATTGAGATCTTTTCAAATAATTTTGACACTCTACAACAACGACCATTAGCTAGGGTATCCTACAAGCAGAGCGGACCCGCGGGGTATCAAAGAACCTGGGCTCTGATACCACTTTGTAATGCTCCGGGATCGGTACTATGTAGACTTGAGCGTTTCAGCCAAATCTGCATAATAACGATCCTAGGACGCCCACCAGGCATAACATGCACGTCGCAACACACACGTTATGAGGGTGGAATCGTGATAACATTACAACAGTTCTCGATGGAACCCACAAAAGAACATATATACAACAACGACTCACCGAGACAAGAACAAAAGATACAATACAAAGATCCAAATAACAACGGAAGCGAAATAGTATCCGGTTACGGATAGGAATACAAATGTGGACTAAGAGTCCTGAAGGTAAACGAAGGCACCATATCACTGCCCAGGCCAAGCGGAGGGATTCCCAAGCTAACGTCATCAGACTTCAAACCTGTCGGCTGCATTGGAATAGCAGCCCCGAAGGGGTCAGTACTATACGAAGTACTGGCAAGTAATACTCACAAGATATCAAAGCTTGAATTTTGGGGGAAGGGGTTAGTGGTTGAAGCGGCGGCAAGCAGCACTAACAACTATAGAGACACGCTACAACTTTCGTCTAATCAGAGAAGGTAAGAGAGCGCATAGGTAACCAACTATATTAACACCAAACATAGCCCAGCCGATTCCTTACCCGCCCGTTTAAAACCACGGATAGCAAGCCCAAAGGCACTCACACAGTTGACAATTTAATGGGTTATTAGTTAAGTAATCTATCTTACTAATCAAGTTATAATCATTAGGTGTAAGTTGTCTATGATCTTGTTAGCCAGCACATTTCAGCAAGTCGTCCATAACCGCAGACACGGCTTTTCGAAAAGATTTAACCCTGCAGGGGTGAACAAATGTGGTCACACATTCTTCAACCTTTCGCACCATGCAATTAGCACACTTTCAGGGTATGCTGGCAGGGTATCCGACACTACACTTTCCTTCACTACCACACAAGTCCAGGGAACTATAACAGCCCCAGCTTTGTAATGAAAAATACGAAGAATTTTTCCACTTTTTGCATTATTGCTTGCATCATGGCATCCATATAAATTTGCTATTCCTAACAAACCAACATATGCAAGAAATTGAAATGGGGAGGCAAACTTCCCAGACACCCAAACCAATGCAATTGATTAACTTGGCAAACAATTTATTCTTGGACTTCCAAATAGTTTAGGAAGTTCCAAATTACATCTTAGAACAAATTGTTAACATCCAATTGTTGACAAGCCAAGATTTAAAATTTGAGAATTCAAATTGGTTTAATTATATTTCTATTTTTGAGACCAAGATAAGCTTTCCAAAAATTCAAACTAAAATCATGGGGAGCTTCAGTATTATTGTGAGATCCTCCACGAATAATTTCATCATTTTTGGAAATACTTAAGTGCTTCAAATAAATGCATTTTGCAAATTACCAAAAATGACCATATTGCACCAATATGAATAAATCTGAATTTAAACATTTTATTTTGAAGCCAAACTTTTTGTGAATCTTCTACCTATCATGGGGAAGCTTTACAAATTTTTGCTGAATTTATAAAAATGTTTTAGGGCCTCAATAAAATTCAACAAAGCACTGTTGGACCAATTTGTAATTAATTTTATTTGGTGCCGGGGGAGTTTTCACAAACTCTCTTCTTCTCTCCCTCACTGTGGCGCCAGGGAGCACTGGTGCCATGCCGCCCTGCCGCGCTGCCCTGGTGGTCAAAGACCACGCCGAGGACGCTCACCTGCCCCGCACTCCTCTCCTCTCTCGTTTTCTTCCCTGAAACTCGGATCGAGGTCACCTCTCTCTCTCTCCCGAGCTCTCCCTTTCGCCGCCGCTCGCTTCCGTTTGTCGCCGCTGTCTGCAGCCGCCCCGTGCGGAACGAGGAGCCCCGCGAGCTCCGCCGCAGCCTCCTCTTGCTCCAAGCCCAAGGAATCGGACCAGGAGGGCTGGAGCCGACGCAATCGTCCTCGCCCTCCCTCACCGCGGCCGCCGCTCACCGGGGCCCATTCCGTCGACCGGTTGTTCCCCGCTGCCGCCGACCCCTCTACGAGGTTCCTGGTGAGGCCTGCTTCCTTTCTAGCCTCTCACTCTCCCCTTCTTCCCTTCCCTGCCGCCGATCGATCACCGTGGTCGCCGGCGTCATCGTGCCCGCGCGCCCGACCTCGGACCCAGCTGGGCCGGCCGAAGGCCGGAGGGCTCGGTAGGGTGCCCGGCCTGGACACACCGGCCTGGGCCGGCACGAGGCCGGCAGCCTCGGGCACCAGCCTGGGCCGGCAAAGGCCGAAGCCTTCGGGCCTGCCCCCGGCCTGTGGCCCGGCTGGCTGGCACAAGGCCGGCCTGTCTGGCTGTTTTATTTTCTTTTTGGTTTTTAAAACCAAAATTTGAACAATTCATAACTATTTAAATAATGATCCAAATTTGGCAAATCAAATATTAAATTGTTCAAAACAACAAAACCTACATGTTAGAATCATTGAAATGTTCTTTTAAATTAATATTCTTGCTGTTTATCTGGAAATTCCTAAAATGGCATAACTAATGCCTAAGTTGGAAAAATCTTAATTCGATAAATATTTACCCAAAAATTATAAATAAAATACCAAAATAATCAGTGTTTCAAATGCTATCAATCATGGTAATAATAACTCATGATTATAAATATTTATTTGATGTTTTCTTAATTTGTTTAAAGGATATAAATTCAAATAATTATTTAATTCGCTATTTATTCTTCGGTACTCAGAAAATTACAAATAAGGTACCGAAATGATCGGAAGAACAAAACCTTTTTAATCATGTCATGTTCATGTATATTTGAGCAAATTCTAAATAATGTGATCATTTATGAACAATTGGACATTAAGTTAAATATGGGGTGTTTCCAAATAATTGCACTAATTATTTGAAACTCCATATAATTTGTTAGATAAATTAAACGATGACATCTTTGCATAATCTTGTCATGTCATCATGTGATTGAGCATTGCACCTTGTCTTCGTGTGATTTATTTTGTTCCTCTATTCTTGCTTGGGTATCGATAGATTCCGGAGTTGAGGTCACCCCGACCTATCCTTATGAGCAGTACTACACGCCCCGGCAGCAAGGCAAGAGATAACCTAACTTTCTTGGCATCTAGCACCCTATTGTTTTATAAACTTATTTTATCCACCATAATATTGCATGCGATTCCAATATCAATTTTGGTCAATATTAGAGTATCCTATGAATGCATGTTTATCCCCTGAACCATCACATGATACCCCTCCTATAAACCCTAGGTTGGACGTGTTGGCCGGAGACCAAGATTTAATTGTTGTTATACATGCTTAGCGATGCTTAGCCATGCTTAGTCAAATTCTAGTTATGTCCGTTGATTAAAATTCCATATTGATGATTGATGATGGAATGTTCGGACATGATGGTTACTTGTGATGAATGATTAAATTGCTAAAAGGCTTGGATGAGTTGCCATCGGGGATGGTGTTTTGCCTCATTCTTGCCGCCTAGGATGAGAGTGCTTTTAGCTAGAACCAAGAACCAAGCGTGCTGCCATTGGTGGGTGTATGGGCGCCTTACTAACTGAATAACTTGTGCGGGCGTATCCAAGGGTCCTCTAGTTCGATTTTCCAGTTGCGTGTGAGTGGAAAAGAAAATGTTGCGGAGGATTTTGTGTTTAGGACGTGGCGATGGGGGCAGGGGCTGAAATAGGATGGGAAAACTTGCCCTGTCGCCACAGATGACTCTTGGATAGTCTCACGCGAGGTAAAGGTTTAACCGCGCCCGCTCGCCGGCCTTCCCCGGAAGAGGGCCAATCAGGTGAGCCGGACGGTACCAATGGGTAAATTAGTACACCCCTGCAGGGTAAATCTTTTCGAAAATCCGTGTCCACGGTTATGGACAAACTCTTGGGAAAGGAGGATTAGCTCATAGAGAACCTTAACCTTAATTAATTAATTTGGCAGCTAAAGGTTGCAACTCAACGTGTGTTTAAAAGGTTCATTTCCTCGAGGGTGATTCGAGGGAGTGCCTTTGGTGGAGATGAGAGATGTTTGGCTACAAGTTGGTTCGATGAGAACCAAAGATGAAGTTTACCCTCTTATCCCTTTTGAGAAAAACAATTCTGAGTAGTCGATGCCATGGGTCTGTTATACTGTTATAAATGAAAACTAGCTTTATGCAAAAAAATGATACATACAGCTTTAGAGCCTCCGTCAGCATTGCGCCTATATCGCCCTACTAAACTTGCGAGTACGTCGTACTCAGTCTCTCTTTGCTGCCTTTATGACTTGTTTTCAGAGGAGGACGACACCGAGCACCCAGGTGGGTTCTTCGTGGACATCGACGAATAGTTCGGGGTTCCCAGGTGGCAGCTTGGGACCGTGGAACAAGCTGGCTTGGGTTTATGTTTATTTGTAGGCCTCTTAGGCCATATTTGCATCTTGTTGTACTAGACAACACTACTTCGCTTCCGCATGTTGTATTGATGGTCTGTGACCCTTTTGTGTGTAATATTTGTATCTTTCTCATATATGAGTTGTTATATGAGTTTTTGTGTCGTAGAGTCTGCAATGTGCCAGTTGTTCCACAAGTCTTGATCTCTCTACTATACGTGATAGCTATGTCTGAGCTTATGGCATGATCGAAGTGTTGCGTGCCGATGATCCATTCCGAGCACGCCTACCAAAGGTTTTGGCCTGGGATTGGTAAACCCAGTAACCTTCGATTGTGTAGCATGACCGGTTGTACCTAGTAACCCTTTCTATTGGTCGATGTCGAGTCTAGTTTGAAAACTATTTATAACCTAAAAATGAGTTGTGAAAACCTTCTTAGGATTCTTTTTACTCCTCATCCAACTCGCTCTACTCTGATTCCTATCTCTATTTGTTCTAAGCTTGGTGTCAAATTTTAGGTTCTCGGGGTTTGGGTTCTTACCGTCCAGTTATGTCTCGAGTCCGTTGTATCCGTTTGCTATCGTCTCAATGACGTGATGTCACTGTGGTTGCCTAAATCTGTTTTCGGTCTTAGTGCCATCTCAAATCGCTATATCTGGAAGAACTCTTTTATCTATCCTAATTGTTCGGAGTTGGTTACTAACTATGTCCTTGTTCCAAATTTTCAGAATGGCTCCTACCCGTCGTGGGGAACAAAGCAATCCTGATGCACCACCGCCACCCTCAATGGCGGAGGTCCTGATGGCCATTGAGAAAAACCGCCTGCGCAACGAGCATCTGCTCGAGCAGTTGGTGCAGCAAGGGGCAAGGAGGAACACGGACTGCAACACTCTCACCGAGTTCTTGCGGTCCGAACCTCCTACCTTCACCGAAGGTAAAGAGCCGCTTGATGCGGATGATTGGCTCCGGGCTCTTGAGTGCAAGTTTGCCGCTCTGCACGTTCCGGTGGCGGAACAAGTCAACTTCGCCACCTACCTACTGAATGGAGCCGCCGGCTCCTGGTGGGAGAGCCACGTGTCAATGTTTGACGCGGGCCATGTCTTCACTTGGGCGGATTTCCGCGCCGCTTTCCATGCGGTGTACATCCCCAAGCCTGTCATGGACCTCAAGAGGAGGGAGTTCCTGGACTTGACCCAGGGACGCATGGACGTCCAAGCCTACAGGCGGGAGTTCAACCACCTCTCGCATTACGCCCCTCGGGACGTGACAAATGATGAGGACAAGCAATACCTCTTCCGCAAGGGGCTCGCCCCTCGCCTCCGATATGAGCTCCTACCCTTCAAGTTCCAGTCCTACCAGGAGCTCTACAACCAGGCTCTCACTATGGAGCAAGGTAGGAAGGAGCTGGAGGCTTCCAAGAGGCCAGCTCCAGCTGACAACTAGAGCTCCTCTTCCTCTGAGGGCAAGAAGCGCAGGGTCTTTGTGCCCTTCAGCGCCGTGCCTCGTGCACCTTCGCGCCAAGGCCTTCAGGGTTCAGGCCACCTCCGCCTCGCCCAGCTACCTCGACCATGGGTGCGGCTGGAAGTGGATTCCGCCCTCAGCTGCCTCCACCACCACCGAGGCTCACTTGCTTCGCTTGTGGCCAGCCGGGGCACTACTCCAGGGAGTGTCCCCAGAAGGCACCGGCTACCGCAGCACCTGCACCAGCACCCTCTACCCCAGCCACCAAGGCCATGACCGTCAGCCGTGGTTGCCTGAACCACCTCTCGGCTGAAGGAGTCGAAGAGGATCCCGGAGTTCTTATGGGTACGCTTCGAATCAATGCATATCCAGCTTCAGTCTTATTTGATTCTGCAGCATCGCATTCATTCATATCCATATCATATGCACACAACCATCAAATACCATTTGCAAATATGGACTCCCCGCTAGTGGTCAAGACCCCAGGCTCTAGTTAGCACACAAATTGGTTAGCTCCTGAGGTTCAAATTTCAATAGGGTCAATACCCTTTCCGTTCTCATTGATAGCCCTGAAGTCAGATGGGATCGATGTTATTCTGGGTATGGATTGGTTAGTCAAGTATCAGGCCAACCTGGACTGTGCTGCCAAGACTGTCACAGTGATCCACCCAAGCTATGGGGAAGTGCGTTACTGGTCCCCAACTTCTGCAACTCCGTCCGCAGCCACTCCTCTCTCTCCGGAGATCAGTCTATGGTTCCTGGAAGGAACCACCCTGCCTGAAATGCATGAAGTTGCTGTGGTGTGTGATTTCCGGAGGAATTGCCTGGCATGCCACCTGATCGCAGCGTGGAGTTTGTGATCGAGTTGGTTCCGGGAACCGCCCCAATTTCCAAAAGGCCCTACCGCATGCCAGTGGAAGAGCTAACTGAACTAAAGAAGCAACTTGATGAGCTGCTAGAAAAGGAATTCATCCGGCCGAGTAGCTCACCTTGGGGCTGCCCGGTCATCTTTGTCAAGAAGAGGGATACTAATGTTCCTCGGCTGGTTGTTGATTACCGCCCTCTGAATGCAGTGACCATCAAGAACAAGTATCCCATTCCTCGAATAACTGACTTGTTCGATCAACTAGCTGGTGCCACGGTATTCTTCAAGATGGATCTGAGGTCAGGCTACCATCAGATAAAAATCCAAAAGGAGGATATTCCCAAGACGGCTTTCACTACCCGCTATGGGTTATATGAGTACACCGTCATGTCCTTCGGCCTCACAAATGCTCCGGCTACATTCATGAGGCTGATGAACTCCATCTTCCACGAGTACCTCGACAAGTTTGTCATCATTTACATCGATGACATCCTTGTCTACTCCAAAACCGAAGAAGAGCATGCTGAGCATCTTTGACTTGTCTTGACCAAGCTTCGAGATCACCGCCTCTATGCCAAGTTCTCCAAGTGTGAGTTTTGGCTAAAGGAGCTCATTTTTCTCGGTCATGTGGTGTCAGCTGCTGGAGTAGCGGTGATACCAGACAAGATTCAAGCAATCCTGGATTGGCCAACTCCCAAGTCCGTCAAGGATATCCGAAGCTTCCTTGGATTGGCGGGTTATTACCGCCGATTCATCGAGGGCTTTTCCAAAATAGCCAAAGCATTGACTAACCTCCTCAAGAAGAACAAACAGTTTGTGTGGTCAGACAAAGCTGAAGAGAGCTTCCAAACTCTCAAGGTCAAGCTCACTACCACCCCGGTGCTTGTCCTTCCTGACACCGACAAGGACTTTGTCGTCTATTGTGATGCATCACTCCAAGGCTTGGGCTATGTTTTGATGAAAGAAGGCCATGTTGTCGCTTATGCTTCCCATCAACTCAAACCACATGAGCAAAATTATCCAACTCATGATCTAGAGCTTGCTGCCGCGGTACATGCTCTGAAGCAATGGAGGCCCTACCTGTTGGGCAACCGTTGCGAGATCCATTCTGATCATCAAAGTCTGAAATATCTCTTCACCCAGCCGGATCTGAACTTGAGGCAGAGAAGATGGTTGGAATTAATAAAAGACTATGATGTGACCCTCAACTATCAGCCCGGCGAGGACAATGTCGTGGCCGATGCTTTGAGTCGCAAGGCCTATTGCAACACCGTGATGGTTGAAAAGGCACAACTGGCTCTCCACGAGGAATTTGTTCAGTTAAATCTGGAGATTGTTCCCTCCGGATATCTAGCTAACCTCGAGATCAAATCCACTCTCGAGGATGATATCAAGGCCGCCCAGCAAAATGATGCTGAAATCCTCGAGATCAAAGAGAAAATAGCAAATGGGAAGGCCAACGGTTTTTCAGTGGATGACAATGGTGTCGTCTACTTCGGTGACCGTCTAGTGGTGCCCAAGAGTGGGAACACAAAGGAGTTAATCCTCTCAGAAGCTCATGAGTCACCCATCTCTATTCATCCGAGATAGTACCAAAATGTACCAAGATCTTCGCCCTCAATTCTGGTGGTCTTGCATGAAGCGCGAGATCACCGAGTATGTTGCTGAATGCGACGTCTGTCACCGGGTGAAGGCTGAACATCAAAGGCTAGCCGGTACCCTCCGTCCCATAGCCATTCCCGAGTGGAAGTGGGATGAAGTGGGTATGGATTTCATCACCGGTTTTCCAAGATCACAAAAGGGTAACAATGCCATTTGGGTAGTCATTGACCGTCTATCCAAAGTCGCCCATTTCCTTCCGGTTCGAGAGGATATCAACTCCGTTAAATTGGCGGAGCTGTATATGGCCCGGATTGTTCCCTTGCACGGGGTTCTTTTGAGGATCATTTCAGACCGTGGAAGCATGTTTGTGTCCAAATTTTGGCAAAGCTTCCAAAAGGCTCTCGGAACCCATCTCAACTTCAGCACAGCCTATCATCCTCAAACCAACGGTCAAACTGAAAGGGTGAACCAAGTTCTTGAGGACATGCTTCGGGCATGTGTCATATCCTTCGGTAAGGGTTGGGAAAAATATCTCCCCCTCGCCGAGTTCTCCTACAACAACAGCTACCAAGCCAGTTTGCAAATGGCTCCCTTTGAGGTTCTCTATGGGACAAAGTGCCGGACTCCTTTGAATTGGTCTGAAACCGGAGAGAGGTCCCTCTTCGGCCCGGATGTGATCAATGAGGCCGAGGAGAAAGTCCGTATCATTCGGGAAAATCTCAAGATTGCTCAATCCCGACAAAAGAGCTACTATGACAAGCACCATCAAGAGGTCCACTATGAAATTGGTGACAAGGCCTATCTTCGAGTCTCTCCCCTCCGAGGCGTTCGTCGCTTCGGGATCAAGGGCAAATTGGCACCTCGCTATGTTGGCCCTTTCACCGTCCTAGCCAAGCGAGGAGATCTATCCTATCAACTCGAGTTGCCCTCCAACTTCCCAGATGTGCATGATGTGTTCCATGTCTCCCAACTCCGGCGTTGCTTCAAAGATCCAATCCGTGGGGTTGATCATGAGGTGTTGGACATCCAAGAGGATTTGACTTACCGCGAGCATCCTATCTGCATCTTGGATGAAGTGGAGAGGAAAACCCGCAACAAGACCATCAAGTTCCTCAAAATCCAATGGTCTAACCATTCCGAGGAAGAAGCAACTTGGGAGCGAGAAACTAGTCTTCGACAGGAATATCCCGCCTTCTTCACTCAAGCCTAGAATCTCGGGACGAGATTCCTGTAAGGGGGGTAGAATTGTAACAGCCCCAGCTTTGTAATGAAAAATACGAAGAATTTTTCCACTTTTTGCATTATTTCTTGCATCATGGAATCCATATAAATTTTCTATTCCAAACAAACCAACATATGCAAGAAATTGAAATGGGGAGGCAAACTTCCCAAACACCCAAACCAATGCAATTGATTAACTTGGCAAACAATTTATTATTGGACTTCCAAATAGTTTAGGAAGTTCCAAATTACATCTTAGAACAAATTGTTAACATCCAATTGTTGACAAGCCAAGATTTAAAATTTGAGAATTCAAATTGGTTTAATTCTATTTCTATTTTTGAGACCAAGATAAGCTTTCCAAAAATTCAAACTAAAATCATGGGGATCTTTAGTATTATTGTGAGAGCCTCCATGAATAATTTCATCATTTTTGGAAATACTTAAGTGCTTCAAATAAATGTATTTTGCAAATTACCAAAAATGACCATATTGCACCAATATGAATAAATCTGAATTTAAACATTTTATTCTGAAGCCAAACTTTTTGTGAAGCTTCTACCTATCATGGGGAAGCTTTACAAATTTTTGCTGAATTTATAAAAATGTTTTAGGGCCTCAATAAAATTCAACAAAGCACTATTGGACCAATTTGTAATTAATTTTATTTGGTGCCAGGGGGTTTTCGCAAACTCTCTTCTTCTCTCCCTCACTGTGGCGCCAGGGAGCACTGGCGCCATGCCGTGGCTCCCATGCCGCCTTGCCGCGCTGCCCTGGTGGTCAAAGACCACGCCGAGGACGCTCACCTGCCCCGCACTCCTCTCCTCTCTCGTTTTCTTCCCTAAAATTCGGATCGAGGTCACCTCTCTCTCTCTCCCGAGCTCTCCCTTTCGCCGCCGCTCGCTTCCATTTGTCGCCGCTGTCTGGAGCCGCCCCGCGCGGAACGAGGAGCACCGCGAGCTTCGTCGCAGCCTCCTCTTGCTCCACGCCCAATGAATCGGACCAGGAGGGCCGGAGCCGACGCAATCGTCCTCGCCCTCCCTCACCGTGGCCGCCGCTCGCCGGGGCCCATTCCGTCGACCCCGTCGTTCCCCTGCTGCCGCCGACCCCTCTACGAGGTTCCTGGTGAGGCCTGCTTCCTTTCTAGCCTCTCACTCTCCCCTTCTTCCCTTCCCCGCCGCCGATCGATCACCGTCGTCGCCGGCGTCACCGTGCCCGCGTGCCCGGCCTCGGACCCAGCTGGGCCGGCCGAAGGCCGGAGGGCTCGGTAGGGTGCCCGGCCTGGACACACCGGCCTGGGCCGGCACGAGGCCGGCAGCCTCGGGCACCAGCCCGGCCTGCATGCCCGCCTAGGCCGGCCAAAGGCCGAAGCCTTCGGGCCTGCCCCCGGCCTGTGGCCCGGCCTGGCCGGCACAAGGCCGGCCTGTCTGGCTGTTTTTTTTTTCTTTTTGGTTTTTAAAACCAAAATTTGAACAATTCATAACTATTTAAATAATGATCCAAATTTTGCAAATCAAATATTAAATTGTTCAGAACAACAAAACCTACATGTTAGAATCATTGAAATGTTCTTTTAAATAAATATTCTTGCTGTTTATCTGGAAATTCCTAAAATGGCATAACTAATGCCTAAGTTGGAAAAATCTTAATTCGATAAATATTTACCCAAAAATTATAAATAAAATACCAAAATAATCAGTGTTTCAAATGCTATCAATCATGGTAATAATAACTCATGATTATAAATATTTATTTGATGTTTTCTTAATTTGTTTAAAGGATATAAATTCAATTAATTATTTAATTCGCTATTTATTCTTCGGTACTCGGAAAATTACAAATAAGGTACCGAAATGATCGGAAGAACAAAACCTTTTTAATCATGTCATGTTCATGTATATTTGAGAAAATTCTAAATAATGTGATCATTTATGAACAATTGGACATTAAGTTAAATATGGGGTGTTTCCAAATAATTGCACTAATTATTTGAAACTCCATTTAATTTGTTAGATAAATTAAACGATGACATCTTTGCATAATCTTGTCAAGTCATCATGTGATTGAGCATTGCACCTTGTCTTCGTGTGATTTATTTTGTTCCTCTGTTCTTGCTTGGGTATCGATAGATTCCGGAGTTGAGGTCACCCCGACCTATCCTGACGAGCAGTACTACACGCCCCTGTAGCAAGGCAAGAGATAACCTAACCTTCTTGGCATCTAGCACCCTATTGTTTCATAAACTTATTTTATCCACCATAATATTGCATGCAATTCCAATATCAATTTTGGTCAATATTAGAGTATCCTATGAATGCATGTTTATCCCCTGAACCATCACATGATACCCCTCCTATAAACCCTAGGTTGGATGTGTTGTCCGGAGACCAAGATTTAATTGTTGTTATACATGCTTAGCGATCCTTGGCCATGCTTTGTCAAATTCTAGTTATGTCCGTTGATTAAAATTCCATATTGATGATTGATGATGGAATGTTCGGACATGATGGTTACTTGTGATGTATGATTAAATTGCTAAAAGGCTTGGATGAGTTGCCATTGGGGATGGTGTTTTGCCTCATTCTTGCCGCCTAGGATGAGAGTGCTTTTAGCTAGAACCAAGAACCGAGCGTGCTACCATTGGTGGGTGTATGGGCACCTTACTAACTTAATAACTTGTGCGGGCGTATCCAAGGGTCCTCTAGTTCGATTTTCCATTTGCGTGTGAGTGGAAAAGAAAATGTTGCGGAGGATTTTGTGTTTAGGACGTGGCGATGGGGGCAGGGGCTGAAATAGTCTAGGAAAACTTGCCCTGTCACCACAGATGACTCTTGGATAGTCTCAGGCGAGGTAAAGGTTTAACCGCGCCTGCTCGTCGGCCTTCCTCTGAAGAGGACTAATCAGGTGAGCCGGACGGTACCAATGGGTAAATTAGTACACCCCTGCAGGGTAAATCTTTTCGAAAATCCGTGTCCACGGTTATGGACAAACTCTTGGGAAAGGCGGATTAGCTCATAGAGAACCTTAACCTTAATTAATTAATTTGGCAGCTAAAGGTTGCAACTCAATGTGTGTTTAAAAGGTTCATTTCCTCGAGGGTGATTCGAGGGAGTGCCTTTGGTGGAGATGAGAGATGTTTGGCTACAAGTTGGTTCGATGAGAACCAAAGATGAAGTTTACCCTCTTATCCCTTTTGAGAAAAACAATTCTGAGTAGTCGATGCCATGGGTCTGTTATAATGTTATAAATGAAAACTAGCTTTATGCAAAAAAAATTATACATACAGCTTTAGAGCCTCCGCCAGCATTGGGCCTATATCGCCCTACTAAACTTGCGAGTACGTCGTACTCAGCCTCTCTTTGCTGCCTTTATGACTTGTTTTCAGAGGAGGACGACACCGAGCACCCAGGTGGGTTCTTTGTGGACATCGACGAATAGTTCGGGGTTCCGAGGTGGCAGCTTGGGACCGTGGAACAAGCTGGCTTGGGTTTATGTTTATTTGTAGGCCTCTTAGGACATATTTGCATCTTGTTGTACTAGACAACACTACTTCGCTTCCGCATGTTGTATTGATGGTTTGTGACCCTTTTGTGTGTAATATTTGTATCTTTCTCATATATGAGTTGTTATATGAGTTTTTGTGTCGTAGAGTCTGCAATGTGCCAGTTGTTCCACAAGTCTTGATCTCTCTACTATATGTGATAGCTATGTCTGAGCTTATGGCATGATCGAAGTGTTGCATGCCGATGATCCATTCCGAGCACGCCTGCCAAAGGTTTTGGCCTGGGATTGGTAAACCCAGTAACCTTCGATTGTGTAGCATGACCGGTTGCACAAAGCTTCACTGTATAGTTCTGGGGTCGGGGCGTTACAGGAACCACCTAGCTAGGTTTGGCCCGCATCAAAAGTCCGGCCGAAGCTCCGAGGCGGACCTAGCCATTGCGAGGACGGTGTTGGGAGGCACACTCATATGATTGCCCTCCTTCCACACTCGATAAACAAACGTACCGCAATCCCTACCGTAAGTAACCATCACGTATAAGACCCGGAGGCGTCCCATCCATACCTGCAACAAAATAATAAAGTACCGCGCAAATTGTTACAAGCGATAGCAAAACAACGACTAAATTAAACAAGATCAAACCAACGGGGACACGAGATTTTAACTTGGAAAACCCTTCCAATAAGGAAGAGAAAAAACCACGAGCGCCAGCCAGCAATACTTCACTATTTCGGGTGAGGTTACAAACGCGCCGGGATTTACAATATGTGGCTTATCCCGTGCGGCGGCTTACAAGAGGTATTTATAGTGGTCCTGACCTAATAGGTCGGTAACAGGTGAACCCTAATCCAACTCGGTAACAACTCGTACCGTACCTCGGGGGCCCAAGCCTACTGGGTCGCGTCGGCCCAAGCCTACCGGTGACGGGCCTCGCTTCGCTCCGTCGTTAGCCTTCTCTCTTATATAACTGGATTTGGATCACCATAAAATAACACTCCAACTTGAGACAAAATCCATCTTGTAGCATAAAACAATCCTTCACCCTGAAACATCAAAGAAAATATTTTCGGCGCCAACTAGCCTCTTGGGCTAAACAGTTATACCAACTAAGCTCGAGCAAAGCTCAAACTTAGCAACAAGAACTGGCTTTGTCATCATATCAGCAGTATTATCATGAGTACTAATCTTGCATATCTTCAACTTACCTTGTGCAACAACATCACGCATATAATGGTATTTGACATCAATGTTCTTTGTTCTCTAATGGAACATCTGATCCTTAGTAAGGTAAATGGCACTTTGACTATCACAAAATAGGTTAATGCAAGTATCATCTCCACAAAGCTCAGCAAACAGACCTTTCAACCAAACAGATTCTTTGCATGCTTCAGCAATAGCCATGTACTCAGCCTCAGTAGTAGATTGTGCAACAACACCTGCAAGGTAGCTGAAAGAGCATGGTTGCCCCCATGTGTGGTTTTCGTAATTAATGACAATCCTTAAGGACTAATGTGTGCTTTGAGCTATACTTGTAGGTTTTGTCCATAGCAATGCTTGAAATCCGTATGTTGGAGTCAAGGCTAAAAGAAGACGAGTTTATGTTGATCAAGGCTAAGTGCAAGTTGGTCAACACACAAGGCTAGGGATGTACCATGTGGGATCATATGATCCCATGGTATGGTAAGCAATTGTCAATATAGCCTTGTGAACTAACCCATGATCTATGTGCTTGTATCTCTATGTGTGGTTAGGTATTTCTCCATGAGCATGCAACGAAAGGGATATCCTATGAAGCCCATGGAGGATGGCGTCACGTGGTGATCGTCATCATGATAAAGGCCAAGTGAAGATTTGTCGAAGAGTGTCTCTCCCATCTTGGTGTATGGGGGAGCACGTTGCGAGTCTTCACCGAGCAGAGCGCAATCAAGAAAGGTGGTCCAACTTGTGAAGGTCAAGATCGTCATCATCAAGGTCAAGTGGATTATGCGCAAGGCAAAGGTATGATCTTGATAGGTTTTCTATTTTACCGGTCTCATGATTTTAGTTGAGAGACCGGGTTATGGGATAGATAGCCGTACTGTGAAGAGGGGCTCTCGAGCGAGTATCGTGATCGTATCGTCGTACAGAGCTCAAACCTTTGCATCCTTGGCATCATCTTTATTGGTTCTTATTTGTTGGGAATATGCCTTAGAGGCAATAATAAAATGGTTTATTAGCATATTCATGTTTATGATAATAGTTTATTCTCCATGCTATAATTATATTAACCAGAAACATAATACATGTGTGGAATATAAACAACCAGGTGTCCCTAGTAAGCCTCTAATGGACTAGTTCGTTAGTCAAGAGATGGTTAGAGTTTCCTAACCATGGACTTGTTATAGTCACTTGATAATGGAGTCATATCATTAGGAGTAATGATTTGATGGACAAGACCCAAATAATAAAGAGTTGCAATTGATCGTGTCACACTGTTTCATTGCCAACGCTTTTAGTATGCCAAGTATAGTTTCCTTAGACCATGAGATTATGTCACACCCGTTTACCGGAGGAATACTTTGTGGACATCAAACGTCACTTCGTAACTGGGTGATTATAAAGGTGGCTTTCAGGTATCTCCGATGGTATTTGTTGGGTGACATGAATCAAGAGTGGGATTTGTCCTTCCTTGTGACGGAAAAGATATCTCTGGGCCCTCTCGGTAATATAGCATCAGAAAGGTTGCAACCATGTGGTTAAGTGTTAATCACGGAGATCCTATATTATGGACGAGTAAAGAGAATTTGCCAGGTAACGAGATAGAACTAGATATGGAGATATCGACGATCAAATCTCGGGCAAATTAAATATCGGTGAGACAAAGGGAATTGTATACGAGATTAAGAATCTCCGGCATCGTGGTTCAGTCGATAAAGAACTTCGTTGAATATGTAGGAGTAAATATGGGCATCCCGGTCCCGCTATTGATTATTGATCTGATCATGTCTGCATGTTCTCAAACCCGTAGGGTCACACACTTAAGGCTTCGATGTAGCTAGGGTTTTAGTGAGATAAGTAAATGGTGTAATCAAATGTTGATTCGGTGTCTCGGATGAGATCCTAGATATCACGAGGAGCTCCAGAAGAGTCCGGAGATAAAGTTTCATATAAGGAAAGTGGTTTCCAGGGTTCCGGAAAAGTTCGGGAAAAGTCCGGCAGAGTACCGGAAGATTCTAGAAGGTTCCGGAAGGTTCCGGAGAGCCCCACCTTGGGGGTCACGAACCTTGAAGGGCCCACATGGACCGAGGGGAGGTGCAGTAGCCCACATGGTCTGGCCGCACCACACCCCAAAGGCCCATGCGGCTGGCCCAAGGGAAACCCTAACCCTATAAGGAAAGAGAGCCTTGGGGGGCAAGTTTCCCCCCCTTGGCCGCCCCTAGGACTTGGGGGAGGGGTAAACCTGCCCCCCGCGCCTATATAAGGAGGAGGGGAGGGCTGGGGCGCACTACCTTGAACCGTAGCCGCCGGCCTCCCTGTCCTCTCCCTCCTCTCTCCTGCAGCTGCTTGGCGAAGCCCTGCAGGAATTTCTCCACCATCAAATGCCACCACAACCGTCGTGGTGCCGAGATCTATCTAGCCACGTCCTCCTCGCTTGCGGGATCAAGGAGAGGACGTCTACATCGAGCCATACGTGTGGATACCGTGGAGGTGCTACCCCTTGTGTCACTTCATCGGATTGGATCTTCGAGGAAATACATCTCCTCGCGACTAGATGAGTCTAGTTGCGGGGATCGACAGACCAACCCCTGCACCGACAAAACTCTTTGAACGTTCTTCAAGGGTAAGAGATTGGATCTCATCTTCGCTACCTCCATCTAATAGATCTAGATCCTTGGGGTTTATTCTGCTTGTTGCGTAGGAAATTTTTTTTTCTATGCTACGACCCCTTCAGTGGTATCAGAGCCTAGATCTATTCGTAGATGTTGGTGCGATTAGAACACAAGGAGTTGTGGGCGTTGATATTTTATGTTGCTACCTTCTAGCGTGCACTTTGCATCTTTGCAGTATTGTGAGATTGAAGCGGCCCGGACCAACCTTACTCGTCCACGCACGAGAGACCGGTTCCACGATTGACATGCAACTTGTTTTGCATAAGTGGCTGGCGGGTGTCTGTTTCTCTTGCTTTAGTGAAGATGCACTTTTCAATGTAAGGCCTTTCAAAAGGATGAGTAAATAAGCAACTACTATATCACCGTTGTGGTTTTGCGTAGATTAGAACGGTTCTATCTTGTTGACCCAAGCCACGTAAAAATTGCACAAACAAATTAGAGGACGTCTAACTTGTTTTGCAGGGTCTGTGATGTGGTATGGCCAATATGTGATTTGTGATAATGTATGCAATGATCATGTTTGTAATCTTTCGCGACTTGCATGTCGTCGAGTACGGCAACCGGCAGGAGCCATATGGTTGTCTTTTATTTTATGTGACCTGCGTGTCATTGAATCACCATGTAATTGCTTTACTTTATTGCTAAGAGTAGCATTAGTTATAGTTGCAATAGTTGGTGGACAACCATGGTGATGGCGCCACAATGATGGAGATCATGCCAGTGATGGAGATCATGCCGGTGCTTTGGAGATGGAGATCAAAGGCACAAGAAGAAAGGCCATATCATATCACAATTATGAATTGCATGTGATGTTAATCCTTTTATGCACCTTATTGTTGTGCTTAGATGTGATCGCAACGGAAGCATGATAAGGTGATCTCTCACGTTAATATCAAGATGTGTTCTTCCCTAGTATGCACCGTTGCCAAAGTTCTTCATTTAGAAGCACCACGTGATGATCGGGTGTGATAGATTCTACGTTCACATACAACAGGTGTAAGCGAGTTTACACATGCGGAAATACTACGGTTTCCTTGACGAGCCTAGCATGTACAGACATGGCCTCGGAACACAAGAGCCGAAAGGCTAAACACGAGTCATATGGATGATATGATCAACATGGTGATGTTCACCTTTGAAGCTACATCATCTCACGTGATGATCGGTTGTGGTGTAGTGGATTTGGATCGTGTGTCACTAAAACAACCTGAGAGATGTTGAGTTTAGTGGGAGTTCATGTGGTAATTTTGATTAAGATGAACTTAAATTATCATAAACAAAAGTCCAGATGTCTTTGCAAAAATCCTTTTAGATCATGGCCGACTACGGTAGTCTGTTCGTTGCTGAAAACTGCGTCTAGATGGGTCAAACTTTATCGAGTGGTACCTGTTTTTTTGTGAAGTCCTACACACCAATGACTTGCTTAACATGCTAGAAGAACCAATACGAGATAAACCCAAACATTTCTGCAAGCTATGAAGAGTACATGGAGTGTTTTTGAACCACCTACTTGAAAGTCAAGTGGATGATGTGCACCTTCATGAATTCTGACCTAAGTAGACAATTCAAGAACTTGACTGCAATGGAGATTGTTGGTGAGCTGAAAAATAGATTTTCAGCACAAGTTAGAATTGCAAGGTTCGAATGTCTAAACGGTTTTCTTTCACTCAAGATGGAAGAGAACACTTGCTTCGAACAACACCTGAGGATAATGCATGAGATACATCATCGTCTAGTGCTTGTTTGGGACCACGAGATAAATGACGATTTCGCGATAGATGGGGTGCTATGCTAGCTTCTCCCCAGCTTCAAGAATTATGCCGGAGACTATGTCATGGGAAAGGATTTGATCACTTTCTGTGAGTTTGTGTCTTGGCTGCGTCATGTCAAAGTGGAACCCATAGCAAGAGAAGTTGACAATGCAGAAAGTATATATTGATATACAAGTTATAAGTGTTTAAGTCCAAATTGCAATTGTGGCAGTTTCGATAAGTATTTGATACTCATTCTGTTTTATGAAAACAGAACCTGCTGCTTGAGATTTGCATAAAGGATATAGGAAGACGTTGCGGAATGGTGGCTATCAAGGAGTTGATGCTGGCAACGATCTATCTCTGCATTTATCGTTTGGATTTGAATAAGTTTTTGTAATCGAATTAAGTGTGATTTTAATTAGTGTGTCTTGCTTATGTGAGACGGTTATTCATGTTAAAGACAATGGTTGTTCTATTTTCATGAGTAATCCTTTTTGGAAATCACAAGTTTTCGATTATAAGTGTATTATTCTTATTATAATCTAGACGATAAATTGGTTGAACATTTATAAAATATGTGACATACTAAATATCCAAACCTTAATAATGACAATTGTTTTAGTCGTGCTAAATATTGAATAAACATTTTGATGTTTTATCAATGCGCCTTATTGTAAGGAGTATGACTAAAATGCCACCCTTTGGAAGAGTGCCATGATTTGCCGAAAATAAACACAAGTGTTGGTTGTATTTTCAGCAAATGTTAGATGTCATTATTTTGTGTACTCCATCATAAATGATATGAGTAAATAGATGTATTTGTTCAAGTTATGATATTATATGAGATCAAATAAAATTCTGGAGTTTAGGATATTAAGTTAACAAGAAAATTGAGTCTTTATGATTTGATCAAAAGAGACAAAATATTTGAGTTATATGTTAGTATGTGGACTTGTGAAAAGTGTTATCACAAATTACAATGTTTAGAATATTTCAAAGGCGTTTGATATGTCCTAAGATATTGTAATCACACACTATTTGATATTGTGTGGTCTGATAAAATAAAAGGGGGTTTTCTTATTAGGGTTTATTTGTAGCATTTAGATTTATTTGATAAACACTCTGTTTTAAATAAGGGTCTATTTAATGATTTGCATTTCGCATATGAGTTATGTGAAACAGTGGTTTCAATAATTATGGGATAATTAGAAACTATTGCAAATAAAGTTTGTAGTATATTCATATGTGACTATGAATAGATATTCCACAATGAGAGACTAAAAGGGACAAATCAATTGTTGGTTGTGTTAAATGTTTTAGTGGATTTATCGTGAAAAAGTTTCATGGATAAAAGAATTGTTGGAATGAAATTGAGAAGCTAAAAACTTGCTTGTTTATGTATCAAGTGGCACATTTAGATGCTATGTTGGTTAAAACTTGACACATAAAGGAATTAATGATGGTGATCATTGAATTTCGGTTTAGCTTGTCTAAAGAAAAGTAGGATTCAAGAATATAAAATTTTGTCAGGTTACAAAATAATATTCATGATTTACTTGTCATGTTTGAGAAACAAGACATACCTACGAAACTACAAAGAAGAAATAGAAACCTTAAATACGAAAATGACTGAGAGTCATGCTATGTTAAGTTTAAATCACAAAGTAATTGCTACTTGATTTTGTGAAAGCGTTGTTTCACATATTTATTCTTCAAAAGGGTTTGTAAGGAATAAATAAAACTTACTAGACAAAAGCACAAGAGGTAAAGCTCTTTAACATATTCAATGTTGTTAACTACATGGTGTAGTAGTGCTTGAAGTCAAGTGGATTGATGCTAGCAATGTACTAGCATTTCGTATAAAAGAGTTCTCGATATTAATAGTTAATTAAGAATTTTGGAGGTGTCCAAAATATCGAGAAAATACACGAGTGTGATCTAATTAAGATATGTGGCGACATATATTAAGTTAGAGCAGAAACTATTTTCCAAGATCAAAATATGTGGTGACATATGTTTGAGTGGGAGCTAGTTAAATCATGGTCAAATATAAGGATAACATATTTCTGAGTGGGAGCCAAAGTGGTTTCACAATTTAATATGTGTATGATGTATATTTGAGTGGGAGTTTACAAAATCTTGTTTATGTGAAATGGAGATTTCATAAATGTTGTAAATAAGTCAGGAACCAACGTATAACTTATGAAGTTAGTCAAATATCCATGGAGATGGATGTATCTATGGAGGATAGATATGTTTGATAAGCATTATGTCAGGATGTTTAACCTAAGTAAGATTTTGAAGGAGTTCAAAATGAACAAGAGAAGAAAAGTTCAACTGCTTGCGAGAAATAGGTGAAACATTGAGTTGATAACTCAGTACAAAAATGATGGTTGGAGGATATGTTAGTGATCGCTATGAATTGTTCATAGGACTAAAACATATAAGAACCATGTGTTTGTATTTGACGATATGTGACCCAAGCTCTTGGTTAGAAGAACGTGTTAGAATGAGGAGTCATTTTAACATAAAGATGAGATAATAGAATCTAGAGATTGGTAGACTTGGTTGAAGTCATAAAACCAAACTAGATTGGGGATCTCATAACAGAAGCGCAGCGAAAGCATGATCGAAAATATCGAAGTGACATGATTGCACTGTCGATTTGTGAGTCTACAACATATAGGAGTATATGATTAATTCAAGGATTAAAAGATATAATATTGTGGTTTGAGAAATTTTATTTCAAGACTGAGTGAGTTCCGGGTGCACATGCTATGTGAAAGACCTCTTGACTGATCATACGTCATGTAGGCATGGAAGGGAAACGAAAATCTCACTCTATAACCAAATATATTATATTCGTCATACGATGATGTAATTATCATGTGATGATGTGAGGTTTATCATGTGATGATAAAGTAATGTCAAATTAGGTGACATTGATGTTTTGCAAAGAACATAAAGAACTGTATAGTACAGAACACGGACATAACCTCTTCCACGAGCAAGACACCATGAGTGTTGGATCGAGAAAATGTAAACTAGATTATTGACTCTAGTGCAAGTGGGAGACTGTTGGGAATATGCCCTAGAGGCAATAATAAAATGGTTTATTAGCATATTCATGTTTATGATAATAGTTTATTCTCCATGCTATAATTGTATTAACCGGAAACATAATACATGTGTGGAATATAAACAACCAGGTGTCCCTAGTAAGCCTCTAATGGACTAGTTCGTTAGTCAAGAGATGGTTAGAGTTTCCTAACCATGGACTTGTTATAGTCACTTGATAACGGAGTCATATCATTAGGAGTAATGATGTGATGGACAAGACCCAAATAATAAAGAGTTGGAATTGATCGTGTCACACAGTTTCATTGCCAACGCTTTTAGTATGCCAAGTATAGTTTTCTTAGACCATGAGATTATGTCACTCCCGTTTACCGGAGGAATACTTTGTGGACATCAAACGTCACTTCGTAACTGGGTGATTATAAAGGTGGCTTTCAGGTATCTCCGATGGTATTTGTTGGGTGACATGAATCAAGAGTGGGATTTGTCCTTCCTTGTGACGGAAAAGATATCTCTGGGCCCTCTCGGTAATATAGCATCAGAAAGGTTGCAACCATGTGGTTAAGTGTTAATCACGGAGATCCTATATTATGGACGAGTAAAGAGAATTTGCCAGGTAACGAGATAGAACTAGATATGGAGATATCGACGATCAAATCTCGGGCAAATTAAATATCGGTGAGACAAAGGGAATCGTATACGAGATTAAGAATCTCCGGCATAGTGGTTCAATCGATAAATAACTTCGTTGAATATGTAGGAGTCAATATGGGCATCCCGGTCCCGCTATTGATTATTGATCTGATCATGTCTGCATGTTCTCGAACCCGTAGGGTCACACACTTAAGGCTTCGATGTAGCTAGGGTTTTAGTGAGATAAGTAAATGGTGTAATCAAATGTTGATTCGGTGTCTCGGATGAGATCCTAGATATCACGAGGAGCTTCGGAAGAGTCCGGAGATAAAGTTTCATATAAGGAAAGTGGTTTCCAGGGTTCCGAAAAAGTTCGGGAAAATTCCGGCAGAGTACCGGAAGATTCTAGAAGGTTCCGGAGGGCCCCACCTTGGGGGCCACAAACCTGGAAGTGCCCACATGGACCGAGGGGAGATGCAGCAGCCCACATGGGCTGGCCGCACCACACCCCAAAGGCCCATGCGGCTGGCCCGAGGGAAACCCTAACCCTATAAGGAAAGGGAGCCTTGGGGGGGCAAGTTTCCCCCCTTGGCCGCCCCTAGGACTTGGGGGAGGGGTAAACCTGCCCCCCTACGCCTATATAAGGAGGAGGCGAGGGCTGGGGCGCACTACCTTGAACCCTAGCCGCCGGCCTCCCTCTCCTCTCCCTCCTCTCTCCTGCAGCTGTTTGGCGAAGCCCTGCAGGAATTTCTCCACCATCAAACGCCACCACAACCGTCGTGGTGCCATGATCTATCTAGCCACGTCCTCCTCGCTTGCGGGATCAAGGAGAGGACGTCTACATCGAGCCGTACGTGTGGATACCGCGGAGGTGCTACCCCTTGTGGCACTTCATCGGATTGGATCTTCGAGGAAATACATCTCCTCGCGACTAGATTGTGCCACCCCGATCCAGATGATCGAGTCACCCCATATACCAGTCCCAGAAACACTGGATATATGACAACTTGATAAACAAAGACATAACCAAATACATACATAGGGCTCCGAGTTCGGACATACATAAGGTTACAACACGGGGGTGAGGCTCCAGCGCTCGCGCAACATGCGCACACAACAGTATGTACATTATTTATCCCACATCGAGCCTCTAGCGGAAGTCAAAGCGGAAACGTAGATAGTAGCATGGCGATAGCGGCCTTATTCCACGGGGTCCTTCCTGGGATACGGGTTCCTAGTTCTCGTACATCGGGTACTCGACGTCGGGAGCAACGGAGTCTGGCCACATGAGAAGCCAGGTAAGTACTTGAAGTACTCGCAAGTCATTAGCCCAAAACCAAACAAGGTCTATCTATATGGCATGGCATAAGTTCGGAAAGTAGCATGGTATGAGCTGGGTTACAAGGGGGAGTCCAAGCTTAACGGTTGGACATAACTTACCTACTTACCTTTGAAGGGGTGTTTCATGATACCAAGTGAGATTTCACTTCCCACGCGACAACTCATAACCACAACTAGGCTTCCAAGCCTCTAGCCAACTCTGGCTTACTCTTTCCGTTGTCACTTGTTTGCTAGTCTCATCATAATAATTTCTCCATGTTCGACTGGACTAACTCTTAGTGTGACCCGACCCAAACGTCGTCCCATAACCTAGGGACAAGGCTAGATTCTAGATGTACACTCTCGAGAGGTTGTAACGTTTACCCATACGCTGAAGTCTAGGTTTGTACCGCCGGTACCGAAGTACTAGAACCTATCATGGTGACAGCACAAACCCACACTTCCACCGCCGTTTACTCCACCCGGACACTCCCTGTGTAGCCACCGACACGTCCCCTGGGACCACGTCTTATGACGAAGTGAATCCGGCACGTCCCCAATGAATGAGCGATGCCTAGCTCCGGAACCTTCGCAAGACTAGCCCCGACCACAAAGGTAACCGACTAGACTTGCCAAAAGGGTGGCGTCAAAGGAGGCTAGATGGAATACTCGGCCATGGTTTGTAACGCCCCGACCCCAGAATTATACAGAGAGGCTATGTAAGCAACACAACCATCAATGTATAAAACAAAGATCGAGACTTGTGGAACAGAACTGGCACAAAGCATGACTCTACGACACAAAACATGTATATAGCAACTCCTATAACGAGGAGAATACAAATATTACAAGGCAAAAGGATCACAGATCCTACAATTCAACCAGCGGAAACGAGGTAGCGTTGTCTAATACAACAAGAAGCAAATTATGGCCTAAGAGGCCTACTGATAAACATCACCCAAGCCAGCTTGTTCCACGGTCCCAAGCTGCCACCTGGGAACCCCAGACTAGTAGTCGACGTCAACGAAGAACCCACCTAGTTGCTCGGTGTCGTCCTCCTCTGAAATACAAATACATAGAGGCAGCAAAGAGAGACTGAGTACGATGTACTCGCAAGTTTAGTAGGGCGATATAGGCCCAATGACTGACGGAGGCTCTAAAGCTGTTTATGTAGTTCTCTTGCATAAAGCTAGTTTTAAATAAACTGAAACATAAATGACACATGGCATCCGTCTACTCAGAAATACTTTTCAAAAGGGGTAAGAGAGTAACATTTGTCATCATTGGTTCTCATCGAACCCTTTTATCACCAACCACTCTCATCTCCACCAAGGCACCCCCTCGAATCACCCTCGAGGAAGTGAACCTTTACCACCCGTTGATTAATGCAACCTTTAGCTGCCATATCAATTAGGTTAGAGTTATCTATGAGCTAATCCGCCTTTCCCAAGAGTTTGTCCGTAACCGTGGACACGGCTTTTCGAAAAGATTAACCCTGCAGGGGTGTACTATTTTACCCATTGGTACCGTCCGGCTCACCTAGTTGGTCCTCTTCCGGGGAAGACCGGCGAGCGGGCGCGGTTAGACCTTTACAATGCATGAGGCTTACTCAAGGACCATCAGTGGCGGAAGGACAGGTTCAGCGCTCCCAGCGCCCTGCCCCACCGTCACGTCCTAAACATCACCATCCTCGTTCCTTTTCCACTCACACCACACACGCGCAAATGGAAATAGCAAACTAGAGGACCCTTGACAAGCCCCTCACAAATTATTCGGTCAGCGAGGCGCCCATACACCCACCAATGGAAGCACGCTCGGTTCTTGGTTCTAGCTAAAAGCACTCTCATCCTAGGCGGCAAGAATGAGGCAAACCACCCTCCCCGAGGGCAACTCATCCAAGCCTTCTTAGCATTTTAATTTAGCATCACAATTATTCACCATGCCCGAATCATTCCATCAACATCAATAATTTCTGGAATTAACAACGGACATAAAGCATTTACTTAAGCAGGGCTAAGCATAGCTAAGCATATGAATACCACAATTCTATATTTATCTCGGCCAACACTTCAACCCTAGGTTTCATAGGTATGGATACATGTGATTGGCTCGGGGAAGAACATGCATTCATAGGATATTCTATTAATTACCAAAAGGGACATTTGAACCGCATGCAATATTAATATGGTGGATAAAATAATTTGATGAAATCATAGGATGCTAGATGCCAAGAAGGTTAGGTTATCTCTTGCCTTGCTGCCCGGGCGTGAAGTGGTACTCGTCGGGGTAAGTAGAGAGACCCTCGACTCCGGAATCTATCGATACCCAAAAGAGAAATACAAAGAACACATAAATCACACGATCACAAGGTGCAATGCGCAAACACATGATGACATGTCCAATTGATGCAAGGATAATATCATTTAATTTATTTAACAAATTAAATGGAGTTCCAAATGGTTAGTGCAATTATTTGGACACCACTCCATATTTATCTTAGTGACCACATTCTTCATAATTTATCAAATTATTATAGAAGTGGCTCAAAATGCATGAACATGACATGATTAAAGAGGTTTGGTTCTTATGTTCACTTCGGTGCCTTATTGGTAGTTTTCGGAGTACCGATGGATAATTAGCAATTTAAAGATTATTTGGATTTATATCCTTTAACCAAGTAAGGATTTATATAGAAGGGCAAGTTGTTGTCATGGGGTGATACTAGCATATTTAGATAGCATTTGAAACACTGATCAAAATGGTACACCATTTGCAAGATTTAACAAAAAGAAGTCAAATTACAAAGTTCACAAGTTTTCAGCTTGGGTCGGAATGCATCCGGATTGGGCCGGAATATTCCGGATGGTCCGGAATAATCCGGGCTCATTCCGAGCCAAATCCGAGGTGACCTCCGAAACTTTCTGTAAGGGTTTCGGAATTCATCCGGAAAGGTCCAGAATTTTCCGAGTTACCCGGAATCGATCCGGAATAATCCGGGCGATTCGGACGGCTCGATACTGGGCAGAAGAACGACGATGGCGGCGGGTGTGCATTCACAAGCACGAACGAGAGGGAGAGGGGGAACGGGAGCATGTCCAGAAGAACGGGTGGCTCACCAGGGGCACGTAGGCGCGGTCCGGTGAGGACGGGGACGACCGCGGTGGCCGGATTTTAGCGAGGACGGTCACGGCGAGCGGCAGTCCAACCTCGGGAAGCCGAGCTCGATTAGCTCGACTCGAGGCCTCCCAGCACGCGGCTTGGGCAGAGGAGGTNCTGGCGCTGCTGAGGCAGGGTGGGTCCCGCGGTGACGTCGTCCTTGGAGTGTAGCTGCAGACGGTTCCCTTATCACCAAAGTGGCAATCCTTGGGGCTCCTTTGCTTGGGGCAGCTTTATTGACTCCTTTATACATAAGAATAGCAGCTGGAGCGCTGCCGTCATCGCACGCTGGCGCGGTCGTCACTAAGCGGAGGATGCAGAGCCCATGTGCGCTCTGCCGCGGAGGCAGAGCTGGCTTCGGGAGGAAGAAAACCTCGCGGGGCAAAAAGCCTCGCCGAGCCTTCCGTCTTGGTCCTTAGCAGAATTGCTGGCGGCGTCCGAGATGCCCTCTTGAGGAGAGGTCCCTCGCCAAGGGAGAAAACCCTCGGCGAGGAGAAAAGGTCCCTCGCGAGGGAAAACCCTCGCGAGGCTCGCCAGGCTTGGAGAGCCTGGTCCTTAGCGAAAACTTCTGAGGAATCTTGCGGGCCCTGGCAGGCCGGCCCGTGGTACCCTGGTTTCCACTGTGCCGACAACAGTGGCCAGCATCAAACATTGACACATGGCTCTTCCACCAGGAACTAGCGGCTCCACTTAGAAGGTAGGTGGCGAAGTTCACTTGTTCAGCCACCGGAACATGCAAGGCATCAAACTTGCGCTCGAGAGCTCGCAGCCAATCATCCGCATCCAGCGGCTCTCTTGCTTCAGAGAAAGTCGGAGGCTGGGACCGCAAGAACTCAGTGAGAGTGTTGCAGTCATTGTTCCTCCTGGCACCCTGCTGCACCAACTGCTCGATCAGACGCTCGTTGCGCAGGCGGTTCTCCTCAATAGCCATCAGAACCTCCGCCATTGAGGGTGGCGGTGGTGCCTCAGGATCACCTTGGTTACCACGACGGACAGGAGCCATTCTGAAGATTTGGAGCAATGACACAGTTAGTAACCATCTCCGAACATTTAGGATAGAGCATTAGAGTCCTTCCTGATATAGAGATTTGAGATGGCACTAACACGAATGAAAAGAACAAAACAACCACGTGTGACACCACGTCAATGCGGCGGTAGCAACCAGAAGTAAAGGACTCGAGACATACACTGGACGGTAAGAACCCAACCCCGAGAACCTAAACCTTGACACCACGGTAAAACAAATAGAGGTAAGGTAACTCAGAGTAGAGCGAGTTGGGTAAGGAGTAAAAAGAATCCTAAGAGGGTTTATACAACTCATTTTTAGGTTATAAATAATTTTCACGACACTAGACTCGACATCGACCAATAGAACAGGTTTCCTACAGGCAGCCCTGCTCTGATACCAACTTGTAGCGCCCCGACCCCGGAATTATACAGAGAGGCTATGTAACCCACAGGCTATGCTACACAATCGAAGGGCATGGGGTTACCGCTCCCACATAACACTTGGATCATGTCATAAACACTGGCATAGCTATCAATGTATAATAAAGAGATCAAGACTTGTGGAACAACTGGCACATCACAGACTCTATGACACAAAGAGATTATATAGCAACTCATATAACGAGAAATATACAAATTACACACAAAGGTCACAGACCAATCAGTACAACAAGCGGAAGCCAAATATGTTGTGTAAACAAGAAGATCCAAAATATGGCCTAAGAGGCCTACAGATAACATCCCAGCCAGCTTTTTCCACGACATCCCAAGCTGCCACCTGGGAACCCCAGACTACTCGTCGATGTCAACGAAGAACCCACCTGCCTGCTCGGTGACGTCCTCCTCTGAAACAATTAATAATCAACAAAGAGAGACTGAGTACGACGTACTCGCTAGTTTAGTAGGGCGATATAGGCCCAATGATGACAAGGCTCTAAAGCTGTATAGCAGTTAATTTGCACAAAGCTAATTTTCCTTTTCAAAACATGACACATGGCATCGACTACTCAGAAGGTTTTTCGAACGGGGATAAGATAGTAAACCTTTATCTTCGGTTCACATTGAACCAATAGTAGCCAGAAACCATCTCTCATCTCCACCAAGGCACTCCCCTGAATCACCCTCGAGGAAATGAACCTTTTAACACACGTTGAGTTGCAACCTCTAGTTGCCAGATTTTAATTAATTTTCATGTTTACTATGATCCCGTAAATCCATTCCCAAGGCGTCCATAACCGCGGACACAGCTTTTTGAAAAGATTAAACCCTGCAGGAGTGTCCTAATTTACCCATTGGTACTGTCCGGCTCGCCTGATTAGCTCTCTTCCGGGGAAAGCTGGCAAGTGGGCGCGGTTAAACCTTTACCTCGCGTGAGACTATCCAAGGATCATCTGTGGCGACAGGACAAGTTTATCCAGCCTATTTTAGCCCCTGCCCCCATCGCCACATCCTAAACACCATCACACCCTCTTCGCGCCATCCTCCACCTGCAACGCACATGCAAATGGAAAGCGCAAACTAGAGGAGCCTTGGATACGCCCGCACAAGTTATTCAGTTAGTAAGGAGCCCATACTCCCACCGATGGCAGCACGTGTGGCACCCCGATCCAGATGATCGAGTCACCCCATATACCAGTCCCAGAAACACTGAATATATGACAACTTGATAAACAAAGACATAACCAAATACATACATAGGGCTCCGAGTTCGGACATACATAAGGTTACAACACGGGGGTGAGGCTCCAGCGCTCGCGCAACATGCGTACACAACAGTGTGTACATTATTTATCCCACATCGAGCCTCTAGCGGAAGTCAAAGCGGAAACGTAGATAGTAGCGTGGCGATAGCGGCCTTATTCCACGGGGTCCTGCCTGGGATACGGGTTCCTAGTTCTCGTACAGCGGGTACTCGGCGTCAGGAGCAACGGAGTCTGGCCACATGAGAAGCCAGGTAAGTACTTGAAGTACTCGCAAGTCATTAGCCCAAAACCAAACAAGGTCTATCTATATGGCATGGCATAAGTTCGGAAAGTAGCATGGCATGAGCTGGGTTACAAGGGGGAGTCCAAGCTTAACGGTTGGGCATAACTTACCTACTTACCTTTGAAGGGGTGTTTCATGATACCAAGTGAGATTTCACTTCCCACGCGACAACTCATAACCACAACTAGGCTTCCAAGCCTCTAGCCAACTCTGGCTTACTCTTTCCGTTGTCACTTGTTTGCTAGTCTCATCATAATAATTTCTCCATGTTCGACTGGACTGACTCTTAGTGTGACCCGACCCAAACGTCGTCCCATAACCTAGGGACAAGGCTATATTCTAGATGTACACTCTCGAGAGGTTGCAACATTTACCCATACGCTGAAGTCTAGGTTTGTACCGCCGGTACCGAAGTACTAGAACCCATCATGGCGACAGCACAAACCCACACTTCCACCGCCGTTTACTCCACCCGGACACTCCCTGTGTAGCCACCGACACGTCCCCTGGGACCACGTCTTATGACGAAGTGAATCCGGCACGTCCCCAACGAATGAGCGACGCCTAGCTCCGGAACCTTCGCAAGACTAGCCCCGACCACAAAGATAACCGACTAGACTTGCTAAAAGGGTGGCGTCAAAGGAGGCTAGATGGAATACTCGGCCATGGTTCGCCCACGTGAACGACGCATGGTGTGCTGGTGTGTTTGGTGAGTGGCACTAGGTGACACAATCTAGTCGACAGAGGTGGTTATCTTCTTAGTCAAATTCTTATTTCAGTTTCCAACATGATTCAAGCAACACAAGCATAAGCACGAAACAACAATAGCACATAATAACATAATACTTGTAAGCATAGATAACAGTGTCTCAATAATAATAATACCCGGGTGACTATGGCGGGCAACCCGGCCGGTGTCACTCGGGGGTTAGTGTTCCCAGAATAATAGCATAATATTTCAAACGGATGACGGTGGCGGGCAACCCGGCCGGTGTCACCGTAAAAGAATGAACTGAAAAGCACTCATAAAAATGAGAGAGCATCCATTCCACTCGAGGGTTATCCCGACGTGGTGTCAGCAATCTCGGCAAAAAGAACCAAATGGAAAGTCAGCTCCCAAGCGTCGCAGTCCAAAAATTTATTTTCTGGTCCCAATGGAAAGAGAATTTCAAAACAAAGCCAGAAAAATTGGTTTCACATTTTTCTGAGCATTTTTGAGGGAGATATTGACTTCCAAGGTTCAACCAAAATCTGCCTATTTCCAATAGAAAAATAAACAGAAAATTCAAACAGGAAAACGGTTCAGAAATGTCTAAAAATCTGACAGTGGGTCCCACCGGTCAGTATTTACCCGAATCGTTTTCTTTCTTCTTTTGAACGAGGGAAACAGAGCGGAGGGGGTGGCCGGCTCCGGCGAACTCACCGGCGGCGGCTTGCGGCGGCTGGGGCGAGGGAGAGGGGCGGAGAGGGAGCAGAACGGCTCGGGGAAGGGGTGGAGCAGCTCGTCTGGGCACTGGTGGTTGCTGGCGAGCTCGGGTGGTAGCAGAGCGTCCTCTACGACGGCGGTGGCATCGGGTTGACGATGCACTCGTCGAATCCGGCCACCAATCACCCCGGCGAGCACGGCCTCGGCATCGTGGTGGTCTGGGGAGGTTCTGGGAGGAGGGAATTGACCAGGGGGAGGCCGAGGTGTGCGAATCGACTGGGGGCAGTGCGGCTCGGGTGGCTGTGATTCCGGCGAGGTGTTGCTTGCCCGGGCTCGAGGCTGTGGTGGGAGTCGAGTACGGGAGTGGGAGGGGTGGTGCGGTGCTCAGCGGTGCCCGGGGGGGGCTTCTTATACCCGTCCCGAGGGGGGGGGTGGCCGCCGTTAATGGTACGGCGAGGTGTCAGCCTCGTGTGGTGGCGACGGTGGTGGGGCGTTGAGGGAGCGGTGGCACAGGAGGTGCATGACGGTTAATCCCCGGCGGCGGACCGGTCCGTGCGGCGGAGGAGGCGCTGGCGGGAGGGCCCCGGCGGCACAGGGCGTGGTCGGTGCGTCGGCTAGCGCCTGGCGCGTCTGTGCGGCTGCCGTCCGGGGCTTCCCCCAGCGACGCGTGGGTGCTGGAAGGTGGAGAGGGAGGCTAGGGGTGCGGAAGGCAGGCTCGGGCGCGAGGGGGGGTGCGACACACCGGCGTCCAGAAACGGGCGGTGCCCACGGCCACGTCCATGCCGATCCTGGCATGGTCCAGACCATGCCAATGTCGGCATCGACATCGTTCTCTCACCTCAGAGCTCCAAATGAGATGAGGTTCACGTCACCGTGCGCCAAATTTCAAGACCTACAAAAATGTTGAACAAACTTTTTGCAAAACTGAAAGTTGGTCCGATCAAAAGTTTCAAAAAATAGTACTGGTCAAAAGGGGAGGGTGCAATTTGGGCAAGCAAATCATTTTTGTTTTGGCTAAGATTTTTCCTGGAGGTGTAGGTATGCATTGTGCTGGTGTCTAGGTACTCCCCTCCCTTTGCAAAATTCATTTGACTGGTTTTTGAAAAACTTTAAGTTTTAGGCAGAAACTTGCATAGAGAAAAGGTCAAACATTTTCTTAACAAGGTGTCAAACATTTTCCATAATTGGGTTGCATAAAGCCTAGGGATCATTCCCAAATTTTTGCAGAATTTTTAGAGACACAGAAGTAGGGGTTCCTTTGGAAGGCCAAATAAAAGTGCATTTTAAAAGAGGAAATAATTCTTCCTAAATCAATAGTTGACCAAAGTCAAAGGTCAAAATCATAAACACCAGCACCAAGTGGGAGGGAATTAGAAGGCACAAGATCCCACTTGATTTAGCAGACTGGAAAAGTTTTAAGGCTTAAATGATTTCCTTAGGGTTTAAAACCAAACGCATTTCAAATCAACAGAATAAAGCATTTTGGAAAAAAAATTAAAAGGCCAAAAATCCAGGGTGTTACAGACCTTCCCCCCTTAAGGTGAATCTCGTCCTCGAGATTCCTGTTGCTCGCTGAAAAGATACGGATACTCGGTCCTTAGCAAATCTTCACGTTCCTAGGTTGCTTCTTTCTCTGTGTGCCTGTCCCACTGCACTTTGTAAAACCGGGTGACCTTGCTGCGGGTCCGGCGTTCTGACTCATCCAAAATTCTGACTGGGTGCTCCTCGTAAGTCAGTTCGCTGCTCAATTCCAATTCCTTAAAATCTACCTGCTTGGTTGGAGGTGATACGCACTTCCTTAGCTGGGACACGTGGAAAACGTCGTGCACTCCAATCTAATTCCTCGGGTAGTTCCAGCTGGTATGCTACGGATCCCATCCTTGCCAAAACTTTGAAAGGTCCAATAAATCTTGGGGCCACCTTTCCTTTCACGTGGAACCTCTTTAGGCCCTTGAGGGGCGCTACCCGAAGATAAACATAGTCGTTTACCTCGAAGTGAATCTGACGGTGTCGTCGGTCGTAGTAACTCTTCTGGCGGGACTGAGCTGCCATGAGTCGGTCTCGAATCAGATGCACTTGCTTTTCGGCTTCCAACAGAACATCGGGCCCAAAGATCTTGCCGTCTCCAACTTCGGACCAGTTCAGCGGGGTTCGACACTTCCTTCCATACAACGCTTCAAAGGGTGACATCTTCAGGCTGCCTTGGTAGCTGTTGTTGTACGAGAACTCCGCATAGGGCAAACTGTCTTCCCATCCTGCCCCGTAGGCGAGTACATAAGAGCGGAGCATGTCTTCCAGGATCTGATTAACTCGCTCAGTTTGACCATCCGTCTGGGGGTGATATGTTGTGCTGAAGGATAGTTTTGTCCCCATAGCCTGATGCAGGCTTGTCCAGAATTTTGAGGTAAATTGGGTACCCCTATCTGACACAATGGTCTTCGGGCCCCCAGGAGTCTGACAATCCTGTTCACATAGAGTTGTGCCAGCTGATCTGAACGATACGTCGTCTTGACCGGAATGAAGTGGGATACCTTCGTTAAACGGTCGACGATGACCCAAATAGAGTCATTCCCCCGGCTGGACTTGGGCAGTCCGACAATAAAATCCATGCTTATGTTGTCCCACTTCCATTCGGGTACCTTAAGGGGTTGTAGGAATCCTGCGGGTTTTTGATGCTCGGCCTTCACTAGATTGCATACGTTGCAGCACGCGACATAGTAGGCGATTTCCTTCTTCATGCCGGTCCACCAGAATGTTTGTCTCAAGTCTTGGTACGTCTTGGTACTTCCTGGGTGGATAGAATAGGCAGACTCGTGGGCCTCGCTGAGAATTTGTTGTTTCAGCGCGGCCTTGTCGGGTACACAAAGGCGGTTACCGTAGCGGAGCACTCCTTGTTTGTCCAAGGAAAACTCCTTGGCCTTCCCGTGTGGTATCCTGGCCTTGATCCTTTTTATGCCGGGGTCGTTGGCCTGCTCGGTTTTGATTTCTTCCTCCAGGTTTGGTTTCACCTCCAAGGTGCTTAAATAGGCCTTACTTCCCACGCACAGGTTCAGCTTTGCCATTTCTTTCTCCAAACTTGTCCGCACCCTTGGGGGTTTCCGGCTTAGGGCATCTGCTACCACGTTGGCCTTCCCTGGATGGTAATGAATCCCAAGGTCGTAGTCCTTGATTACCTCTAGCCACCTTCTTTGCCTTAGATTGAGATCAGGCTGGGTGAATATGTACTTCAAGCTTTTGTGGTCCGTGTAGATCTCGCATCTTCGACCAATAAGGTGATGCCGCCAAGTTTTCAGGGCGAGTATGACAGCGGCCAACTCCAAGTCGTGCGTGGGGTAGTTGAGCTCATGGGTCTTGAGTTGTCGTGATACATATGCGATGACCTTCCCTTCTTGCATGAGCACTGCCCCTAGTCCATTTCTGCAGGCATCACAGTATACGGTAAAATCCTTGGTGTCATCAGGCAACACTAGAATTGGGGCAGTGGTCAACCGGGTCTTCAACTCATGGAAACTTTTCTTACACTCCTCGGTCCAAGCATACTTGCGATTCTTCTTCAACAGATCTGTCAGGTGTTTGGCTATCTTGGAAAAGTGCTCAATGAATCTGCGGTAGTAACCAGCCAAACCTAGAAAGCTTCGGATTTCAGACACATTGGTGGGGGTCTTCCAGTTCAATACGTCGGAGATATTATTAGGGTTTACGGCCACACCGGCTCCAGACCATACATGTCCTAGGAATTCCACCTCTTTTAACCAGAACTGGCACTTGCTGTATTTTGCATAAAGTCGTTGCTCACGCAGTCTCCCAAGAACTAACCGGAGGTGTTCGGCGTGTTCCTTCTCATTTTTGGAGTAGACGAGGATGTCGTCGATGAACACCACAACAAACTTGTCGAGATATTCCATGAATACCTTGTTCATCATGCCCATGAAGTAGGCAGGAGCATTGGTCAGGCCGAAGGACATAACGGTGCACTCATATAGTCCATATCTGGTGGTAAAAGCGGTCTTGGGGATATCACTTTCTCGAATCTTTAGCTGGTAGTATCCCGTGCGGAGATCAATCTTGGAGAATACTCGGGCGTCACGGAGTTGGTCAAACAAATCATTGATTCTTGGTAGCGGATACTTGTTTTTGATGGTGACGACATTGAGAGCACGGTAGTCAATGCATAAACGGAGGGTGCCATCACTCTTCTTTGCGAACAAAACTGGTGATCCCCAAGGCGAAACGCTCGGGCGAATGAACTTCTTCCGAATTCGCTCGTCAAGCTGTTTCTTTAGTTCCACTAGCTCGGGACTTGTCATACGGTAATGCTTCTTAAATATTGGGTTTGTTCCTGGGACAACTTCAATGGCAAATTCAATATCACGGTCCAGGGGCATTCCAGGTAGCTCATCGGGGAAAACATCCGGATATTCACTGACTACATACACTTCGCCTAATTCCGGGGCTTGGGCAAGAAACACCTTTGCATTTATCTGGTGAGGCTTGTCTGGCATGTAGGTGGTACGGATGCCTTTCGGGTTGGTGAGAGTGACTCCTCCGGTTGCACAGTCAATTTGGGCGGCATGCTGTACCAACCAATCCATTCCTAGGATGGCGTCGAGGCCGGGCACATTGAGAATGTTGAGCTGAGCCGGGAATTCCACTTGGTTGATGCGGACGATCAGATCTTGACAAACGGTGTTCGTCTTCACCTCAGAGGCGGGGTTTTGTATCACCAAAAGATGGCCCAAAGGGGAAACAGAAAAACGGTGTTTGGCAACAAATTCTTTCGAGATGAAAGAGTGGGAAGCTCCAGAATCGAATAAAATCAGTGCGGGTTTAGTGTTGATAGTACACGTACCAAGCACTACATCTGGAGCCTCATATGCTTCTTCTGTAGACATGTGGTGAACACGGGCAACTTGAGGAGGCTTAGCTGCACCAGCGGGGTGGTTGGTGTTGTTGTTGCCGTTGCTGTTGTGGAGGGGGCAATCCTTGATGTAGTGTCCCGTCTTGCCGCACTTGAAGCAGGCGTTGTCCCTCTTGCAATCATCCACTAGAGGGCGCTTGTGGTAGAATCCTTCACGGGGATACCCTTCCCTCTTGGGTTGACTCCAAGCATTCCGAGGTGTTGAGGCATGGTCGCCGGGCTGCCACGTGCGGGGTTTTGAAGTACCCCCTTCGTGCCGGTCCTTTCACGGCTCAAACTTCCGCTTGTGGGAGTCATAAACGGTGCGGTGCTCCTTTTCTGAGATTAGCGCCGTGTTGATCAGGGACTGGAAATCTGGAAACTGCAGAACACAGAGCTGAGTTTTTATGGTCTGATGCATCCCATGAAGGAACCTGTCCTTCTTCTTCTCCTTCGTGTTGGTGTCCTCGGGTGCATAGCGAGCAAGGTTGTTGAACTTGGTCAGATATTCACTGATGGACTTGCTGCCCTGAGTGAGTGCCAGAAATTCTTGCTGCTTCATCTTTATGATACTTGTGGGAATGTAGGGCCTTCGGTATGCTTCCTGAAATTCTGCCCAAGAGACAGGGGGTCCATCACCCCTTGCGTCCTTTTGATTGTCCCACCAGACACCGGCGGGGCCTTCAAGGTAGTGGGTGGCAAAGGGCACCTTGTCTTGCTCATCCACTCGAGCGAGCTCAAGCTTCTTTCCCATGGTACGGAGCCAGTCGTCAGCCTCCAGCGGGTCATTGGCAAAAGAGAAACTTGGTGGATGGGTACGCTGGAAGTCTTGTAGTTTTGAGCGGCCTGCATGTGGGGTATTCTGAGCTTGCATGTATGTGCCAAATTCTCTCATGATCTGAGTCAGATGCTGGTTGTGCCGTTCATCCATCATCATCATAAACTGACTTGGGGTTGGTTCCGGATTTGGAGGATGAGGAGGTGACTGCGGGGGCGTGGGTTCCTCGACCGCTTGTCGTGCGGAATGACGAACCGGGGTTCCTTGACTGCCACTTGCACCGCTATTGGGCCTCATCCTGGATTGTTGAATGTGATGGCGCGTATCATGAGCATCCATATGGGGAAGGGGTAACATCCAAGGAAAACCAAATGGAAACACGGTTTGTAAAACAACAAGCATGAAATATACGAAGGAGGGTGGGGTTACAGGATCCTAGCACTCGTTATTTTACAAAAGATGCTAGATAAGATACAAGCTACTCGCATAAGGTACATGGTACAAGATACAAAGCAGCTAGTACACGATGCAGGATGCGACTCTACCACTACGTTATTCAAGCACGCGATACATCGGGAGGTATAATACACTAGGCGATGTCGTCTCCGAGCATCTAGAACTCCATCTCGAGGGGAGTCGCTGGCGTGGCGGTGTCGATGGCCTCCTCCGTGCGGCTGTAGCCGGGTGAAGCGCGGTCGTCTCGGGAGTCTCCGGAGTAGGAGGGCGGATCGGCACGGATGCGACGACGCTGAGACCGAACAGGGGTGAAGCGCGAGTAGTAGTGAGCGGCGCTGCTACGAGTGCGGGAGGGGCTCGTCGGTGTGGGGGACGGTGAAAAGCAGGTGATTCCCCTCCTAATCTGCTCGAGGGAGCTGTGGGTAAAGGTGGGGAGATGAGGTGAGCGGCGAGAGGTACCCGCCCCAGAAGCTCGCGTCATCTCGGCCAAGGCTATGTTGGCGCGAAGTGAGGCAAACTGGAGGAGAGTGACGTGGAGGTACTGGTGGAGAAGGGTGGTGTACAGAAGTACGGCTGAGAGGGGTCAGCTGGGGTCACCGGGGTTGGGAAAGAGGATGTCCCCAGTGTCTAAGTCTAACCTCGGAAAGTAGGCGTAACGGGTGCACTGTCTCATGACGGGGTCAAAGGTGCGGAGGAACAGGATGGCGTCTCCGGCCGCCTCCTGTACGGCTCGCGTAGCCTAAGTAGTGACACCAGAAGTGAGGGCGTGAGAGCTCCCTGCGGTCACAGGCTCCGGACGTAGGCGGACGGTGGCGGTGAACTCCGAGGTGGACCTGTCGAGACGGTTGTGGTGCACACGGTAGGTCGGGGGAGGTGCGTCTGGGTAGAGGTGGTCCCAGATCTCCCTCAGGAATTGCGGAAAGCCGGGGATGTGTACGGCGGTAGTCTCCGCGAATAGCTCTGCCATCTGTGACAGAGACAGAAGCCAAAAGGTGAGTGTTAAGTTCTAAAGCACAAACAAATAGAGAAACAGTGAAAAGTTGTTAGCACTTCGAACTCTATCCTACGTCGTCCAAGAAACTAGGGTATCCTACATGCAGTTAGGCTCTGATACCAAGCTCTGTGGCACCCCGATCCAGATGATCGAGTCACCCCATATACCAGTCCCAGAAACACTAGATATATGACAACTTGATAAGCAAAGACATAACCAAATACATACATAGGGCTCCGAGTTCGGACATACATAAGGTTACAACACGGGGGTGAGGCTCCAGCGCTCGCGCAACATGCGCACACAACAGTATGTACATTATTTATCCCACATCGAGCCTCTAGCGGAAGTCAAAGTGGAAACGTAGATAGTAGCGTGGCGATAGCGGCCTTATTCCACGGGGTCCTTCCTGGGATACGGGTTCCTAGTTCTCGTACAGCGGGTACTCGGCGTCGGGAGCAACGGAGTCTGGCCACATGAGAAGCCAGGTAAGTACTTGAAGTACTCGCAAGTCATTAGCCCAAAACCAAACAAGGTCTATCTATATGGCATGGCATAAGTTCGGAAAGTAGCATGGCATGAGCTGGGTTACAAGGGGGAGTCCAAGCTTAACGGTTGGACATAACTTACCTACTTACCTTTGAAGGGGTGTTTCATGATACCAAGTGAGATTTCACTTCCCACGCGACAACTCATAACCACAACTAGGCTTCCAAGCCTCTAGCCAACTCTGGCTTACTCTTTGCGTTGTCACTTGTTTGCTAGTCTCATCATAATAATTTCTCCATGTTCGACTGGACTGACTCTTAGTGTGACCCGACCCAAACGTCGTCCCATAACCTAGGGACAAGGCTAGATTCTAGATGTACACTCTCGAGAGGTTGCAACGTTTACCCATACGCTGAAGTCTAGGTTTGTACTGCCGGTACCGAAGTACTAGAACCCATCATGGCGACAGCACAAACTCACACTTCCACCGCCGTTTACTCCACCCGGACACTCCCTGTGTAGCCACCGACACGTCCCTGGGACCACGTCTTATGACGAAGTGAATCCGGCACGTCCCCAACGAATGAGCGACGCCTAGCTCCAGAACCTTCGCAAGACTAGCCCCGACCACAAAGGTAACCGACTAGACTTGCCAAAAGGGTGGCGTCAAAGGAGGCTAGATGGAATACTCGGCCATGGTTCGCCCACGTGAACGACGCATGGTGTGCTGGTGTGTTTGGTGAGTGGCACTAGGTGACTCAATCTAGTCGAGGGAGGTGGTTATCTTCTTAGTCAAATTCTTATTTCAGTTTCCAACATGATTCAAGCAACACAAGCATAAGCACAAAACAACAATAGCACATAATAACATAATACTTGTAAGCATAGATAACAGTGTCTCAATAATAATAATACCCGGGTGACTATGGCGGGCAACCCGGCCGGTGTCACTCGGGGGTTAGTGTTCCCAGAATAATAGCATAATATTTCAAACGGATGACGGTGGCGGGCAACCCGGCCGGTGTCACCGTAAAAGAATGAACCGAAAAGCACTCATAAAAATGAGAGAGCATCCATTCCACTCGAGGGTTATCCCGACGTGGTGTCAGCAATCTCGGCAAAAAGAACCAAATGGAAAGTCAGCTCCCAAGCGTCGCAGTCCGGGTGGTCTGTGCCAACCATATTTGACGGAGGGACAAGGCAAATAACTCTTTTGGCAAATGCCCCCAACTCCGAGGATCATAAGACGACATTCGTCTGTTCCTCACCTCGGCGAAGAGGAAAGACCCAAACAAAGCCTCGCCAGCGCGAGACGCACAGTTGTAATATTTTCCCCCATTCCTTCGACTGCGGCGGTTCCTCCGGCCATTGTCTAGGGAACGGGAGTGAGGTATATGTAAGCAATTATAAAGTACTACAACAATTAAAATGCAATATGGCATGTGAGGTGCAATATCAATCCACTTGAGCAACAGATTTAAATTCTAGGGTTCGACCAAGTTTGAGATTGAGTTAATGGCTTGCCTTCAGGTTCGGGAACAACTCCTATTTCGTCGGGAAGGTCGGAATCTATCCAAAGGAACATGAGATAGCGTCAATTACCCCTCTTATGTCATCGAATAAAATCCAAAGGAAATAAATTCCAAAAATTTATTTTATGGTCCCAATGCAAAGAGAATTTCAAAACAAAGCCAGAAAAATTGGTTTCACATTTTTCTGAGCATTTTTGAGGGAGATGTTGACTTCCAAGGTTCAACCAAAATCTGCCTATTTCCAATAGAAAAATAAACAGAAAATTCAAACAGGAAAACGGTTCAGAAATGTTTAACAATCTGACAGTGGGTCCCACCGGTCAGTATTTACCCGAATCGTTTTCTTTCTTCTTTTGAACGAGGGAAACAGAGCGGAGGGGGTGGCCGGCTCCGGCGAACTCACCGGCGGCGGCTGGGGCGAGGGAGAGGGGCGGAGAGGGAGCAGAACGGCTCGGGGAAGGGGTGGAGCAGCTCGTCTGGGCACTGGTGGTTGCTGGCGAGCTCGGGTGGTAGCAGAGCGTCCTCTCCGGCGGCGGTGGCATCGGGTTGACGATGCACTCGTCGAATCCGGCCACCAATCACCCCGGCGAGCACGGCCTCAGCATCGTGGTGGTCTGGGGAGGTTCTGGGAGGAGGGAATCGACCAGGGGGAGGCCGAGGTGTGCGAATCGACTGGGGGCAGTGCGGCTCGGGTGGCTGTGATTCCGGCGAGGTGTTGCTTGCCCGGGCTCGAGGCTGTGGTGGGAGTCGAGTACGGGAGTGGGAGGGGTGGTGCGGTGCTCAGCGGTGCCCGGGGGGGGGCTTCTTATACCCGTCCCGAGGGGGGGGTGGCCGCCGTTAATGGTGCGGCGAGGTGTCAGCCTCGTGTGGTGGCGACGGTGGTGGGGCGTTGAGGGAGCGGTGGCACAGGAGGTGCATGACGGTTAATCCCCGGCGACGGACCGGTCCGTGCGGCGGAGGAGGCGCTGACGGGAGGGCCCCGGCGGCACAGGGCGTGGTCGGTGCGTCGGCTAGCGCCTGGCGCGTCTGCGCGGCCGCCGTCCGGCGCTTCCCCCGGCGACGCGTGGGTGCTGGAAGGTGGAGAGGGAGGCTAGGGGTGCGGAAGGCAGGCTCGGGCACGAGGGGGGGGGGGTGCGACACAACAGCGTCCAGAAACGGGCGGTGCCCACGGCCACATCCATGCCGATCCTGGCATGGTCCAGACCATGCCAATGTTGGCATCGACATCGTTCTCTCACCTCAGAGCTCCAAATGAGATGAGGTTCGCGTCACCGTGCACCAAATTTCAAGACCTACAAAAATGCTGAACAAACTTTTTGCAAATCTGAAAGTTGGTCCGATCAAAAGTTTCAAAAAACAGTACTGGTCAAAAGGGGAGGGTGCAATTTGGGCAAGCAAATCATTTTTGTTTTGGCTAAGATTTTTCCTGGAGGTGTAGGTATGCATTGTGCTGGTGTCTAGGTACTCCCCTCCCTTTGCAAAATTCATTTGACTGGTTTTTGAAAAACTTTAAGTTTTAGGCAGAAACTTGCATAGAGAAAAGGTCAAACATTTTCTTAACAAGGTGTCAAACATTTTCCATAATTGGGTTGCATAAAGCCTAGGGATCATTCCCAAATTTTTGCACAATTTTTAGAGACACAGAAGTAGGGGTTCCTTTGGAAGGCCAAATAAAAGTGCATTTTAAAAGAGGAAAGAATTCTTCCTAAATCAATAGTTGACCAAAGTCAAAGGTCAAAATCATAAACACCAGCACCAAGTGGGAGGGAATTAGAAGGCACAAGATCCCACTTGATTTAGCAGACTGGAAAAGTTTTAAGGCTTAAATGATTTCCTTGCGGTTTAAAACCAAACGCATTTCAAATAAACAGAATAAAGCATTTTGGAAAAAAAAATTAAAAGGCCAAAAATCCAGGGTGTTACAGCACGCTCAAACCTTGGGTCCGAAGACAGGAACTCGCACCTAGGGGCAAGAATGAGGCAAAACACCATCCCCGATGGCAACTCATCCAAGCCTTTTAACCATCTTAATTAAGAAACCACACGTATCCACCATGTCCGAACATTCCATCAACATCATAATTATGGAAATAAATCACCGAACAATTTAGCATTTGAATAAGCATGGCTAAGCATAGCTAAGCATATGAACAACAGATATAAAGTATCTCAGGCCAACATATCAACCTATGGTTAATAGGAGGGGAAACATGTATTGGTTTAGGGAACATGCATTTCATAGGATACTCTAGCATCGACCCAGAAGTTGACATAGAATCGAATGCAATATTATGGTGGATAAAATATTTGTATAAAACAATAGGATGCTATATGCCAAGAAGGTTAGGTTATCTCTTGCCTTGCTGACGGGGCGTGTAGTACGGATCGTCGGGGTATGTAGGGGAAACCTCAACTCCTGAATCTATCCATACCCAAATAGTAACAGAACAACAAATAAATAACACGAAGACAAGGTGCAATGCACAATCATGACGACATACCATTTAGCTAACAATTTAAATGGAGTGCCAAATAATTAGTGCAAGTATTTGGAAGCAACCCCATATTTAACTTAGTGACCACATGGTTTATAAATTATTACATTACTAATAAGTGGCTTAAATATGCATGAACATGACATGAATAGATAGGTATTATTCTTCTGATCATTTTGGTACCTCGTTTGTGATTTTCCAATTATCGATGAATAAATAGTGAATTAAATGATTATTTGAATTTAATTCTTTTAATCATTTAAAGAATCACACCAAAGTAAAAGTTGTTGTCATGATGTGATATTAGCATGATTAGATAGCATTTTTCATGCTGAGCACTTTGATATTTTATTCACAATTTTTGGGTAATTATACATCAAGTTATGATTTTTCCCAATATTGTTATTATTTTTGCCATTTTAGTATTTTAATAAACAGCAAAATAATAGTTTCAAAAGACCATTACAATGATACTAACAGGTAGGGTTTGTTTTTCTGAACAATTTGGTATATCATTTGCTAAATTTGAAACAATATTTAATTAGTTATCATTTTTATTTTATTTTATTTTATTTTTTATTTTTTATTTTACAGTTAGGCCGGCCTCCAGACCGGACAGGACGGCCCATAGGCCGGGCGAGCAACCGAGACAGCTGGCCCTTTGGCCGGCCCAGACCGGTGCCCAGGCTAGGCAAGCATCCGAGGCTGCCGGCCTCCTGGCCGGCCGGGCCGGTTCCTAGGACGGGCGCATACCCGAGCCTGCCGGCCTCTTGGCTGGCCCGGGCCGGATCCCAGGCCGGGCGCACGGCGGCGCAGGATGGTGATGGCCGACGGCGATGCGACGAGAGGGAGAGGGGGAGCGGGAGGATGCCCAGCGGGACGCGGAGCTCACCCTGGTCGCGTGCGGCTGCTCGGAGCGGACGGGGATGTCGACGGCGGCCGGAAGTTGTCGAGGACGAGCGCGGCGAGTGGCAGAGGGACCTTAGGAAGACGAGCTCGACTAGCTCGATTCCGGGCCTCCCAGCAAGCGTGCTTCGGTGGTGGAGGTAGAGAGCGACGCGGCGGTCCTTTCCCGCCGCTTCGATTTGCTCGGGGAGGCTACTAACGGCGGTGATGCTTGGTGGTCTCCGGCGGCGCGGCATCAGTTCGGGGAGCTAGCTAGGGCTCGGTGATCCAGAAAAATCAAGGGGGAATGGCAAGGTGAGAGAGAGGGGAGCAGGAGAGCGTCGGTGGCGGCCTCCTTTTCCACGCGAGGGAGCACGGCATCGAGCGGCACAGGGAGAGACGCGGGCGGCATGGCGACACAGTGGAAACACTGTGGCGGCAGGAAGAAGAAAGGGGGAATTTGCAAACCCCCCATGTATCCTTTTTCCATTTTTCAGATTTTCAGACTAAGAGGGTTTTAGGTATTTAATTAAGGCCTATAAACATTTTTATAAATTTTGGAAAAATTCATGTAACCTCCCCTTGACCGGTAGAAGCTCCACAAAAATTTGTGCTCCAAAATATATTATTTTGATCAACATTTGTTCATAGTGTTCGATTATGGCAAATTTAATAATTTCCAAAAATTCATTGACTTGGGGTACTTAAACAATTTTATAATTTATGAAAATATTTATGGAGGCTCATAATATTATAAGGAATCCCCCATAATTTTCTTTTGAATTTTTGAGAAGTTGAACGTGGAGACAAAATTCAAAAGTTTTTTAAACCAATTTTGAATTCCAAATATTTACTTCTTTGCTTGTCAAGAATTTGCTTTTTACAAACATGTATAACATGTAAACTTGGAACTTCCTGGACAATTTGGAAGTTCAAAATAATTTGTTTGCTAGGTTGAGCAAATGCATTTGGGTTGGAGGTTTGGGAAGGTTTTGCTTCCCCCTTTTAAATGTTTTCACAGGTGGATTGTTAGAAGTAGCAAATTTCAAATGCATGCCATGATGCAAACATGAGATGAAAAAGTGGAAAAATTATTCATATTTTTCAGTACCAAACTGGGGCTGTTAGATCACCGTTAGAGAGTGGCAAAAGCCCAAAGGGGTGGAAGATAATGAGTATGTTGCCGAAAGGTACAAAGATGGTCTTTGGAATGACCTCATGGCACATTTCACCCTCCCAGAATGTGAGGAAGAGGACGACACAGCTGCATTGAGGGACAAAGTCAAAGAGTTTACTCTTAAGAAGATGGCCGAACTATTCCGGAAGTGGAAGAAAACATTATGGCAAGAGTATCAGAAGAACAATATTGCTCCAAAATTTGAAGGCTATCTAGCAAAGCAGAAGGCTTACTGGGATGCATTTGTGAAGTGTAACAGCCCTAGCTTTGTAATGAAAAATACGAATAATTTTTCCACTTTTCCTCATCATGTTTGCATCATGGCATCCATATGAAATTGCTATGTCTAACCATTTCACTTTGAAACCAATTACAATGTGGAAGCAAACCTTCTCAAGACTTCACACCAAATCCAAATTCTTAACTTGTCAACCAATTTGTTATTGGACTTCCAAATTGTTAGGAAGTTCCACTTGACATGATGGAACCAATTCTCAAAAATCCAAGTTTTGCCAAATAAGAAATAAACTTGAGAATTCAAAATCTGGTTAATTCCAATTCTATTTTTGAAACCAAGTTAAACATCCCAAAAATTCAAACTAAAATCATGGGGAGCTTCATAAATATATTGGGAGCCTCCATGAATATTTTCACTATTTTTGGAATTGTTTAAGTGCTCCAATTAAATCCAATTTGGAGTTAATAAAAAATGCCCTAAATAAAACACTATGAACAAATTTGGACCTAAACATTTTATTTTGGGGCACCAATTTTTGTGGAGCTCCTACATGTCATGGGGAAGCTTTACAATTTTTTCTGAATTTATAAAAATGTTTTAGGGCCTCAATAAAATTCAACAAAGCACTATTGGACCAATTTGTAATTAATTTTATTGGTGCCGGGGGGTTTTCGCAAACTCTCTTCTTCTCTCCCTCACTGTGGCTCCAGGGAGCACTAGCGCCATGCCGTGGCTCCCATGCCGACCTGCGCTGCCCTGGTGGTCAAGGACCACGCCGAGGACGCTCACCTGCCCCGCATTCCTATCCCCTCTCGTTTTCTTCCCTAAATTTCGGATCGAGGCCACCTCTCTCTCCCGAGCTCTCCCCTTTCGCCGCCGCTCGCCCCCGTTCGTCGCCGCTGACTGGAGCCGCCCTGCGCGAATCAAGGAGCACCGCTAGCTCCGTCGCAGCCTCCTCTTGCTCCACGCCCGAGGAATCGGACCAGGAGGGCCGGAGCCGACGCAATCGTCCTCGCCCGCCCTCACCGCGGCCGCCGCTCGCCGCGATCCATTCCGATGACCCTGGCGTTCCCCGCTTTCGCCGACCCCTCCATTTTCTTTTGCCTTCTCCCGCGCCCCCTTTCCCCTCTCTCTCGCCGTCGATCCGCCGGCGGCCACCGCCGCGTCGCCGTTCCGTGAGCCCGGCCTGGGCCGGCACGGGGCCGGAGGCTTCGGCCACCCTCCTGGCCTGGGAGCCCAGCCTGGGCCAGCCAAAGGCCGGTGGCTTCGGGAGCCCACCCGGCCTGGCCGGCACAAGGCCAGCCTGTCTGGCTTTTGAATTTTCCTTTTTGGAAATAGAGTTAATTTGAATAATTCATATCTTTTTAAATAATGATCCAAATTTGGCAAATCAAATTTCAAAATGGAAAACAAACTCTACTTGGTAGAATCATTATAACTTTCTTTTGAAATTATATTCTTTCTATTTATTTAGGAATTCCTAAAATGGTATAAATAGAACCTAATTTGGGGAAAATCATAATTCGATAAATATTCAACCAAAATTTGAGAATAAAATATCAATGTGATCAGCATTTCACATGCAATCAAACCATGCTAATATCACATCATAACCACTAATATTTTATTTGAGGTTTTTTTTTGAATGATTAAACAAATTAAATTCAAATAATTATTTAATTTGCTATTTAATCATCGGTACTCGGAAAATCACAAATGAGGTACCAAAATGATCAGAAGAACAAACCCTATCCATTCATATCATGTTCATGCATATTTGAGCCACTTCGCTTCCGCTTGATGTATTGATGGTCTGTGACCCTTTTGTGTGTAATCTTTGTATCTTTCTCATATATGAGTTGCTATATGAGTTTTTGTGTCGTAGAGCCTGCAATGTGCCAGTTGTTCCACAAGTCTTGATCTCTCTACTATACGTGATAGCTATGTCTGAGCTTATGGCATGATCGAAGTGTTGCGTGCCGATGATCCATTCCGAGCACGCCTGCCAAAGGTTTTAGCCTGGGATTGGTAAACCCAGTAACCTTCGATTGTGTAGCATGACCGGTTGCACAAAGCTTCACTGTATAGTTCTGGGGTCGGGGCGCTACATGAAGTACAAGCAGTCAGAAGATGCCACGGAAGAGTCAAAACGAAACAAGACAAATGCTGTGAAAAAGAAATATCACCATCGCCTCGAGACAGGGGGCTACGTGACTGCCATGCCAAAGTGGGATAAAAAAGAGGAAGCGCTGCTTGCTAAAGGGATCATTCCAGAACCAATTCGTGACGAATGGGAATTGAGGGCAAGAAATTGGTTCCTTGTGCATGGGAGTGAGTATGACGATGAGACAGGGGACCTTGTTTGCAGTGATGGGATTAAGATACCCAGGGAGACATGGCTGAAAGTGGTGGAAGAAATTAAAGAGGGGAAAACAAAGTTCCGTCCCGATAGAGAGAAAGACTTGCTGACAAAGGTCCTCGGGAATGACGAACACGGAGGACGAACACGAGGCCTTGGCCCTAGTTATCCCTGGGAGATTGGGTTTCCCAAAGACGATGATACTTATAGAAGCCGATCGAGAGCAAAGAAGCGACGGGAAGAGGAGGAGGAAGACAGGTTCAACCAGTTGCTAGCAAGAATTGACAAGCAGTAGCAGCAGCAGATTGACGAACTTAGAGCAGAGCACCTGCAAGATCCTGCACTCGATATTACCGTCGATCCATCTCTGCGGAGAAGTAGCGCGGCTGAATTGGAGGTCCCGTCTGACGGTGCACGGATGATAGATGGCGGTCCCGGCTACCCGTGGATGGAATCAAGGAGCAGATATCTTGTGAGCTCCACCAGAAGGTGAAGAACGTAACCTTGAAGGTGGCGGTCGGATGTGCTTTACCTTGTCCACCTGAGGCATGCTGTCATGGCCATGAGATTCCAGCTGGCTATGCTTAAGTCGGGGTGGATGAAATCGTAATGGGGTTTGACTCAATGGAGCTTGACATCCCTGGACCTGAAGGTGAGAGGACACTCGGAGAAGTACTGGGTGGTATCATTCTATGGGACAAGAACAACATCAAGTTTACAGGCTCGGTGCCAAGGCCAACACCGCCTCCGAGTCATCGCAAGTCATCATCACCTACAAGAAACCCACCCCAAGACTACGACCACCACAGCGCGAGTCCATCTCGATCTCCGGCGTCGGACTTGGGTTGGCCGTCTTCACCGCCGCCTTTGCCCGCTAAGAACAACAAGCGGAAGCGTGCTCCATCGATGAGTACTAAACGACGCAGCAGCCCAAAACGACAAATGTCACCCCTCCCAAGAGTACCTCATAAGAATATTCCCATCAGAACTTACGATCGTACCGACGAGCAAATCCCAGCGATCGCAAAGGCCGAAAAAGATGAGCATTTTGCAAAGAAGAAATCCAAGCCCGCCCCGATATACACCGAGAGGCAAAAAGCATATGCACGTGATTTTATGAAAACAAAATCGCAGGTGCTGCAGCAGGATATGGAAGATGATGCGAAGTTGGCGGCCGCTATGTGTGTGAGTGTTGCTGAATTGCTAGGTTCCCAAGACGACAAGTTACCCAAGGCTGATGTAGTCCCTACATATGTCCCAGGGAAGCCTTTGGTTAGGGAAGAGAAGTTGAAACAACTGCCAACACACATGCGGAATTTGCATGAATGGTACTTGAGAGAGGTAAAGGGGGACAGAATAATGATTGTGGCTAAAGTCCCAGAAGAGTACTTCTTCCGAGCCTAAGAGGTCCATGTTGAGTTTTCAGAACTCTTCCAGTTATACAATTTCGATGCCCTCGACAAATCTCTCATGAGTTGCTATTGTCTGTAAGTTGTTGAATTCATTGTCTACATGTAAGTTGTTCAGTTCATTGCATGTAATTATATCCTTTTTGTACTCTACTATGCAGAATGAAGATGCAAGCTTGTAAAAGAAAGATCTATAATGTTGGGTTCATTGACCCAGATAAAGTACATATAGGTACGCTAATGACGAAACCCGACGAGACGGCGGAAAACCTTCTAAGGTTTCTAACGGAGCAAAATTTCTGTGACCACATACTGTTTCCTTACAACTTCAAGTGAGGGTCTTATTCTGTTGTACACATTCACTTTTGCTTACTCGATGTTAAGTGTAATTGATGAGTGTTACTGACGTATATATAAACGTGTGCAGCTTCCATTGGATTCTACTAGACATTCGAGTTGATAAAGAAATAGTTGAAGTCATGGACCCATTAAAAAGAAACCTGGAAGAGTTCCGCAACATGCAGGACATGCTCCAGAGGTAATATTTGCGCTATATCGGTCTCGTTCATTGATTTCATGAGAAATCAGGTAATGAATTAACTCATTTATTAATTCATTTTCTTTGCCGGGCAGGGTTTGGAACCTGTTCAAGTGTGTGGTGACGGGTTCCTTTAGTGAGAAGCTGACGTTTACTCCGGTCTCGGTAAGTAGTACGAGATATGTCCGCACATCACTTTACTTTTAGTTTCAATACAGTTATGATGCTAGATTATTATTTTGATTGAATTCTATTCTCGTAAAGTGCGCGTGGCAGCCATCGGGGACGCATATATGTGGATACTACGTTTGCGAGTTCATTCGCATGTTTACCACTAAGCACAAAGATTATATAGTTGACGTAAGAAATACATTCACAACATTATTTTATTACTCTCACTTTTTGTTATCATGATTGATGTTCATATTGATCTCCTTTTCTTATATAGTTCGACAGAATGCGGGATCGGCTCCTACCAGAGCAACGCGTACTAGGAATTACAGAGGAACTGGTGGGATTTTTTATGACCGAGATGGTAGACGACGCCGGAGAATTTAGTGTGAATAATAGGTGCAACCGATGATCCCCGGTCGTATAATCGAATAGACAGGCTTAGTCCCGGTAATTGTGATCTCCATGTAACTATCAAAGTTGTATATATTTGTGTGCTTGATCGTAAGACAAGTTATCTTATGTATGCAGGAACGTGTATGGTATGTGCTAGTGTAGAAATATACGAAAACTATTTTGAAATGAAGAAAATAAATAAATAAAAGAAAACAAAATGAATTCTCTGCCGCGGCATAGAAAGTGCCCAAATTTCTGCCGCGGCAGAGAATCATTAGTCGCGGCCCGTTATACGAACTACGACTAAAGCGTGTGCCCCCAGCGAGGCCAGGTTGAGGGCCATTTGTCCCGGCTGGTAATAGGGCCGCGACTAAAGGTTGGACCTTTAGTCCCACTTGGCCTATCCCGGTTGGCCAACCGGGACAAATGACCCTCATGGCCCGGGACAATAGGCCCAGTACCCACTAGTGTTTCCTCTTCTATGATTAAAGAGAGCGACACGTCAGGCCAGCCAAGACCAGGATTGAAGACAAGTCCTTCGGGGACAAAGAGGCGCCCATTGGGGGACACGCCCTGGCGGGTCACATCATCCACAAGCCCAATACATCATGGCTGGTGGCTTTCTCTGGTGGCTTAGCATGCTTTGGTGATAAGCCGATAGGGGCCCACCAACAGGGGCCCGCCACCAGGACGGAGAGCATTTGTTTCTTTCCCTTTTTTAGACCATCTATGGTAGCCCTTCACGCCAAGGGGAAGAGGCCTAGGTCGCTATAAATAGGGTGGCTTGTACACCATAGAGAGGGACAGATCGATTCCTTCTGCCTCAAGCACACCCCAAGCTAGCACTTACTACACCAGTGTAACCTCCACAAACAATACAAACCAGACAAGAAGGAGTAGGGTTTTACACCATCACGGTGGCCTGAACTCTAGCGCCCCAACCCCAGAACTATGCAATGAATCTTTGTGCAACCAATCCCAGGCCAAAACCTTTGGCAGGCGTGCTCGGAATGGATCATCGGCACACAACACTTCGATCATGCCATAAGCTCAGACATAGCTATCATGCATAATAAAGAGATCAAGACTCGTGGAACAACTGGCACATCACAGACTCTACGACACAAAGATTCATATAGCAACTCATATATGAGAAAGATACAAATATTAGACACAAAATGTCACAGACCCAACAATTCATCATGCGGAAGAGAAGTAGTGTTGTCTAACAACAAGATCCAAAGTATGGCCTAAGAGGCCTATAGATAACCAATCCCAACCAGCTTGTTCCACGGTCCCAAGCTACCACCTGGGAACCCCGAACTACTCGTCGATGTCCACGAAGAACCCACCTGTGTGCTCGGTGTCGTCCTCCTCTGAAACAAATTAATAAAGGCAGCAAAGAGAGACTGAGTACAACATACTTGCAAGTTTAGTACGGCGATATAGGCCCAATGCTGACGGAGGCTCTAAAGCTGTATGAAGCTATTTTGCATAAAGCTAGATTTTCTTTTCAAAGATATAAAAGACCCATGGCATCGACTACTCAGAATATTTTCGAAAAGGGATAAGAGGGTAACTTTTTTCTTTGGTTCTCATCGAACCAATAGTACCAAGAATCCACCTCTCATCTCCACCAAGGCACTCCCTCGAATCACCCTCGAGGAAATGAACCTTTTAAACACACGTTGAGTTGCAACCTTTAGCTGCCAAGTTTTAATTAATTAGGTTATACTTTTCTATGAGCTAATCCGCCTTTCCCAAGATTTGTCCATAACCGTGGGCACGGCTTTTCAAAAAGAATTACCCTGCAGGGGTGTACTAATTTACCCACCGGTTCCGTCCGACCCCTTACGTGATCATTTAGCTCTCTTCCTTGGAAAGCCGGCAGGGCGGGCGCGGTTAAACCTTTACAATGTGTGAGACTATCCAAGGGTCATCGTGGCGACAGGACAAGTTTACCCAGCCTATTTCAGCCCCTGCCCCCATCGCCACATCCTAAACACCATCATCCTCATCTTTTCCTTTTTCCACCCACACACTCACGCGCAAATGGAAATAGCAAACTAGAGGACCCTTGGATACGCCCGCACAAATTATTCGGTTAAAGGGGATTCCATATGTCCCCACCGTTGGAAGCACGTTCGATTCTTGGTTCTAGCTAAAAGCACTCTCAGCCTAGGCGGCAGGAATGAGGCAAAACAGCATCCCCGATGGCAACTCATCCAAGCCTTTAAACAAATTAATTAAGTACCACAAACATTCTCCAACTTGTCCGAACATTCCATCAGTTTCATAATCATGGAAATAAATAACGGACAGCTAATTAATTCCACTAAGCATGGCTAAGCATAGCTAAGCATGTAAAAAACAACATTTATATCATTGTCTCCGGCCAACACATCAAACCTATGGTTCATAGGAGGGGGAGCATGTGATGGTTCAGGGGAAAAACATGCATTCATAGGATACTCTAGTATTGACCCAAAAATTGTCATTGGAATCGCATGCAATATTAGGGTGGATAAAATAAATTTATAAAGCAATAGGATGCTAGATGCCAAGAAGGTTAGGGTATCTCTTGCCTTGCTGCTGGGGCGTGTAGTACAGCTCGTCGGGGTAGGTAGAGAGACCCTCGACTCCGGAATCTATCGATACCCAAATAATACAAAAGAACAAATAAATCACCCGAAGAAAAGGTGCAATGCACAATCACATGATGACATGACAAGATTATGCAAAGCTATCATCATATGATTTATCTAACAATATTAAATGGAGTGCCAAATAATTGGTGCAATTATTTGGAACAAACCCCATATTTAACTAAATGTCCACATTGCTTATAAATTATTACATTACTAAGAAGTGGATCAAATATGCATGAACATGACATGATTAGATAGATATCGTTCTTCCGATCATTTTGGTACCTCAATTGAGAATTTCCAATTATCGATGAATAAATAGTGAATTAAATAATTATTTGAATTTAATTCGTTTAATCATTTAAAGAAAAACATCAAATAAATATTTGAGATCATGATGTAATTTTAGCATGGTTTGATAGCATTTGAAGTGCTGATCACATTGATATTTTATTCATATTTTTTGGTTAAATATTTATCGGATTATGATTTTTCCCAAATTAGGTATTATTTATACAAACAGAGAAAATATAAACTCAAAAGATCATTACAATTGTTCTAACAGGTAGAGTTTATTTTTCTGAACATTTTGATATTTTATTTGCTATTTTTGGAGCAATATTTAAAAAGTTAGCATTTTATTTAATTTATTTTAAACAACTGTTTTTACTATTTGGGGCCGGCTCACAGATCGGCCCAGGCCGGTTTCCAGGCCGGGCGTGTGTCTGAGGCGGCCGACCTCCTGGCCGGCCCAGACCGGGCACCAGGCCGGGCTCTTTTCGGAGGCAGCCGGCCACCCGGTCGGCCCAGACCGGAGCCCAGGCCGGGCACCTGCATGAGGCTATCGGCCTCCTGGCCGGCCCAGGCCGGTTCCCAGGCTGGTCACGACCGGGGCGGCGCGAGGCAGCGGCGCACGGTGACCACAGCGAGGTCGAGCGGCACTGAGAGGGAGAGAGGAAACGGGAGGAGGCTCAGAGGGCGAGGAACTCACCCTGGAGTGCGTCGGCGAGAGATTTCGGTGTGGTGGCCACAACGGTGAGCAGCGCGTGTCGGAGAAAGGAAGCAGAGCGGCGGCCTGAGGCGATGAAGAAAATGCGGTTGGTGACGACGACTCAGACGACCCGGCGACAATTCCTGGCACCCGGGCGAAGATGGCGACGAGGCGGAGGGGAGGGTGCGCGTCGATCTACTCTGAGAGCTCCCTAGAGGCGGCAATTCGGCGGCGGGCGTGGCGGCTCCACGGCGGCCACACCGAGAGAGATAGAGAGCAAGAGGGAGAAGGAGTAGGTGAACGAGGGAAGGGAGAGAGAGAGCGAGGACATGCGAGGGCGTCGGGGTCCTTAACCTCCCGAGGAAGCAGGTCGGCATGGCACCAGGGCAGGCTCGGTCGGCGTCGCGCGGGAGCAACAGCGATGAGTTCGGGTGTGGTCGCTACAGGAGGAAGACGACATTTTTGCGCTTAGCCCCCTAGTTTCAGTGAAAGTTATTGCAACTAGGTCCAGCAGCCTGTTAAAGATTTAAATTGGGCACTAACCCATTTTTATAAAATCTACAAAAATTCATGTGGCCTCCCATTGACCCTTAGCAGCCCCACAAAATTTGTTGTGGCAATATAAAAAGTTTTGCACAACATTTGTTCATAGGGTTTAATTATAGTCATTTTTGACAATTCACAAATTGTATTTATTTGGAGTATTTAAGCATTTCCAAAAATAATGAAAATATTCATGGAGGCTCTCACAATAATATTGAAGCTCCCCATGATTTTAGTTTGAATTTTTTGAAAGTTTAACTTGGTTTCAAAAATAGAATTGAATTGAACCAATTTGGAACTCTCAAATTTATTTATTTGCTTGTTAAGAATTTTCCTTCGACAATTATTTATAGAATATATTCTTGGAACTTCCGAGACAATTTGGAAATTCAAGAATAATGTATTTTGCCAACTTGAGCTTTGCATTTGGTTTCGGATTTTTGGGGAAGGGTTTTGCTTCCCTTTTTTGATGTTTCCCAAGTGTGGCTTTATTTAATAATAGCAATTTAAATATGTATGCCATGATGCAATGCAAACCAAAAAGTGAAAATTTGGCCCATATTTTAGGGTGCCAAACTGGGGCTGTTACATGAACCTGGGTAAGATCATTGTGTTCCTGCTCTCTTTGCTCGTTTCTGTGTCTCGAAGATCATCGCTAGGTTAGCTCTCGGCCGCATGGACGAACAAGGGATACCCGGAGGCCCAAATTCCGTCAATGTTGTGCATGATCACACATGTGTTCATGACCTCCCACATCTAATCGTTTGACCATGTCAGAGCAGCGTACCGAATGACAGCAAAGCTCTATTGGAGGACTCCAAATGTCCGCTCGACATCCTTCCTGGCACTCTCTTGTTGTGAGCAAACCAAGATTGTATGTTACCTAGAGGATTGGAGATTGTCTTCACAAATGTCACCCATCTTGGATATATGCCATCGGCTAGGTAGTATCCCTTGGTATATTCATTGCCGTTGATCAGATAGTTGACTCGATCGAGGAGCATGACCTTCAACGAGTTTCACAAACACCGGGGAGTGCGGCATCACGTTGATGTCATTGTGTGATCCTGCCATGCTAAAGAAAGTGTGCCAATTCCAATCCACGCTTGATGTCATTGTGTAATTCTTTAAGTTCCAGTGCATTCAATCCATGCTTCCAAGCAACACAGGACATCTCCTCGCTGCATTCTCTGCCATGATCCTAGTTGTTTCTTCTTCATTTGGTCATCTCAAATACTACAGTCGAAACACAGCCACCACCGCCCTACAGAATATGTACATTGATGGATAAATGTAGACTTTGACATGTGTAGATAGTTGTATTTGAAAGGATCGTATGGGCACCTAGAGGGGGGGGGGTGAATAGGTGCTACACCAAATTTTAATTCTTTTTCGATTTTAGGCTTGACACGAAGGTAAATTCTCTAGATATGCAACTACGGTGAATTTACCTATATGACAAGCAAGCAACTAAGACTAGGCAAGAACACGATATAAGTAAAGACAACTAAGGGATAGAGATAACCGAAAGTAGAAGCACACGGAGACAAGGATGTATTCCCGAGTTCCTCCTTGTTAAGGGAGTACGTCTCGTTGGAGGGGTGTGAGCTCGCCATAAGAGGCCTACTCAAGATGCCACAAAGGCCTCACCCTACTCTCCGATGAACCTCACCCAAGGGTTAGGTTCACCTTCCACTATCGGAGACCTTCAAGGCGGAATCCGGTGACCTTACAATGTTCTTGGGGCACACACCCACAACTTAATCGGGGGTCCCAAAACAATACAACAACTGAAACAACAACAATTGAAGTGAGTACAACCAAACACCTAGGTTTTCCCAATGGAAACCCTAGGCACGAATCCCTCAAGCAAATGAGGGGGAAATGAAAAACCGGTTGGTGAAGATGTAGATCTTGGCCTTCTCCTTCAATCCTCCAAAAATCAACGAGTTTGGGTGGAGGGATTGGGAGATCTCTTCGATTTGAGCTTTTGCTTGTAATGGGGGAGAGAGAGTTGCAAGAGCTAAGTGAACCAAGGTAGGGGAGGGGTATTTATACCCCTCCAGGAAATCTGGCCGTTGGAAAAGTGGGGGGCCGGAAATTCCGGTATTATGTACCGGAAATTCCAGCCTGGGGCCAGAACTTCCGGTCAGAGCACCGGAACTTCCGGTGGGCCGGAAATCTCCGGGGAGAACTTCTGCCCAAAACCTCCAGCACCCCTCCCGAGAGGTAAATCCAAAAAGACTTAGCCAAAATTCAACCGAAAAATTTCCTGGGCCGGAACTTCCGGCCAGGAGGCCGGAATTTCCGGACCACCGGAAATTTCCGGGGGGAACTTTCGGGGAGAAGTTCCGGGACCCCTCCTGTCGTGGTGGGTTGCACGGCATATCCATCAGAGATGGAAAAGATGGTGGGGCAGGCGACGGTGGATGCTCGCGCGGGATTGGGCAACAAGCACGCAAACACACGCTAGTTACCCAGGTTCAGGGCCCTCCTTGTGGAGGTAACACCCCTACGTCCTGCTCTTCTTGTTCTTATTGCTTGATCACAGAATCGGGCAACAATGGCGCTCCTTGAGCTATTTCGGGTGGCAGCCGACTGGAGATCCTAGCCGGCTGGAGGTTGAAGGTGATGCTACGTGGTGTTCTAGTTGCTTGTGTGCATGTCTCATGCCTCGCGTAGGAGGCTCTAGCCCGCTTTATATAGGCAGCGAGCTAGGGTTTTAGGTTACAGGGAAGTTACAAGTTTGTCCCTATGACATCAGTACTTTCTGGGCCGGCTGGAGCTTGTTGTCATGATTCGGTACAGGAGATGCCCGACAAGGGGCACTGTTCACCCAGAGCGGTTATACGGACCGGGCCCACTCGTACGGAGCAGTCGGTAGGTGCGTCCGGCTCCAGCCCAGCCGGCCGTCCGCATCCGGATAGACGTAGGCGGCTTGCTCCATCCGGCGGGTTTCAGGCGGCACCGCGCAGCCGGCACTTATTCAGCCGGCCTGCGGAGAACTGAAGGAATAGGCTTCTTTGGGATATCCGGGGTTCATATCCCCGACACTAGCCCCCGAGATCGTGGAGCCTTGCTAGCTTGCTGGGAAGACTTCTCGATCTTCTCCTCTGTCTTGAACATTGCGGTTGAAATGTCGAGGTTGGAGTCGGCGCCGGCTAGAACCGAAGCCGGGTGGAGCTGAAGCTTGCTCGTGGGGAATGCTCCACGGGCACTCCTGACCTTGGTTGTATACTGTCAAAGTTGTCGTTGACTCGTTTGGCTTCGTGGTGTGGGATCAGTAGATCTTTGTAGTCCGGAACGGCCGGCTCGAAGGCTTGGGTCATGGCCTACGTCAGCCACGACCCGCCGCTTTGGGGAACCGTTGGTGTTCTGCCCGAGGCCTGGCGCACGTCGCCTCGGCTTCGCCGGGCTGGATTCTCTGTGGCAACGGTTCGCCCGTGGGATCATCTGCGGAAAGTGCGGCACGTTTGCACGCCACGCGGCGCGATAGGCGAAACGGTTCTGCTTGCCTCGCCTCTAAAGTGGAAAGAGGGGGAACGGCCGGGGTTACCGTTCCTCCTCCTGCTTCGTCTTCCTCATTAGCTCTTGCGCTCCTCGGTTCTTGCCCACTCTCCCTTTCGCTCTTGCTCGTGCCGTCCTCGCAGTTGTCTCTCTCTCACCACGGGAAACCGATCCTCCATGGCGAGTTCGGGCACGTGGATGGGCTCCACCGTGGACGATGTATTCCTCTGGAAGCTCTGTCGGAACAGGTTCTTGGGGATGACAGGCGACGTGGAAGCCCGTGTTCCCCCTGAAGGAGAAGTTTCTCCGGCGCCCAAGAAGGGCGAGGTCGTCGTGTTCTCCGCGCATTTGGAGCGGGGATTGGGGCTCCCGGTGAGCTCCTTCTTCGCGGAATTTCTGCGCTTCTACGGGCTGCAGCCCCATCATTTGGGGGCAAATTGCATCACCCAGTTGTCCTGCTTCGTCACGCTGTGCGAAGCGTATCTGGGCATCTGGCCCAGCATGGAGATATTCGGCATGTTCTTCTTCCTGCGGGCTCAAACGACCGCCGGGCAGCAGCGCGATTGCGGCAGCGTCTCCATTAGCACGAAGAATACGCCGCTGCCCAAGATCAACCTGCCTGATTCCATCAAGAAATGGCAGAGCACATACTTCTACGTCCGGAATCTTACTGACGCCGACCGGATCGGCCTTCCGGCCTTCTCCAACTCGCTGCCGGCATCCAAGTCCTGGATTGGGAAGCCGCCTGTGGATGGGGCTCTCGAGAGCGCTCTGTTTGGCCGGCTGAAGGTGTTGGTGGCGGCCGGCCTAACGTCCAGGGACCTGACCCTGGCGTGGCTATCCAGGCGGATATACCCGTTGCAGGCGCGTCCGCACAAGATGTGCTTCTACTCTGGTATCCGGGATCCCATCCGGGTCAGCATGGAGGTGCCGAAGCCGAAGAACCTTCGCAAGTGGGCTTCCCGCCTCATCACCGACAGGATCGAGGCGGACTGGGATTTTGGATACGATCCATTCACCCGCTCGTAACCTGCTCCAGAGGTTAGCCATTGCTTCCTAATCCGTTTTCAATTCCTTCATCCGGATGCTGCTTGACCCAGTCGGCCTGTTGTGCAGCTTTGCGAGCTCCAGAGGGTCAAAGATTTTGAAGTCGTCTTCGAGCCTGACGTCAGTGGTCCCTTCTCCAAGGCGCTGACGGCCCTACTGGAGGCGGATTCCGCCGACGAGCAGGCGGGTGGGGAAACAGACGCGACCGCTGAGGATGAATCGGGCGGCAGCGCCCGCGCCGGCCCGGACAGGCGCGGTGACACCACCGAATCATCCGGTGGGGGCGCCGATGTTGGTGAAGACGGCGGAGGCGATGACGATTCCGATTCGGCAGCCGACCGGGACGAGGACCTCGAGCGCGACGTCCCTCCTCCGGTCTCGCCGCCTCGCGGTAAGTCTCCTGAGCCCGACGCCGCCGGGCAAACTGACGATGTCGCGCGCGTGGTAGTAGATCTTTCCAGCGGTTCCGAACCGGACTCAGAAGGTTCCTCTTCCGTGCCAGCCTCCAAGCCGGCGCCGTCCTCCCATAGGACCAAGGAGCTGGAGGCGGCGGCGTGGAAGAAGAAAGCGATTCTCCCCCGGTGGACCCTGAAGGAGAGGCGGTCGAAGTCGGCCGCCGATGTTGATGCAAGCACTGTGCCCCACAAGCGGAGGGGCACATTCGAGAGGCGGGGCGTGCTGCCCGCCAAAAAGTTGGCTTCCTCGTCGTCCCGGCCTACTACGGTCGGCTTGATGCCCGCCGGGAAACCTTCGGCGGAGGCCCAGGCGGATGCGATTGTGGCCGAAATCAGGGCCGAGGTCGACGCCAGGTTGGCCGAGGATGCGGATGTCCCAGCTGATGGGGCCAACAATGAGGTGATTGGTCGTGCTTCCGGTGGTGACTTTATTTATGATTTGAATCCGGGTGATTTGGAGAAGGAGTTTTATGCTTAGATGACGCAGGCGGATTTGGCCTTGGGGGCGTCTGACCCTGGTCTGACTGTGGAACAGTTGATGACCTCAAGGGAGGACGCGGAGAAGGTGAAGGCGGCGGACGTGGAGAGGGCGGAACAAGCGCCCAGGTGGTTAATTCTGCTCTTGCTGTTGATCCGGGTTATGACTTAGGCGTTGGAGGTATGGAAAAAGCTATTTACGCGGAGCTGGCGCAGGCGGATCTGATCCGGAAGGAGATGGACGCCAAGGTGGCCGCGAGGCAGCTGGCCGCTGCCAAGGCGGCTGGGGAGAAAGCGGGAGCGGGCACGGACGCCGGCGAGACCGCGGAGGCCGGTGCAGAGGTCGAAGTGGTACCGGCCCGTGCGGAGTGGCCGGTTGATGACCCTGCCGTTACAGCGGAGGGCGGGGAGGCGCCCTCCGGAGGCGCGAAGCGCCTGTCCGACGACGTTCCGCCCCCCCCCCCCGCCAAAACGCTTGAGGAGGAAGCCCAGGGAATTGGGCTCATGCGACGGGTAAGTCTTTATCTTGTGGTAGAAATCTCGCGGTTGGTACTTCTTGGTGGTGACGCTTTCTTCGTTTTGCAGAGCGCCGCTTCCAATAGCGGAGACGGCGCCCGTCGCGGTGGTGGAACAGGCCACGAGGCCTGCTCCCGAGGCTTCCGTGGCGCAAGCGGGTGGTCCGCCTCCAGAGGCGGCAACGGCGACGGCGGATGTGGAACCGGTCGGCCCGGTGTCGGCAAATGCCGCTCCCCCTGTGGTCGACTCCAATCCTTCGGTTTCAGCAGGTGGCGCCGAGGCGTCGGCGGACGCTTTCCAGATAGTTCTCCGGCCCGGCGCCGGGGCCGGATACCTCGCCTTCCCCACTCCTTCCACGTCTGTGGCCGAGACGGCCAAGGACAAGGCCATAGCGGGGGTGACGGCTTCGTTCCCTGGTCCCCATCAATCCATCTTGGTGTCCTCTCCTCCATATTCTGGGCCGGTGCCGGCCCTGCCTGACGCATCGGGGAAGATTCCCCTCGCCGCGCTGGTGGAGGAGAAGGCCAAGGAGAACCTGGCCAACATAACGTTGCTCTGCTCCTCCATAGAGTATGGCTTTACCGAGGCGGCCAAGGAGACGGCTTTGCTTAGGCGAGAGCTTGAGGCAGCCAAAGGTTCGGTTTTCTTTCTTGCTCGCATCCTCTGTCTTGTCGTTCTGCACTCTTTCTTGCGTGTCTTGGTTTGATGATGATCCGACCTCTGCAGGCGACGCCGCCTCCCGAACTGGCTTGGAGAGGCAACTAAAGGAGAAGGACGCCGCCCTGGCCTTGGCCATGGCCGATCTCCAGGTGGCGGAAAAGGCGTCGGAGGAGCGCCGCCTGGAAATCGTATGGCTGGGCGAGGAAACGGCAAAACTGCAGGAAGCGGAGCGGCGGAGACGGGGCGAGATCGAGTCACTCCGTGAGAACGCGGATGATCTGCGGTTTCAGCTGAAGGAGTCCGTCGAGCACAACGACCTGATCGTCCAGACGGCCAAGGCGCGTGAGCTCGAGCATGAGCAGCTGGTGGGCGGCCTGATCAAGGAGGTTGAGCGCGTAAACGAACTCATCCTTGGTAAGTGTGGTCTCTTTCTCCTTGACTTCTTGCTTGGGGTCCTCTACTCGGCCTCACTGGTTTGAAACGCAGGCCTTTATCCCGAGGTAGACGCGCAACTCCAGAAAGATGCTGCCTCGGCTCATTCCCGACCGGAGTCCTCTGGTGCTGCTACTGGGTCTGCTCCGTCTGCCGCCTCTCGTCTTCTCCGATTCGGCCAGGAGTTCAATCGGTTGAAAGAAGCGGCCGGCGGCGTGCTCGAGAACCTGTTGCCGGATGCTCCCTTGCCAGCTGCTCTCCATGATTTGTCCGCCCGGCTTGAAGGGGCGCCAACCGGCATCAACGAGCAGGTGGAGATGGCGGGGCGCGGAGGCACCGACATGGCGTTGGCCGTGGTGAAGTCGTGGTACCTGGGCGTGCTGATGAGCAGGCTGGTGGATGGATTTCGCACGGGAACGTCCCTCGCGAGACTGTGTCCGGAGATTGTCATGGCCTCAGGGCGGATTGCCGAGGCGGTGGACCTGACGAAGTTGGTGCCTGCTGAGCCGTCTTCGGCGCCACGGCCGGCTGAAGATACTGGAGCCGGCGATGCTACTGCTGCCACTGATGCCGCTACCATCTGATTTGTTTGCTCCCCCGGAATGCCGGGTGTAATTGTTGTCCTGTACTATTAACCGTCCTGCCACATTACTTGCCTTGTTATTTTGAGCATCCTTGAAGATTGCCTTGTAAAAATTCGCTATTCTGCTCCCAGCCGTTGATTGTTATCATGAGTGTTATTTTCTCTGTGATTGCTGGGCCTTTGTGCCAGAATTCGTGTTTGTGTTTGGTGATGATAATGACCATGCCTAGCCCCCGAATTTTGGGCCGGCTTGAGCATCTAGCCGGGTCGAAATTTCACGTCCTTTATTTGTCTTGCGTTTGTCTTGCATCGTCGTGATGTCATGCAGCCCCGGAGTCCATGACTTGGGGTGTTGTAAACGTGCGTCCGGGTCTGCGGAGCCGGCTTGCCGGCTGCGCAGCCCCTGGGTATTTTATGCTGGCTGACGGCGTGGTGGCCCCCCGAGTCCGTGACTCGGGGTGATGTAGATATGCGTCCGGGTCTGCGAAGCCGGCTTGCCGGCTGCGCAGCCCCCGGGTATTTTATGTCGGCTGATGGCGTGGCAGCTCTCGAGTCCGTGACTCGGGGTGATGTAGATATGCGTCCGGGTCTGCGGAGCCAGCTTGCCGGCTGCGCAGCCCCCGGGTGTTTTATGCCGGCTGACGGCGTGGCAGCCCCCGAGTCCGTGACTCGGGGTGATATAGATATGCGTCCGGGTCTGCGGAGCCGGCTTGCCGGCTGTGCAGCCCCCGGGTATTTTATGCCGGCTGACGGCGTGGCAGCCCTCGAGTCCGTGACTCGGGGTGATGTAGATATGCGTCCGGGTCTGCGGAGCCAGCTTGCCGGCTGCGCAGCCCCCGGGTGTTTTATGCCGGCTGACGGCGTGGCAGCCCCCGAGTCCGTGACTCGGGGTGATATAGATATGCGTCCGGGTCTGCGGAGCCGGCTTGCCGGCTGCGCAGCCCCCGGGTATTTTATGCCGGCTGACGGCGTGGCAGCCCCCGAGTCCGTGACTCGGGGTGATATAGATATGCATCCGGGTCTGCGGAGCCGGCTTGCCGGCTGCGCAGCCCCCGGGTATTTTATGCCGGCTGACGGCGTGGCAGCCCGCGAGTCCGTTACTCGCGGTGATATAGATATGCGTCCGGGTCTGCGGAGCCGGCTTGCCGGCTGTGCAGCCCCCGGGTATTTTATGCCGGCTGACGGTGTGGCAGCCCCCGAGTCCGTGACTCGGGGTGATGTAGATATGCGTCCGGGTCTGCGGAGCCGGCTTGCCGGCTGCGCAGCCCCCGGGTATAGGTTATGCCGACTTGGGCTTGACTCCTTGGCTTCTGTGCGTGGACCCGGCTACAGTTACTGAAAAGTTCCATCATCTGAGTTTCGTTGCCACGTGTAGACCGTGGGATCATGGGTGACGGTTGGGTCTCCCACGTTGTCCCCTGCTTCTGCTATAAAGCTTGGCAGTTTTCTTTCTTCTTCCTCACTTGCGCTTCCTTGCTCCCCCTTCGCCTTCTTCCTCTTGTTCCTTCGCAGCTCCGCCATGGTGAAGTCCGAGCCTATGGACGTTGCTCCCGAGGAGACCGCCGCTGCGCCTCCGGCGAAACATCCTCGCGGCCGTCCTCCTAAGAAAGGTGGACGAGGACGAGGAAAGACGGTCGCCGCCGTTGCTGCCGGTAGCAGCACTGGCCGCGACAAGGGCGGCGGCCGCACTGGCTCGAAGAAGGCGGGTGCCGCCGGTGGCGGCGTTGGCGGTGGCATTGGCCGCGACAAGAATCTCCTTCTTCTTCATGACTCGTCAAGCGAGAAGGAGGCCACTCCTGTTCTTCCGCCTCCGGGTTTTGATCCGGTTCCTAAGTATGCTCCTGCTGCTGCTGACAGCGAGGAAGACAACACGGAGTTGTCTTCCGCCTCTTCTGATTCCCTTGAGAATCCCTGGCGCCTGGAATGGGATGTGTTCCCCATCGAAGAGTTCCTCATGATCCCGCACCCGCCGGTTATTGGGCCGGTGCAGAGGCTTCCTGATGCCTTCGCCGACGCGCTGCCGGGCGTTGGCCACTTCATGTTCAAGCTCTTCCGTGAGGGTGCTACCCAGGGCCCCTGGAGTGCAACTGTGCGATTCACCTCCCAGGTGGAGGGTGATGATGTTGTCAACAAGGCGGAGTTCGTCAGGGGATGGGACGAGTTTGCCGACTTCTACGAGCTCGAAGCCGGCTTCATCCTCTGCTTCCGTCTTCGGCGTGACAGAGGCATCTTCTACGTGAAGGTGTTTGACGGCACCCTCTGCCTCAAGCCCTGGGTTGGCAAGAAGAAAGGTGGAGCCGGGAAGCCGACGGGTGCCGCCTAGGGAGCTCTTTGCCGGCTTGGCCTTGTAGTTGCGCGGGGAAAGTCCGCCTGTGGACTTCCTTCTTTTGTTTTGTTGTTCAGCTTCCGTCTGTAAGGCCTTGCTCTTGATCTTTAATGTTACTTGCGCGCAGTTTTAATTTTCTGCTCGTCATGCTTGTGTCCGGCTTGAGCTCTTGAAGCCGGTTGGCGGCGTTTTCGTGCGTGAAATGAAACGATGAAGTGGTTAGCCCGCTCTTTTGACCATGGGGAACATTTTTACTCTGCTTAACTTAATTTCGCACTCTCCTGTAGCCTTTCCCGCCGTCGTTCATGTGCACTTCACCGTCCAGCGGGATCATGCACACTACTACAACGTTAGGATCCGGTTTGCTGGGCCAGAGTTTTCTCAGCCGGCAACGATTTCTGTTTCTTACGTCTTTCGCATATAGTCGGCCTCCAGCTTATTCTCTTGCCGGCCTTAACCGGATCCGAAGAGTTAGCCGTTTAGCGTTGTGTAGTTAATCGTCCATAATAGGAGAAGCGGTTGCCGACTGCCGGCTTGGCCGAGTTTATAGAAGAGTATTATTCCAGCCGGCAATACTTCCCTTTATGCGTTTTTCACGTTGTTGGCCCCCTCCAGCTTATTCTCTTGCCGGCCTTAACCGGATTCGAAGAGTTAGCCGTTTAGGGGTTAGTCACGCTACACGGCCGCTAGAGGCAAGCTTGCCGGCTGCCGGAAGAACCGGAAAGGAAATGCAGAAAAAAGTTGCGAAAAACTGCTCATGTGCTCATCATTCTCATTTCTTTACTGATAGCATAGGTGATACATACATGGTTCTTTCTCAGGTGTAGAATCGACGCAAGAGTGACGCATTCCATGGCCTTTCCGTTTCGTCACCTTCCTTGTCCATCGTGTCCTTCTTGTGCTCGCGGGCGTCGATCAAGTAGTATGCGTCGTTGATGAGTGCTTTGCTTACGATGAATGGTCCCTCCCAGGGTGATGAGAGCTTGTGCATTTTCTTTGTGTCTTGGATTAGTCGTAGCACGAGGTCGCCTTCATGAAAGCGGACAGGCCTGACCTGCCGACTGTGGTAGTTGCGTAGTTTTTACTGATACATCGCCGACCTTGACTCGGCAAGCTGGCGCGCTTCCTCGAGCAGGTCCATTCCGTCTTCATAGGCTTACTTAGCTTCTGCTTCTGTGTACAGCACGATTCGGGGTGCATCATGCTCGATGTCAGTTGGCATGACAGCTTCAGCCCCGTGGACGAGGAAGAAGGGGGTGAAGCCGGTTGAGCGATTCGGGGTTGTCCTTAGGCTCCAGAGGACGGAAGGTAGTTCTTCTTCCCATGCGCCGGCTGCCCGCTCGAGTGGTTCGAGCAACCCAGGTTTGATGCCGGATAGGATGAGGCCGTTTGCCCTCTCGACCTGCCCATTTGACTGCGGGTGTGCGACGGAGGCCACGTCAAGCCGGATGTCGGTCCTGCCGCAGAACTTGGTGAATTCTCCCTTGACGAAGTTCGACCCGTTATCCGTGATGATGCTGTTGGGGTAGCCGAAGCGGTAGATGATGCTTTTGAAGAACTTGACTGCTGTTGGTCCATCCAACTTTTGATCGGCTTGGCTTCAATCCACTTCGTGAACTTGTCGACTGCTACCAGCAGGTGTGTCATGCCTCCACTGGATCTTCTCAACGGGCCGACCATGTCGAGCCCCCAGACGGCAAACGGCCAGGTGATAGGAATTGTCTTGAGCGCTGAAGCCGGCGTGTGCTTCTGCGTTGCAAATCATTGACAGCCATTGCAGAGCCGGACCAGCTGGTTCGCATCAGCCAGCGCAGTTGGCCAGTAGAACCCGTGCCTGAACGCCTTAGCCACAATTGCTCTCGAGGACGCGTGATGACCGCATTCGCCTTGATGGATTCTTTGAGGATCTTGATTCCTTCTTCCTGGTTCACACAGCGCTGGAATATTCCAGAAACACTGCTTTTGTACAATTCGTTGTTGATGATGGTGTAAGCACTTGCTCGGCGTTTGATTTGCCTGGCGATGAGCTCGTCCTCCGGGAGCTCGTCGTTGGCGAGGTAGGCGAGGAAGGTTGGGTCCATGGCGGAGCCTCTTCGATGACGAGGACCTCAACGGTTTCTGGTTCACCTGGAGCCGGCCCAGCCGACTCCGCGCCCGGCGGCATCCAGATGGAGTCGGAGCCGGGACACGGCATGATTGATGGCTTGTACAGCTTCTCGAGGGCGACGCCGGGTGGGATTTCCTCGCGAAGAGAACCGATGTTCGCCAACGTGTCAGCCGCCTCGTTGCTGGAGCGGTAGATGTGGTGGAATTCGCATCCGTCGAAGCATCCCGCGAGCTGCTGGACGAAGAAGCGGTAGGCGGCCATATTGGGCTCCTTGGCGTCCCAATGACTGGTGGTTTGCTGGACCACCAAGTCGGAGTCGCCATAGCAGAGGATCCGCTTAATGTTCATGGCCTTGGCGAGCTTGAGGCCGTGCGCGAGAGCTTCGTATTCGGCTACATTGTTGGACGCCGTGAAGTGGATTTGTAGCACGTATTCGAGTCGGCCCCCCTTTGGTGAGGTGAGGACGACTCCGGCGCCGAGTCCCCAGTATCTTTTGGAACCGTCGAAGTGCATGAGCCAATGTTCGCCGGAGTCGGGTGGCGGCGGCACGTGGTCCGTCTCCGTCTAGTCGGCTAGAAAGTCGGCCAGCTCCTGTGACTTGATCGATGTTCTCTTGTCATATTCGACTCCGTGCGCCGTCAGGTTGATCGCCCATTTCACGACTCTGCCGGTTGCGTCCTTGTTGCCTATGATCTCGGCAAGCGGCGCGTCGCTTATCACTTTGATCGGATGCTTTTGAAAGTAGTGGTTCAGCTTCTTCGTTGCCATCTAGACGCCTTATACGAGTTTCTGGTAGTATGGGTAATTCTGCTTTGACTGTGAGAGCACCTCGCTGAGGTAGTAGACTGGCCGCTGAATTGGCCGCTGCTTGCCGGCTTCATCTCGTTCCACCACCAGGACGACGCTGACGACTAGGTTGGAGGCGGCAATGTACATGAGCATGGGCTCCTTCGGAGCCAGAGGTGCTAAGACCGGGGTGGTGGCCATCGCACGCTTGAGTTCCTTGAAGGCGGCGTCTGTCGCGTCGCTCCAGACGAACTTGTCAGTCTTCTTCAGCAAATGGTAGAGCGGGAGAGCCTTCTCGCCGAGCCGGCTGATGAAGCGGCTGAGGGATGCCAGGCAACCGGTGAACTTTTGGATGTCCTTGACGCTTCTTGGTTGTCGCATGTTGTCGATGGCGGCGATTTTCTCTGGGTTGGCCTTGATTCCTCGTGCCGACACGAGGTAGCCGAGTAGCTGTCCGGCTGGAACGCTGAACACACATTTCTCCAGGTTGAGCTTCATCTGGAAGTGGCGCAAGTTGTCGAAGGTTTCTTTGAGGTCGGTGAGGAGGGTATGCTTCTCCTTGGTCTTGATGACGACATCGTCGACGTAGGCGTGCGCGTTATGACCGATCTGGTCGTGCAAGCACTTTTGCATGCAGCGCTGGTATGTCGCTCCCGCGTTCTTCAAGCCGAATGGCATGGTGGTGTAGCAGTATGGGCCGTAGGGGGTGATGAAGGCGTTCTTGAGCTGGTCATCCGGGTTCAGCGGAATCTGGTGGTAGCCCGAGTAGGCGTCGAGGAGGGAGAGGAGGTCGCAGCCGGCCGTGGAGTCGATCACTTGGTCGATCCGCGGCAATGCGAAGGGGTCCTTAGGGCAAGCCTTGTTGAGGTGGGTGTAATCGATACACATCCGCCACCGTTTGTTCTTCTTTTCCACCATCACTAGATTGGCCAGCCACTCCGTGTGTTGTACTTCCTTAATGAATCCGGCCGTGAGTAGCCGTGCTATCTCTTCTCCTATCAACTGTCTTCTTCCTTCCGTGAAGCGTCGCAGGGATTGCTTCACCGGCTTGGCGTCCGGACGGACGTGTAGAGAGTGCTCGGCAAGTTCCCTCGGTACACCCGGCATGTCCTTGGGGGACCACGCGAAGATGTCCCGGTTCTCACGGAGGAACTCGACGAGCGCGCTTTCCTATTTGGGGTCCAGGCTCGCCCCCACAGTGACGAACTTGGACTTGTCGTTGTCGTCGAAGTAGATCTTCTTTGTGTCTCGCGCCGCCTGGAAATTCGACTCGCCAGCCGGCTTGGCCGACTCTGGAATCTCCAGCTTTTCCTTGCTGGCCTTGCACTTGAATTGCTTCATCTCCTCATTGCAGACCATGGTCTCGGCCACCTTCGCGCTATCGGAGGCGCAAGCGATGGAGCGTTTGTAGTCTCCGGCGACAGTGATGATCCCGGATGGGCCTGGCAGCTTCATCTTGAGGTAGGCGTAGTGCGGCACCGCCATGAACTTGGCGAGCGCCGGCCGCCCGAGGATGGCGTGGTAGGCGCTGGAGTGGTCGACCACCTCAAAGGAGACGGTCTCGCGGCGGTGGTTGCTCTTGGTGCCGAATAGGACGTCCAGCCGGATGAGGCCCATGGATGAGCCGGCTCGCCCCGGCACGATGCCGTGGAAGACTGTCCGACTCGGCGTCAAGCTGGACTCGGAGACTCCCAGCTTCTCCAGCGTGTCGCGGTAGAGGATGTTGATGCTGCTGCCCCCGTCGATGAGGACGCGTGAGAAGGTGCAGGCGCGTTTGGTGGAGATGATCATGGGCTCCAGGACTAGAGCATAGCCGCCTGGGTTGGGCATCAGCTCCGGGTGGTCGCGACGGTCCCACGTGATTGGTTCTTGTGACTAGTTGAGGTACTGGGGGACGGGTGGAACCACCGCATTCACCTCCATGAATCGCTCGCGCCGGCTTCGCTTGTCGTCGCGCTCGCTGACGAACACGATGTAGGCGGCATCCGGATTCTGGTAGCCGTCTGGACCCCTTGGAGGCGGAGCAGGAAGGCGCTCCCTCCTCTGTTCTTCGCGTTGGCGATCATCACGATTCCTGTCTTCGCGCCGTCCGTCGTCGCGTCTTCGATCGTCTCGTCCGGCTTTGTCCAGAGGTGGAGGTGGATTCCGTCGCTCGTACGGTGGCGGCCTTGGGCGGCCGAGGGTGCATTGCCGAACGGTGTGGTTCGCCGGCTGGTCGCCATGGTTCCGGCACGGTTGATCGAGTAGGAACTCGTAGCTGTTCCTCGCCCTTGTCAGGCGCATGTCGCTGCTCGTCCTCATGCGGCGATTGTCGAAGCCTCCTGCCGGCCTTCCCTCGGTGGTGGCGATGACCTAGGACTCGACGCGGTCATCCGTGGACTTGCGCTTGCCGGCTGCGTCGGAGTCACGCCGGGTTGATTTTCCCCCTTCCTGGTTCTCCGCCCGGCTGCGGCGTGCAACCGGCTCCGTTGTGATGATTCTTCCGGCTTCGTCGAGTCGGATCGGGTTGGTCATGCCCGCGTCGGCGGTGGCGTATTCGTCGGCGATTGCCATGAGCTCCGCCATGGTCTTCGGGCTCTTCCTTAGGAGCCTGTGCTTGAGCAGCGTCTGGTCTTAGCAACCTTGAATGAAGTACTGGACGGCTTGGAGCTCGAGAATTCCTTCGCAGGAGTTGCGTAGGCTAGTCCACCGGGTGACATAGGCTCGGTCCGACTCGCCGTCCTTCTGCTTGCACATCGCGAGCAGCTGTGCGTTACCGGGGCGCAAGTAGGTGCCGGTGAAATTGCGGTTGAACACCTCCTCAAAGTCCAGCCAGCTGTTGACGCTTTCAGCCGGTAGGCTGTTCAGCCAAGTCCGAGCCGACCCCTGGAGCATGAGTGGCATGTAGCGTACGGCCACCCGCTTATTGCCGCCTGGGATGTTGACCGCCGTGACGTAGTCGGCGAGCCAGTCTTCTGGCTTCGCGGAGCCATTGTACTTGGGTGTATCCCTTGGGAGGGTGAATCCCCGCGGGAATTGCTCGGTCCGGATGCGAGGTCCGAAGCAGCGATGTGCGGCGATGTCTTCCTCCTCGATGATGCTTGACGCCTTGAGCATGTCGATGCGGATGCGAGCGTCGTGGCTTGTTTCGGGCCCCAGTGGTCCCAGGCGCTCCTCAATGGTGACCTTGTGTCCGACTTGCTCCTTGATGCTGCGGCCGGTTTGCGGCCCGTTCCAGTTGCCGTCTTCACGTCGTCCAGCCGGATCGCGGCCGTGATCACGAGGATGCGAGCTTGCGCTCCCCTCACGATGAGCTCGTGGTTGCTTGTCATTCGCCCTTCCGCGGCTCGTGGATGACGCCTCAGCGCCTTGCTTGGGCTTGCCGGCCGGGTCGTAGCCTGGAGGCGGCTCATGATGTTCTCGACTCGCCGTCGCCTCGGTTTCGCGCTGCTACCGGTTGGCCGCGGCGATGAGCTCCTGGACCCGGCGTGCTTGTTGGCGTAGTTCCTCGCCTTGGAGATGGGGCAGCTCTGCCGCGGCCGCCTCCGCGGCCTTCATGTTTTGCACCGGGTTGCTGTACTCGGGCAGGATGATGTCCGAATGCTCGTGCGGCTGGCCGGCACGGTTCAGGACACCGCCGAGATCCCCTCCTTTGCGCCTGACCTCGTTCAGCTTCTCTGTGTTGCCTCTGGCCGGCTCGAAGCCGTGGGCGGTGTTGTATTCACGCATCGTGGCGTTGAGTCGGCGCTGCGTTGATGCGAGGTGAAGAGCCTTGTCGTATATCTGTTGACGCATCCTCTCGAGTTCAGCCGCCGCCTTGGCTGGGTCCGCACCTGGCGCGATGGGGGTGCTTAGCAGCTTCCGGGGTGCATATCCCCGACACCTCCAGGGAGGAATCCCAAAATGACTTAGCCATTTCCCGCTTGGCCGGAACTTCCGGCCGGAGGCCGGAATTTCTGCCCACCGGAATTTCCGCCCAAAGGGGCCAGAACTTCCGGTCCTCCACAGACAAAAAACCACTCCAAAGCGATCCTCTTATCTATCTTCGATCTTGCTTCGATCTTTTCACCTTCTGGGCCTAAACAGCTAAGAGACCTGTTAAGACACTTTAACAAACCATGATTAGCCCACAAAATGTGTTGTCATTATATCACCAAAACTAAGAGATGTTCTTTCAATCTCCCCCTTTTTGGTGAATGATGACAACACACACAACCAGATAGCATTCAAGCAGCAAGAACACGAAGCTCCCCCTCGAGAGGAGCTCCCCCTAGATAAGAGGATGCTTTAACCAAGATAACGATAGCAACAACAATAATTAGAGTTCACAGGAAGTAGATCAATACAAGTTGCATGTCTTACACCACACATAGAGTTCAACCGATAAAACAAAGATACATAGGCACAAGCTCATAAGAACGAATGAAAGACAAAGAATGCTTGTGCCCAACCCATGCAACACCCTCGAAGTCTAAATAGAACTACTTCTCCCCCTTTGGCATCAAGACACCAAAAAGGCAAAAGAGCGATGGTAACGTCCCAAGGAGATCACTCCGACTCCGTAGCCTCGGACTCCTCCTCCTCCGCCTCACTGCCGGTCTCAATCTCATCGTCCTCAGGCACATAGTGATCCCAATCCACATACTGAGCGTTCCAGTGCCGGTAGGGAACCTGGGGCTAAATGGCGTGCTCAGGAGGAGGTGGAGGCATGTTCAGCTGGGCCATAATCTTCTGCTGATTTTCCATAATGATCCGGCGCTCACAATAAGACGTGTAGTTCTCCTTGTGGATGTGAACATTCATACAAAGAAGCTTTTCCATAGCACGCTTGATCCAAGACCTCTTCTTGGGGGCCTTCACAGCAGCACTAGAACTCCCAGGAGCACCAGCAGAAGGACGAGACACATCGGGTGCACGGCGGCCAGAAGAGGAGGAACCTGGGGCACGCACTAGTAGAGAAAAGGCTATCGGTGGCGCACCAAAATGGCCTATGCGTGGAGCATATTGGATTCGCCAAAATGCACCACCGATGTCACGCCATTAGTAACAAAGTATGTGTGGCGCATATTGATATGCGCCACGCATAGTTTGCCCATCAGTGGCGCATCTGCCAGATGCGCCATTGATAAGCTATGCGTGGCGCATATTACTATATGCGCCACCGATGCTGATGCGCCATTAGCAGAAAAAAAATGCGCCACTAAGAATTCGAACAAGACTAAAAAAAACTGTTATTTTCTAGTATAAACTGGTATTTATACAGGTATATACAGTATACAGTAGAATTGCAGAATATACAGCAATACAAAACAGTATATCATCATCAGATCAATACATCATCATCACAAACAATTAGAACCAATATAGTGTAACGCCCCGGGATCGGTACTATGTAGATTTGAGCGCTACCGCCAAATCCGCATAATAACGATCCTAGGACGCCCACCAGGCATAACGTGCACGTCGCAACACACACGTTATGCGGGTGGAATTGTGATGATCATTACAATAGTTCTCGATGGAACCCACAAAACAACATATATACAGCAACGACTCCACGAGTCAAGAATACAAAAGATACATTACAAAGATACAATAACAACGGAAGCGAAATAGTGTCCGGCTACGGACAAGATACAAATTGGACTAAGAGTCCTGAAGATAAACGAAGGCACCATAACCCTGCCCAGGCCAAGCCGGTGGGATTCCCAAGCTAACGTCGTCAAACTTCAAACCTGTCGGCTGCATTGGAATAGCAGCCCCGAAGGGGTCAGTACTAGTAGAAGTACTGGCAAGTAATACTCACAAGATATCAAAGCTGGAATTCCGGGGAAAGAGGGTTAGCGATTGAGGCGGCGGCAAGCAGCACTAACAACTTATAGAGACACGCTACAACTTGCGTCTAATTAGAATGAGGGAAGAGAGCGCTTGCGCTACTGGGCTAAACTACTCACCAAGCAATACCCGTCCTGAGACAACTCCATCGTATCATATTCCCACGAGGAAGAAGTCCGGACACTCACACGTTGATCAAGTTTTAATCATATTATTATTCGAGTAAGGCTATTTACTAAGCAAATCAGCTATTTAATTCTACGGTGATGTCTATGATCTTTTTAGCCAGCACATTACCCAAGTCGTCCATAACCGCGGACTCGGCTTTTCGAAAAGATTTAACCCTGCAGGGGTGCCCAAATGTAACCATACACGTTCGATCAACCACACGCCACAAAGGCAAAAGGTATCTCAACACGACCTTCCCCTTCACTACTACATTGGATAGAGAGCCACCTATCTGAGACTGATCCACGTGGGAAGCCCGGCCGAAACTCCTTTGTGGGCCCAAACGTTGCGCGCACGGCTTCCGGAGAAAAACACTCATACGATTGCTTCTCCTTCCACATGCGGTAAATGCCCATGCCGCAAACCTATATGCGCCCCCCATAGTTGTAACCTCTCATCTTCATCATGCATTGTGCGTATGCTCCAAATGGTAAACACCCGAACTACTTTGTGGCTCCCTAACCAATATAGCAGATCCGGTACTGAGTTGCGGGGGGTTCCATAAGTCTTCCCACGTGTGGGTAGGGCGCTCATTCTTGGATAAGCGGAAAAGAACGGTTTTTCCTAGGCGACACTAGCAGAACAAATCACCATAGCTGGCCTTCCGCCGGTGCCTTATCTTTATTATATTAGTTCTCCCACATAACAGGTCTTCATTAATTAAACTATACCATCTAAGCATCAGCAGTGTATAAGGAATCCACAAACAACTCCTAAGCATGCGCTACGACTCGCAAGGCTAACAAACAACAGGTTAAAAGGATGTGGGGGTGTGGCTATATCATGACTGCAAGGTAAACATGTGAATAGGATCGAGACACAAGCATCGATACATAGAGCTAGCAAGGAACAAAAGATAGGAGGAGTGAGAGACAGAAAACAAGCAAAGATAACAAGTGAGTAGTCCTTGCCTGCAATCCGGTAGCGGTAGCAGAACTTGTCGTTGCTCACATCAACTCAACGTCCTATTCCCGCGAAGAAGCAATGAACACTGAAAGCGCAAAACATGCATCTTACTTCTACGGCAAAAGATCCGACATGCTTATGAGATTCATGACATGGCAATTATGAGAGGATGCAACTTAAGCAAAATTAAACGGAATCGAGATTCCGACATATAATTATATCAGGTTCGAGTTATTTTTCTAACCATCAAAATTAAATGTGGAATTAACAAGGAGAAACAAGGCATGGGTGAGCTAATCAAAATTAAATGGAATAGGGGCAACAACTAAATTAATTCCCTTCACATTCCATATTTTAATTATGTAGATGATTTACAAAACACAACTAAAGTGCAACTATATGATGCAAACATAATCCATGGATGTCATATTCAAATTCTACACATTTTTCTGATCAACTTTCATATTTTACACTTTGCGATTAGAGTTACCAATTAAAAGATATTGATTTAAACATTTTTGCAAAATAATAAAACAAAAAGAAAAGAAAACAGGAAAAGGGGGTGGAACTGGGATTCGAACTCGGGTCGCTGTGGCAAGAGATCAGGAGCGAACCCACTGGCCTATGGCTCGGATTGTGATATAACCGGGAACTGATATTAGTTGAGGTAGGAGACCACGGTTAACTGAACTTTTACACCAAAAACATTCAGACTTCAGAGGCAGGTGTAGATGGCAACGACGATCTGCAGGGGCGGGCAGGTTGCTGGCGTGTGTGCACGAGATCGTGGTGCAAGGGGGCAGAAGCTGGGTGCGTGGTGGTGGTGCGTGGGTGCTGCACGCATGGTGCATGAGTAGGAGGGTGCTGGTGTGTGTGTGCAAAGGGAGCACGCAAGGTGCAGACTACAGGCACTGAAACTGAAGATGAAGTCGACCATGGCTGACGGGAAAATGAGCGGATGCCAGCGCAATCTACATCACGCAATCGAGCCGGACAAACGCGGGAATCGGGAGGGCAGCTCACCGGGATGGTGCTGCTGTAGGCGTTCAAGCTCGCGGTCGACCACAGCGGCGGGAAATCGAGGAAGACCGTCGGCGTCCTTGATGCTTCTCATGGGCGGACGGATGTAGACAAGGAAGACGATCCCGAGCGCTCCGTTCCCTCCGATCCTGGATCTCGGCGTAGGCGACGTAGACGTAGTAGGAGTACTCCTCCTCCGCTAGCCCGGCGCGGCGCAGGCCATGGCAGCTTCCTCCGGTGGCGATCTCCTCCAGCTGGATTTGGTGGAGCTCGGGACAGAGGAGAAGAAGCAGAGAGGGAGAGAGAGAAGGGGAAGGAGGGTGGCGGCGGCAGATGGGGAAGGGGGCTAGGGTTTGGTGGGGGAGAGGCTCCCGGTGGCTGGCTTTATAGGAGGAAAAGGGGTGGCGTGGCATGGTGAGCTGGTGGAGCGCGGGTGACGGCAAGGCTGCGAGGGTGATGGCGACGTGCGTACGGGGAAGGCGTCGAAGAGGTAGGTGGGCCGTGCGGGAGGAGTTGGGCCAGGAAAGAAAAGGAGAGGGAGAGAAGAGAGAGGGCTGCGGCCTTTTCTAGTTTTTTTTTCTTTTCTCTTCTTTTTTTTATCCAAAGGAATTTCAGAAAAGGGGAGAATAAGAAAAGTAAAAGAAGGCCATTTTAAATTACCAAAATAATTTATTTGCCACTTGGATATTTGTTTGGCAAAACCAAAAGTAGAGTTGGTTCTATTTTTGGTAAAAATTAATTTGGTTTGGAAAATAATTTGAAGCACATGTGATGATAAAAACTTATTTAATTCATTTTTGAATTTTGTAAAACCACAAAAGCCACAAAAAGGAATGATGATGTCATGATGATGCATGAATTAAAATTAACAAGCAAATCTAATTTGGGGAAAACCCCGGGACATTACAATCGACACCACTAACAAGGGATCTCGCCCCGAGATCCACGCTAGCGGCGGGAGAAGAAGAGCATGGCAACCTATCGGGTCTTGCTGTGTCATGTTGATCTTCTCGACACCACTAACAAGAGATTCTTGCTCGCGCCGATGATCTTCTTGACACCACTAACAAGGGATTCTTCGTCACGTCGGTGGTGATGTTCATCCTTCGAGATTGCTTCCGAAGACCGAACCTATTAGGTAAAAGGCAAGAGATCGTCCAACCCACGTAGATGCTATAACCGGAAGATAGATGAGAGAGAAGATTTAAAACACATAGAGATAAGAGGGAAATAGAAGTAAGGTAAGGAATAAATAAGAGTCCTATTGAGATCCATGCAAAATATGTTTAGCAAAAATAGTTTTGACACTCTACAACAACGACCGTTAGCTAGGTTATCCTACAGGAAGAGCGGACCCGTGGGGTATCGAAAAACCAGAGCTCTGATACCACTTTGTAACGCCCCGGGATCGGTACTATGTAGATTTGAGCGCTACCGCCAAATCCGCATAATAACGATCCTAGGACGCCCACCAGGCATAACGTGCACGTCGCAACACACACGTTATGCGGGTGGAATTGTGATGATCATTACAATAGTTCTCGATGGAACCCACAAAACAACATATATACAGCAACGACTCCACGAGTCAAGAATACAAAAGATACATTACAAAGATACAATAACAACGGAAGCGAAATAGTGTCCGGCTACGGACAAGATACAAATTGGACTAAGAGTCCTGAAGATAAACGAAGGCACCATAACCCTGCCCAGGCCAAGCCGGTGGGATTCCCAAGCTAACGTCGTCAAACTTCAAACCTGTCGGCTGCATTGGAATAGCAGCCCCGAAGGGGTCAGTACTAGTAGAAGTACTGGCAAGTAATACTCACAAGATATCAAAGCTGGAATTCCGGGGAAAGAGGGTTAGCGATTGAGGCGGCGGCAAGCAGCACTAACAACTTATAGAGACACGCTACAACTTGCGTCTAATTAGAATGAGGGAAGAGAGCGCTTGCGCTACTGGGCTAAACTACTCACCAAGCAATACCCGTCCTGAGACAACTCCATCGTATCATATTCCCACGAGGAAGAAGTCCGGACACTCACACGTTGATCAAGTTTTAATCATATTATTATTCGAGTAAGGCTATTTACTAAGCAAATCAGCTATTTAATTCTACGGTGATGTCTATGATCTTTTTAGCCAGCACATTACCCAAGTCGTCCATAACCGCGGACTCGGCTTTTCGAAAAGATTTAACCCTGCAGGGGTGCCCAAATGTAACCATACACGTTCGATCAACCACACGCCACAAAGGCAAAAGGTATCTCAACACGACCTTCCCCTTCACTACTACATTGGATAGAGAGCCACCTATCTGAGACTGATCCACGTGGGAAGCCCGGCCGAAACTCCTTTGTGGGCCCAAACGTTGCGCGCACGGCTTCCGGAGAAAAACACTCATACGATTGCTTCTCCTTCCACATGCGGTAAACGCCCATGCCGCAAACCTATATGCGCCCCCCATAGTTGTAACCTCTCATCTTCATCATGCATTGTGCGTATGCTCCAAATGGTAAACACCCGAACTACTTTGTGGCTCCCTAACCAATATAGCAGATCCGGTACTGAGTTGCGGGGGGTTCCATAAGTCTTCCCACGTGTGGGTAGGGCGCTCATTCTTGGATAAGCGGAAAAGAACGGTTTTTCCTAGGCGACACTAGCAGAACAAATCACCATAGCTGGCCTTCCGCCAGTGCCTTATCTTTATTATATTAGTTCTCCCACATAACAGGTCTTCATTAATTAAACTATACCATCTAAGCATCAGCAGTGTATAAGGAATCCACAAACAACTCCTAAGCATGCGCTACGACTCGCAAGGCTAACAAACAACAGGTTAAAAGGATGTGGGGGTGTGGCTATATCATGGCTGCAAGGTAAACATGTGAATAGGATCGAGACACAAGCATCGATACATAGAGCTAGCAAGGAACAAAAGATAGGAGGAGTGAGAGACAGAAAACAAGCAAAGATAACAAGTGAGTAGTCCTTGCCTGCAATCCGGTAGCGGTAGCAGAACTTGTCGTTGCTCACATCAACTCAACGTCCTATTCCCGCGAAGAAGCAATGAACACTGAAAGCGCAAAACATGCATCTTACTTCTACGGCAAAAGATCCGACATGCTTATGAGATGCATGACATGGCAATTATGAGAGGATGCAACTTAAGCAAAATTAAACGGAACCGAGATTCCGACATATAATTATATAAGGTTCGAGTTATTTTTCTAACCATCAAAATTAAATGTGGAATTAACAAGGAGAAACAAGGCATGGGTGAGCTAATCAAAATTAAATGGAATAGGGGCAACAACTAAATTAATTCCCTTCACATTCCATATTTTAATTATGTAGATGATTTACAAAACACAACTAAAGTGCAACTATATGATGCAAACATAATCCATGGATGTCATATTCAAATTCTACACATTTTTCTGATCAACTTTCATATTTTACACTTTGCGATTAGAGTTACCAATTAAAAGATATTGATTTAAACATTTTTGCAAAATAATAAAACAAAAAGAAAAGAAAACAGGAAAAGGGGGTGGAACTGGGATTCGAACTCGGGTCGCTGTGGCAAGAGATCAGGAGCGAACCCACTGGCCTATGGCTCGGATTGTGATATAACCGGGAACTGATATTAGTTGAGGTAGGAGACCACGGTTAACTGAACTTTTACACCAAAAACATTCAGACTTCAGAGGCAGGTGTAGATGGCAACGACGATCTGCAGGGGCGGGCAGGTTGCTGGCGTGTGTGCACGAGATCGTGGTGCAAGGGGGCAGAAGCTGGGTGCGTGGTGGTGGTGCGTGGGTGCTGCACGCATGGTGCATGAGTAGGAGGGTGCTGGTGTGTGTGTGCAAAGGGAGCACGCAAGGTGCAGACTACAGACACTGAAGCTGAAGATGAAGTCGACCATGGCTGACGGGAAAACGAGCGGATGCCAGCGCAATCTACATCACGCAATCGAGCCGGACAAACGCGGGAATCGGGAGGGCAGCTCACCGGGATGGTGATGCTGTAGGCGTTCAAGCTCGCGGTCGACCACGGCGGCGGGAAATCGAGGAAGACCGTCGGCGTCCTTGATGCTTCTCACGGGCGGACGGATGTAGACAAGGAAGACGATCCCGAGCGCTCCGTTCCCTCCGATCCTGGATCTCGGCGTAGGCGACGTAGACGTAGTAGGAGTACTCCTCCTCCGCTAGCCCGGCGCGGCGCAGGCCATGGCAGCTTCCTCCGGTGGCGATCTCCTCCAGCTGGATTTGGTGGAGCTCGGGACAGAGGAGAAGAAGCAGAGAGGGAGAGAGAGAAGGGGAAGGAGGGTGGCGGCGGCAGATGGGGAAGGGGGCTAGGGTTTGGTGGGGGAGAGGCTCCCGGTGGCTGGCTTTATAGGAGGAAAAGGGGTGGCGTGGCATGGTGAGCTGGTGGAGCGCGGGTGACGGCAAGGCTGCGAGGGTGATGGCGACGTGCGTACGGGGAAGGCGTCGAAGAGGTAGGTGGGCCGTGCGGGAGGAGTTGGGCCAGGAAAGAAAAGGAGAGGGAGAGAAGAGAGAGGGCTGCGGCCTTTTCTAGTTTTTTTTCTTTTCTCTTTTTTTTTTATCCAAAGGAATTTCAGAAAAGGGGAGAATAAGAAAAGTAAAAGAAGGCCATTTTAAATTACCAAAATAATTTATTTGCCACTTGGATATTTGTTTGGCAAAACCAAAAGTAGAGTTGGTTCTATTTTTGGTAAAAATTAATTTGGTTTGGAAAATAATTTGAAGCACATGTGATGATAAAAACTTATTTAATTCATTTTTGAATTTTGTAAAACCACAAAAGCCACAAAAAGGAATGATGATGTCATGATGATGCATGAATTAAAATTAACAAGCAAATCTAATTTGGGGAAAACCCCGGGACATTACATATAGTGACAAGTTCCCAAATATTATAAGTGTTGGAGCATACAACCAAGTCCATCTCATACATATTACACACCTACACATTACAACAAGTTGATCATCATCTTTAGCCAAGTCCTAAACTACCAAAGGACCGAGTAGAGTACACCCGCAATGGCGGTGAGCAAGACCGGGAGCACGATCATCAAGGTCTTCATCCGGTTCCTGTTTCTCTGCTCTCCTAGGAGGTGGATCCTCCACCTAGCTTCCGCTAGCTCTCTCATCGGGTACCCTTTGTAGCAGTTGCCCTTGAACTTGTTCACTTGCTTCAGGCAATCCACCTACTCGTCGTAGACTCCTGGAACCCACCCTTTGTACACCACGTAGCACCTCGGCATCTCTATACACAAAGCCGACAAAAGGAAGAACTAAAGGATTCACATGCATGTCTTCGATATCATATGCAACAGGAAGAACTAAAGGAAGAACTCTATAGTACTATATATCATATGCAACAGAAAGAACTAAAGAATTCACATGCATGTCGACAAAAGGAAAGTATTCGAGCTAAGGCAAGTTAATTACAAGTATCATGCATACATAAGTAAATAAGTCAACAACGACTTTTTCGACCTAAGGCAAGTTAAGTTTACATCTCTCTCTCACACACACATTGGAATGAGTTGCAGACGGTAAAGTTTATGACACAAAAGCACACACGATCGACATACACGCGAAACCGACTGAGCTAGCTAGCTAGGAAGAATCATGAAGACTTTGGCTGACATGGCTCTGGGAACGGTTTGTAGCTATCTTTCGTTGTCCATGTCCTAATGTGTAACAACCCCAACTTGGTAATGAAAAATACGAAGAATTTTTTCACTTTTTGTTTCCATGTTTGCATCATAGCATCCATATGCAATTGCCATTTCAAACTTTCACTTGGAAACAAATTGAAATGGGGAGGCAAACTTCCCAACATCCAAACCAATGCAAATGCTCAACTTAGCAAACCAATAAACTTGAACTTCCAAATTGTTTGCAAGTTAAATATGAAATTGCTCAGAAAAACATTTCCTATCATTTGGGAACATTGCCATGCCCTTTTGAATAAATAATTTCTCCTTCTTTTAAGAATTCCTAAAATGGTAAAAATGAGACCTAAATTGGGAAAAATCATATTTCGATAAATATTGATCCAAAAATTATGAATAAAATATCAATGTGATCAACTTGTCAAATGCTACTCAACCATGCTGATATCATGTCATGATCACAAACTTTTGATTAAAATTAGTCATAAGTTGATTTAAATGAATTAAATTCAATTGTTTAATTATCTTGCTATTTATTCCTCGGTACTCCGAAAATTACAAATAAAGTACCAACATGATCGGTATGACAAACCCTACCCATTCCATGACATGTTCATGCATATTGAGCCACTTCTCTAATAATTTAATAATTGATGAAGATTGTGGTCACTAAGATAAATATGGAGTTGCGTCCAAATAATTGCACTAATTACTTGGAACTCCATTTAATTTGTTAAATAATCTAAATGATAATATCTTGCATAAATTTGACATGCCATCATGTGATTGAGCATTGCACCTTGTGTTCTTGTGATTTATTTGTTCTTCATTTCCTTTTGGGTATCGATAGATTCCGGAGTCGAGGGTTCCCCTATCTACCCCGACGAGCCGTACTACACGCCCCGACAGCAAGGCAAGAGATAACCTAACCTTCTTGGCATTTTAGCATCCTAATGTTTTATAAACTTATTTTATCCACCAGAATATTGCATGCGATTCAAATGTCCATTTTGATCAAGACATAGAGTATCCTATGAATGCATGTTTTTACCCGAGCCAATCACATGTATCCCTACCTATGAACCTTATTGATGATGTGTTGGCCTGAGACAAGAATATACTTGCTGTAGTTATATGCTTAGCCATGCTAAGTTAAATGCTAGTTATGTCCGTTGTTTAATTCCATAATTGTTGATGTTGATGGAATATTTCGGACATGGTGGATATGTGGGGTGCTTAATTAAAAATGCTAAGACGGCTTGGGTGGGTTGCCATCGGGGATGGTGTTTCGCCTCACTCTGGCCCCTAGGTGCGAGTTCTTTACCTCTTGAACCAAGACGAGCGTGCTGCCATTGGTGGGTGTATGGGCGCCTTACTAACCGAATAACTTGTGCGGGCGTATCCAAGGGTCCTCTAGTTCGGATTTCCATTTGCGTGTGAGTGGAAAAGATGATGTTGATAAGGATTTGTGTTTAGGGCGTGGCGATGGGGCAGGGGCTGAAATAGGCTGGGTAAACTTGCCCTGTGGCCACTGATGACTCTTGGATAGTCTCACGCGAGGTAAAGGTTTAACCGCGCCCGCTTGCCGGCCTTCCCCGGAAGAGGGCCAATCAGGTGAGCCGGACGGTACCAATGGGTAATTTAGTACACCCCTGCAGGGTTTAATCTTTTCGAAAAGCCGTGTTCGCGGTTATGGACAACTTGGGAATAGATGATAAGACCATAGAGAACCTTAACCTAATTGTTATGGCAGCTAAAGGTTGCATAATCAACGTGTGTGTAAAGGTTCATTTCCTCGAGGGTGATTCGAGGGAGTGCCTATGGTGGAGATGAGAGAGGTGTTGGCTACAAGTAGGTTCGCCGAGAACCGAAGATTGAAATGTTACTCTCTTATCCCCTTTATGAAAAATATTCTGAATAGACGATGCCTTGTGTCCTTTTTGTTTCTTCTAAATGAAAATCTAGCTTTATGCAAAATAGCTACATTATACAGCTTTAGAGCCTCCGTCAGCATTGGGCCTATATCGCCCTACTAAACTTGCGAGTACAGCGTACTCAATCTCTCTTTGCTGCTTTTATATTTGTATTTCAGAGGAGGACGACACCGAGCAGCTAGGTGGGTTCTACGTGGACATCGACCAGTAGTGCGGGGTTCCCAGGTGGCAGCTTGGGACCGTGGAGCAAGCTGGCTGGGTTTATTTATGTGTATGCCTCTTAGGCCCTATATTTGGTTCTTGTTGTACTAGACAACACTACTTCGCTTCCGCTTGATGAATTGATGGTCTGTGACCTTTTGATGTGTAATATTTGTATTTTTCTCATATATGAGTTCCTATATGAGTTTTGTGTCGTAGAGTCTGCAATGTGCTAGTTTGTTCCACAAGTCTCGGTCTCTCTACTATACGTGAAAGCGATGTCTGAGATTATGGCATGATCGAGGTGTTGTGTGTCGATGATCCATTCCGAGCAAACCTGCCAATGAGTTTTGGCCTGGGATTGGTAAACCCAGTAACCCTCGATTGTGTAGCATGACCGGTTACACAACGTTTCACTATATAGTTCTGGGGTCGGGGCGCTACATAATGTCACCCTGTTTCCGGAGCCGGTCTTCGATCTCGCGCTTAGTTAACGGTCTAAGGAAGGAGAGGGTCCCCCCCTTGTGATGACATCTTCTTGCAAGATAGTCGCAATCTGAGTCTGGATGCGGAAGAAGTCATCCCTAAGTTCAGCGTCCTCAATCCTTGCGTGCTCTTCGACCCATCCTCGGACACTAGATGGCATCCTAAGCCTGTGTTCGTCCTGGACGATCGCCCGCATGTGATGGAGGGCGTAGAAGGCCTCTTTGACACTATTAGGCGGCTGCTTGACGTAGGGGAACTTGGTTATGTGCTTGAACATGTGTCTGCCATCCTTGACATTTCCCCTGCCCCCTTCGTGAAGTCGCCTCCCTTCTTGGCGTATCCCTCGAGAGCATCATCTAGAGCATCATCATCATGCCCGGCATCTGCTCCCGGAGCATTTCAACCTCACGTTTTTCACTTGCGGCCGCCAACGCCGCCACGGCCTTCCTCACTTTCTTCGCCTCTGGGTCCTCTTTCTTAAAGTCGCCAACCTTGTCGTATGTACCATAGCCGGACATGCGGCCAGCTGAAGTCGGCGGCAAGGACTTGGCCCTCCCCTTGATCACATTTATCGCCCTGTTGAAGGGCGTGTCCCACCGCGGGTCTGCCGTCGACCCCTGGGACGAGCTCGCACTTGAGGCACAAGACCTTTCTTCAATTCTCTTCAGAGAGAAGGAAAGAGAGGGCCATTTAGAAATTTAGAATGCAGATCGACTCGAGATCCGCGGTAAATTCCTTACCAGCTTTTTCTGGAACCTCCTCACATCGTCGTCGTCGGTAACGAATTCCTTGAGGTCGGGGTGGAGATAGTAGCGGGCGCGGACAAACTGCACCACCTGCTCGTCCGTGAATTTGTGCCACGGGTTCTCTTTCCCTAGATGGGCATACTCGGCGTCCTCCTTTGCCCAAACAGCCTTCTTTCCTCGGTAACCGCCACCTCCGCAGCGTTGGTTCCTATGTTGAGGTCCCGCATGTCCTTCCCCTACTTAGTCCATTCGATACCTTCCGGAGTGAGGCACGCATCCTTGAACTTGATGAACTCATCTTCGTCGAGCATCGGCTCGGCCTTCTTTATCTCCTCCCAACTTTTTCCTTGGAGAATCCTCTTCTTCACTCGACTTTTCCAGCTGCTCAAGGCTGTGCTCATCCTCGTGAGGGCTAACTTGTTGACCTTGTTCCCTTTGAGTTTCTTGTTATCGAACGGCTCTGGGAACTTGTACCGGTTCTGAAGCTTATCAGTGAGGAGCTCGCGCAACTGCATATTGCCCTTAGCTCTTATGTTCTTCTGGTTGATGGTCATGCTCTCCCGCATGATGCACCCGAGCTGTATGCCATACCCAGCGGCAAGCTTCTCAGGCTCCACGGGCTGGCCACTCGGTTTCACATGCGTGAACTCTTCGCGGATGAGGCCGAGTGCTGGTGGCGTCCGATCCAGCCTTTCCTTCTTCTTCTTCTAGGCGGCGGTGTCCGATCCACTGACGTTCGTGCCGTCGCCGCCATGACTGGTGCCATCCTCCTCGTCACCATTACCGCTTCCAGCGTCGTCGCCATCTTCGGCCTCGAAGTCATATTCGGACTCCGAGTCATCTCCAGAGGTCGCAGCTTCTTCGGCCTCCTCATCAACTTCATCGGCCGCAACTTCTTCGGCCTCCTCGTCGGACCCACTCAAGTCATCCTCAAGCCGCCAAAACTTGAGGTTGGCTTCTCTTGCTTTATCAAGGTCGCTCATGGGCTGAGAAGGGCCAGCCCCGACGTCGTTGTCTCCGCTCTATATGTCAGCACTTCATAGAAAAAATGCAAAAATTAATTAAGCTAGAGTGGACCGAAAAATTCGACATGACCTTTGCTGTTTTTTTGACCTAGGAGTGCCCATTTCTCAACCAAAACGGAAGTGAATCGACACTTCGGGAGAAACGGGCAGCTCATTTTCAAATAACCTGCAGCAATTATATTCCAACTGGACCACAAAATGAAAAAAAATGATTCATGGAGCGGGTCATGTTGATCAACTAAAATCATAGCTAAAAAAAATCCTACACTCTAACACAACAAAACAAAATTGCAGTCCAACTAGAGCAAAACTTAAAGGTAAAATAGGTTCAGGGTTTATAATGTTTGCATTTACCAAGTGCAACACCACAGTGAAAGCATTAAGGCCCAAGCATGTACATGAATCAGCTATTCTGGTCATAATGGATCATCAAGATGATGCTTCGAGCATACATATGCAGAATTAAAAATTTACACCCTGTGCCATTATACAAATAAGGGCAATAACAGACCCAATCTCATAGCAGCAGCAGGAAGAAGGGCTAGCACTGTGCCATTATACAAAATTAGGATACTAAGCACCAAACTTAATATTCTAGTCTTGTTTGACCTCTAACAAGATAAACTAGCAAAAACACACAAGTGATCTTGGAAAGCAGTATAATATATAGCAGATAACTATATTGATAGGGCATACAAAAAATTCATATCTTTGTCCATATCTTATATTTACTAATTGGAGGCACCGTAGAAGGCACCACGTCAATCCTTAGAAAATCAAGGTAATTATCCATCCGATCAGGTTATTAATCATCTACAGCCGTCCGATAAAAAAAACTCAAGAGTCCTCGCCCGCTGTCCAACGTGCACGCCTTTCAGCGGAAATCTTCAGGGGCTGCCGAAAAAGTCACCCATCCATCAAGCTCGCATTCTCCTTTAACCCGCAGCCCGTCGATCCTGCAAAAATTTAGGACCAGACTCTTCCTAACGCCCTTCCTCTCCAAAACTAACTTTTGAATCTCCTCTGCTCCAACCACGTTGCAATCTATAATTGTTGATGCAGCTGGGGAGAAGTCATTTAATTCCTTTCTCTGCGCTTCCAATCCAAGTCCATAGCATACTGCAATAGCTGATGGATTATGGGGTGCATCGATGGAAGTTTTAATCAGATCTGCAGAGTGTAGCGGCAGACAAATGGCGCCGCAGTTCACCTCAACTGCACTACTGGAGTTGTTCGTCGTATTCACTCCTATCCTCATGGTGCAGGCAGGTAATTAACCCAATATTCGATCCATATTTTCTTAACCTTTGAATCTGCTCAGTTTCAGATTTCTGGCCTGCTGTAGTCTACCTTCTTTTAAGCCAATCAATTCTTAGTACGATTATTGGTGCAGCGGAGTTTAAGGCTACTTTAATTCCGTCTATTTTCACACAGTCCATTAACATCGATGAAGAATCCTCGATCTAATTTTTTTTGTCTCCGTCTCCTCTCATGCATCGCCTCTCCTCTGTCGCCATGGTAGCGTCGACGCCTCATGTCTGATGCCTTCCAAGCCCTCTCTCAGTGCTGTTAATTGTGCGCCACTGACCCTCCCACGCTGACACCGGCCACGACCAAAGTTTTGTCCAGGTGCCCTTTCTGTGCAAAGCGGACAACTCGATGTCCAGAAGTTAGAAGTACATAACGTAGGCTTAGTTAGCATTGCTTTTTCTTAACAATGTGCTGCATTGATGACTAAATATAGAGAAGCTGCTGAGCTACAGGTATACCAGCGTATCTTACCACCATCGATTGATACAAAGCTCAGCTATATAGCAAGGGGATTTGGATAATCCACCATGCCATCTTTATGCTCATCGTTGTGTCAGTAATAGTATTGAATAGTCACTTTGAAATCCAGTTCGTGCCCCAGGGAGCCAATAGAATTTCATGTGTTTTTTCCTGTGCTGCGATCTAAAATTTAGATGTACTGTGAAGAAGTAAACAATCATGCTATGGTAGCGAAGGTTGGTCATTTTAGTGGAAGGAAATTATTACCTGAAGTTTGACACCTAGGTGGCGTTGAGCAGCGACCAATTACGCATACATGGCCGACATCTCTATATTCCCTCATAAGGTATTCTTTTTTGAATTTGTTTCTACTAATCACCAACTCCTCGCGTCCTAATAGTCATAATTTCTTGACGCACTGAAAACTGGACTAATAGTAACTCCATTGCTGTCATCTACTTGCTTTGCTTTGAGCTGAGTAGCTGCTGGACGCAAGAGGGACGGCAATAATAGTGAGCTTTATATTACAGAAAGTTCTATCTATGCTTTATGTTATTTTGCTGGCTGCTCTAAGTTTCTTGGCAGGGGATCCTTGGTCAACACTCTAATGTGCAATGTAATATTTGGAAATTCGCGGACAATGTAAAATTGCAGCATGGAATTTGCAGGTAAGTTGTAACCAAAACATTTAGTTTCCTATGTTTTTGTTCTTCTTTTTTGTTTAAGTTTAAAGATTATTTGATGCCAAGTGTTATGTTCGCTATCTACACATGTCAGATTGGATTTAGAATTTCAATCAGAAAAACAATCACGGTGCTAAAAATAGCATCTTCTATTTATTAAGATCTATTTATCATGATTGTACACTTTCAGTTTGTGCAGCCACACATCTTGCGTCCTGGAGTACGATTATGTCATCTAATTATGAAATCTTATGAATGGAAGGGAGTGCAGCATGGATTCTATTACACATACCAACATGCATCCTTCTCATCATTATTCCTTATCTTTTTATGAACAGTATCTCATATTTTTATATGTACGCTTGAAAACTCATGACTTCAGATTTCTCCACCATTCGACGCAAGTAATGAATGTCAAAAGCTCATATTGCCATCTTTATGTTCGCCATATTTGTAACAAGGTAAAATCACGTGTTCACTTCAAGAACTTAGTGCCCATTTTTCTGATTATTAAGGTCCATTTTTTACATAGATAATATTGTATCTTCCTTCTATTTTCACCACCATATGTTTATTCAACTCTTTCAATGTATATTTTCCATGTTGCACTGTCAATTCATCTTTGCTGCAGATTTTTTTCCATTCTCTTTCGTACAGGAGCATGAAAAACAAGCTGATGCAGGTAGTATCATCAAACTTGATACTCAAAATAAGACAATGTCCTCACTTCGTGGCCTCAAATTGTTTCTCAAATTTTCTCTACCAGAATAATTATAACTATTTATCGCAGGGGAAGAGACTTATTTGAACACACAAATTATTTGAATTATAATGTCCACTGCTGTGGATGGAAGATTCAATTTTGTCGGTTAAAAGAACGTAATTATTCTCCCTAGTAAAAGCTAATTAAGTAACCCGATGGTATTCTCCCATTAATTAACAACTTGCTCATCGAATGGAATTTGTAATGATTTTTCAAGCAGTTTACTCATGCACTTAATTGACATCTCCAGATCCTATACTAATAATAGACAAAGGTAAATATATTGTATGTTGAATACGTTAGACTGTGATCTCCATTTATATAAAACCAAATTTAGAGATAATGGGGTTCGTTTTCATTTGAACAAATTATATAAATTGTATATTATGGCTTTAATAATTACTCAAAGATCTGCCAAAATTATTTTCAAGACTAATATATAAATAAAGAAGTGTTAAAAATCACAGATTGATCTACATTTATAATATTTGGAGGGCTAAGCATTGTTTTCTAGCTTGATAATATGAAATTATTTCTTCTCTCTATTAATATCATCTATTTGCTACATCAGGATACATTCAGTAGTCAAGTTCTTGATACCTTATTTCATATTTGTAGAAGAATGTGTCTTTTTTCCTGAACATGAGTTCTTTTAAAAGTTATAGCTACAACAAAGCATGTGTTGATGAACATAAAAGCATCGAAGCAACTCATACAGGTTTTTTGAGTTGCTTGGTAGCATGACACAATTTGTATAATATCATCTATGTATGTCAGTCATTATAGTGTTATATTTAAGAATACCGCTGAATTGTTTTGATAGCCATTATCATATCCATAAAATCTGAATACTATTTGTACTCCACAATTATATTTATGTTTTCCTAAAATTAAGTCACTACGCTTTCCATCATTTGATTATTTTTTAGTTATTTGGAAACTTCTCAAATGCAGTAACTATCCTTCCATATGTAAAGTGACCTTGCAGTTTTCTTAGGAATATTATAAACCTTTTATGTGGTATACACTATTTGGTTATTTCTAACTAATGCTGCAAAGAAATCCCTCATGATTGTGTCGTCGCATCGCATGATAAGTTGTCTATGTCCGTGCATTATAACATCACTACATGCACTTTTTAGTTCCCAGTTTGGCTCGGTTTCTAGATGCTTCTAGGTTAAGAGGTAACCTATGTTCGGACATACTATTAAAATTATATGTGATAAATTGCTGCAGGATCACACAACTATAAATTTAAGAGTGACAATGACTAATCGAGACCGGTGTCATGAGCAAAGACGTGGGCACTGCTATGAGAAAACTTGAACACTATCATATGTGAGTACATGTTGCGACGAGCCAAAGACGGTGAAAGCGCTACTCGATCGATGGTTCTAGCAAGTGGAGCCATGTGGGGGAGCAACACAATAATCCAAGGGGAATGTAGGAAGTAGCACACTTATTACTTCAAAATTTGGATATGGAGGAAAACTAAATTATGTTACAGGATCCATAACTCACTACGGCATCGTGGACATTGCACAAAGCTATATGGTGGCTAATTGGGTAAAAGGCTTATGTTACATGTAAAACTTTTCAAGTTCGTATCCAGGAATTAATCAAAAGTATAATTTTTTCTGTTACCAAATATAAGTTCTTGGTCTTATATGTGTGCTTACTAAGGTTTTTATTTCATAAAATCAAGTTAACAATTAGTTTGATATGCTTATTTCATACAACGAGTCTACGCGCAATAAAAATTGCCAAATGCGGAAAATGCCATACCTGAAACATTGGGAGAGATATTAACTAAATGAAACTATTCTATAAATAAACCTTCGAGACATTATTGCCAAGTCTCCTAATCATCTTTACTACTCCTTTCAAAAATAAGTTAAAAAAGAAATGTAACAATGTATTACTACTCAATCTGTTACAAATTATAAGATGTTTTGGATATTTCAATGTGGACTTAATACGCACTAAAACGAGTTAACCAACACATTACAACGCGTACAGATACGTGTGATTTAAAAAAACTAAAATATCTTATATTTGGAAATGGAGAGAGTACTAAAAACTAGCCCGTGCAGGTGCACGGGTTGCTGACTAGTTTATATAATTGTGATGATTTTTTCTTAAAATTTCTCCTAATTGGGTTGCGTTCAGCATATGCAAAAACCAATAAAGATGACACTAAGGGTGTTGGTAAGTTTGTTGTTCCTTTTAGTAAAATTTGTTTTTTATTTCTCATTAAGTTTAGAATTTAATATAAGCAAGATTGAGAATTCAATATCAGTTTAGAATTTAGGATAATTGCAGGGAAATGACGATGGAACTTAGGATGTTTGCCACAAGGAAATGACTATGGAATTTAGGATGTTTGCCACGAGATAATGACTATGGAATTTAGGATGTACTCGATCTGGATCGGAAGAGGGGGGAGAGAAGGGGAGGAGGGGCACAGGGGAGGGAGAAGGGGGAAGGGGGAGGAGGGACTCACCTCGACAGTGCTCGGGGCGGCAGGCGACGGTGCTCGATGGGGGAGGGGGAGGTGCTCGCGACGATGCTCGGGACGGTGCTCGGACCGGTGCGCTCGGGCGGGCTAGGGTTGGGACCTGGCGGCGGCGCCGGCTGCTGCTTCGGAGGAAATCCGGGGACGGTGGAGCAGGCACGGGGATCAGCGGCAGGCGACGGTGGCCGGAGTGGAGCGGCAGGCGACGGTGCGGCGGGAACAGGGGTCGGGGTCGGAGAAGAAGAGCACGGGGGTGTGGTTGCAATGGGGATCGAGTGCACACGGGTGGAACGGTTATTTGGCTAAGTGCAAACTATGCGTGGCGCATTTCGTTCGAAATGCGCCACGTATAGTTTGTCCTTAGCCAAATACAAAATATGTATCTGGCCTACTCTGAACAGAACCACAGCAGCACCACAGTGGTAGCAACCACAGCAGCACAACCTGGGGCATCCAGGTTCGAATCCTGGTTGCCTCAATTTTTTTATTTTTTCTCACATTTTTTTATTTTACAAAATATGTTCTTTTCTCTAACAAAATAGTAACTCCTTTTTTGCGGGTAACTTCAACATTTACAAATCTATTTAAAGCAAGGATTTAAATGTCATGTATTAGAGTAAAGGCATATGCATACATAATGCACAAAAATGTCTATATATTCGAGTAAAGACATATATTCGAGTAAACGCATATGCATACACAAAAAATGTCATGTCTCATGTGCATGATCTCGATTCCGCCCTAGCTAGCAAGAGCTAGCATCTCTTTTTGCAATCTTCTTGCCCTTCTTCCTCGCGGTTGAATACTTTACCCCAGGAATGTTGAGGTTTCTTCTCGTGAACGGACAATCTTTAGTAGGTAGGGTGGTCTTCCTTTTTCCTGCGACAGTCGGGTTGTCAAAGTACTTGTCGAATTCCTCGTCGATCTTTGGATCACCGTTCTTTTCTAAGTCTTGCTCGTTGGCGGGTCCTTCCATTCCGATGATGCTCCTCTTGCCCCTCCTCACGACAACACGGCTTGGCTTTGACGGGTCGGTGATGAAGAAGCATTGGTCAACTTGGCTCGCAAGTACCCATGGCTCGCTTTTTGAGGATGCGTTCCTCGCGGAGGCATCGGGTATAACCATGGTGGTGAAATACCGGCCCTATTTCTGGACGCTCTTGGCCCATCTGACACGGAACATCGGCACCTTCTCTACGGCGTAGTTGAGCTCCCAGATCTCCTCGATCCTTCCGAAGAATCTTTCCTTGACTATGGTTTCGTCATCGGCATAGGATAGCATCCTTAAACCTGAGTTCTGATATTCGCTACTCCTGTCCCTTTCCTCGGTGTAGAACCTGTATCCGTTGATGTCGTAGGCCTGATATGTCCTCAAGTTGTGCCCGGGCTGTGACAATGCGAAAATGAGTTTTTCATCCTCCGTAGAAGGCGTCGACTCCAGGTCGTGAAGTTTTTTCTTGAACCAAGTCGTGAAGCTAGAGTTGTGCTCTCTTGTTACGTCTCCCTTCTTCCTTGGCCAGCCAAGGTCAATGAACTTCTGCTCGATAAAGCTTTTGTGCTCCTCCACCCAAGGGTTGACCACTTCGATGTGCTGTAGCGCGACTCGGTGTGCCCTGTCAAAGTCGAGGCGTCGACCCTTCGCGCCGACATGCAGGGCGCGAAAGCCTTCACGGTGACCATATCCGGCGAGCCTGCCGAGGTGCGTCCTTTTGGGCAGACCAACAGGGTCGTCTGTGTCATCATCCTCGGTGCGTAGAAAATTCTGGCAGAAAGAGACACACTCGTAGGTCAGAAATCTCTTGGCGATGCTTCCGTCTGGACGGGACCTGTTGCGGACGAATCCTTTGATAACACCGTTGAGCCTTTCGAACGGCATCATGTTGTGCAGGAATGTCGGCCCGAGAAGAATGATGTCATCCACGACATGGACGAGGAGATGCACCATGATGTCGAAGAATGCGGGCAGGAAGTAAATCTCGAGCTCGCACAATATCACGACGATCTCTTCCTGCAGCGCGTCGAGCTGCTTCAAGCCAATCGATTTCCTCGAGATGACGTCGAAGAAGTTGCAGAGGCCAAACAGCGTCTCACGAACGTGCTCGTCCATTATCCCTCGGATCACAACGGGAAGTATTTGTATCATCAGCACGTGATAGTCGTGAGATTTCATCCCGCTGAACCACTTCTTCGTTTCGTTTCGTCCAGATATCTGCCTATGTTCCCAGAGTAACCATGGGAAACTTTGACTCCTAGGAGGCACTTGAAAAACTGCTCGAGCTCCTTCTCACTTAGAGTGAAGCAGGCAGCGGGAAACACCACATCCCTCCTCTTAGCCCTCTTGCGGCGACCCTGGGTATCTTCGCCCATCTCATCATCATCTTCATCGGGCGCCGAAACATGAAGTTCTTTCTTGATGCCAAGCAATTCCAGGTCGCTTCTTGCCGCTGGCCCATCTTTAGTCCTCTCCGGCATGTTGAGAAGGGTGCCAAGCAGACTCTCACACACGTTCTTCGTGATGTGCATCATATCAAGGCTATGGGGCGTGTGGAGGTATTTCTAGTACGACAGGTCCCAGAAAACAGACCTGGCTTTCCACACACTATGCAGCGGCTTTGTCCTTGGACGCTTCTTTCCCGGCAAAGGGCACTCTTCCCAGTTTTCCAACATGTCATTGATTACTTCGCCTTTCCTCGGATGTGGGGCTTTTTCGAGCTCTTCTTTACCGTCGAACAGGTACCCGCGCTTTCTCCACACGTGATCCATTGAAAGCCACATTCGAGTCCGTTGGAACACGGTCTTTGAAGAACCGGGATCCCTTGGTAGCTGGAGATGCGGTGTCTTATCCATGCACCTCACACATGTGTTGTGTCCATGGTACACCTAGCAAGACACGTAACTGTAACCTGGATAGTCCTGCATCATCGTCAACAACGCGACTCTCATAGGGAAATAATCTCTTCCGTATGCGTCCCACGTAAGAGGAGGCGTCTCCCACAGCGTGGCTAGCTCTTCTTTCAACAACCCGAGATACAGATGCATGTCGACACCTGGCTGTTTCGGCCCCTGAATCAGAATACTCATGTGTACGTATCTCTGCTTGGTGCACAGCCAGGGAGGGAGGTTGTACAGCCATACAAACACGGGCCAGGTGCTGTGCGTGCTACTCTGGTTGCCAAACGGATTGAATCCATCGGTGCTCATACCAAGCCTGACGTTCCTTGGATCGGCCCCGAACTCAGGGAAGTCGATGTCCAATGCTTCCCACTGGCAAGCATCTGAAGGGTGTGTCAGGATCCTGCCCTTCTCCAGATCTTCTTCGGGCTTCCCCCTTTCCGCGTGCCATCGCATGAGCTTTGCTTCCTTAGGGTCTACGAAATACCGCTTCAGGCGGGGAGTGATACGAAAGTACCATACCACTTTCTGAGGTACTTTCTTGTTCCCTCTCATGTATCGTCCTTGGCCGCACAGCGAACATCTAGTTCTGTCCTCGTACGGACCCCGATAAATTGCGCAATCATTGATGCAGGCGTGGTATCTGTCGTACGGCATGTCCAGAGGGCACACGATTTTCTTGGCCTCCTCGATATTAGTTGGACACGTGTTGCCCTTGGGAAGACATTTTTGCCAGAACCTCATGCTTTTGTTGAAGCTTATGTTGGTCCATTTGCTTTCCTCCTTCATCTCCAGAGCCTTGAGCGTGATGCTCAAGTGTGTATCCTCGGGCCGGCAATCAGGAAACAACAGAGTTTTCCCGTCAATCTCCATCTGCTCCTGCTTGGCTTTCTCTCTGGCAGCAGCTTTCGCATTGCTCGTCTCCTTGAGGAGCAGTGCCTGAACATGTGGGTCCTGAAAGGCCAAGGTTAGCCGCGTATGTGTGTTTGTCGACACCGCGTCTTCTCCACCACCATCTGCTCCGGCATCGCCTCCTTCATGATGATCATCATCATATCCGCCGCCGCCATCACCTTCGTGATGATCATCATCATGTTCGCCGCCGCCATCACCTTCGTGATGATCATCATCATGTACGCCCTCATCTTCAGGACCACCTTGTTGACGTCCTCATCATCTTCAGAATAGTAGTCGGGCATGAAACCACGTGTGAGCAGGTGACTCTCCAGGTCTGCGGAATCAGGGTCGATCAAGCTCCTGAGCTTGCATTTTCGACACGGACATCTTATGTAGTTCCTCTTGTTCATCCTCATGTCGGCCACAGCGCGTTCCTTGTATCTAGCCACTCGACCTTCGCTCATGTGTCTGACCATGGTTGCCTGCGTGGTATAGATAGTATCTTAGAACCACACACCATCATGCACTCATACACACACACATGCATGCAATGGTCGCCGGAAAAATTCGGCATGACCTCTCCTAAAAATAGTACGTATGGGTAGTGCAAAAATTTGCTGAAACGGAAGTTAATCAACATTTCGGCAAACATCCATGCACCACGCTGGAGCAAGCAATATGCTCTTGCTTGTTCGTCACCTGCAAACATTAATGCACCACACACAAGCTAGGTTGACACGTAGATCATCCACACACAAGAGCATGCACACACATGCGCACACCGCACACGAGACGTCCGTTGGCCACACAAAACATCCACATGCATGTCCTCCAACAACTCACGTAGTATAATCGTTATCGAGCCAAGTCCGCGACGAGAGAGAGTGTGGAGTTGTTGGAGAAAGAAGTGGACAAAGATGGATGTTGGAGGAGGAAACTAGTTGGTTTAGTAGATCTACAACATGGAGAGGCTTCCCCTCACAAAACTATGACGCAAGGTAGGTTTAACAACCAAGAACGGAGGCAACAATGGAGAAATTGAGGTGGTGGGGAGGAGCAGGACGAGCTGGATCTCATTTGGGGTGCTAGATGGTGAAGAATCGAATGGTGGTGGTAGGTAGGAGGGGCTTCCAACTTGTAGATCTGTGCACGCTTATCAGTGGCGCATATTGAAAAAAATGCGCCACTGATAAGTCTGCCACCTTTTAAGAGGGGTGGGACCCACCTCATATGCGTGGCGCATATGCAATATGTGCCATTGATAGCTGGCCTATCAGTGGCGCATATTGCATATGCGCCATGCATAACACTGACAGAGGTGGGGCCACGTGGGGCCCACAGCTTATCCGTGGCGCACATTACCCAATATGCACCACTAACATGCATAATATTAATGGCGCATCTTGTATATGTGCCACGCATAACCCAGGATATTTTGTCCACGACCCTTCTGGTGGGTCCCACAGAAATATCCGTGGCGCATTTTGTTGTATATGCGCCATTAGTACAAAAAATATCAGTAGAGCATATTTCTAAATGCACCACTAGTAAATACTAGTGGGGCATATTAAAAAATATGGTCCACTGATAAAATATCTATCTATAAGCCTTTTCCCACTAGTGCGGCGGCCTGAAGAGGAGGCACCTGGGGCACGGCGGCCTGAAGTAGTGGTGGTGAGGTGAGCACTCTTCCTATTCATTTTGACCCACCCATGGGTCTCACAATTCAGCTCAACATCAATGTCCTCCACAACACCATCAAAAGGATACTTGGCGTTGATCAACATCATCACATAGGGGGCATAAGGAGGCACTTTCTTGTGAAGCACAACATCATACATCTCATTGAAAATATAGTCCATCACATCAACGGGCCACGCATTGGGGCGTAGAGAACCTAGAGTGGCTGCCTCGTGAGCATAGTGGAGGAGGTTCACAAGCCCTCCTCTAATAGCATCATTGTTGTCGGGAATATGCCCTAGAGGCAATAATAAAATGGTTTATTAGCATATTCATGTTTACGATAATAGTTTATTATCCATGCTAAAATTTTATTAATTGGAAACATAATACATGTGTGGAATATAAACAACCAATTGTCCCTTGTAAGCCTCTAACGGACTAGTTCGTTAGTCAAGAGATGGTTAGAGTTTCCTAACCATGGACTTGTTATAGTCACTTGATAACGGAGTCATATCATTAGGAGTAATGATGTGATGGACAAGACCCGATAATAAAGAGTTGCAATTGATCGTGTCACACAGTTTTCATTGCCAACGCTTTTAGCATGCCAAGTATAGTTTCCTTAGACCATGAGATTATGTCACTCCCGTTTACTGGAGGAATACTTTGTGGACATCAAACGTCACTTCGTAACTAGGTGATTATAAAGGTGGCTTTCAGGTATCTCCGATGGTATTTGTTGGGTGACATGAATCAAGAGTGGGATTTGTCCTTCCTTGTGACGGAAAAGATATCTCTGGGCCCTCCCGGTAATATAGCATCAGAAAGGTTGCAACCATGTGATTAAGTGTTAATCATGGAGATCCTATATTCTGGACGAGTAAAGAGAATTTGCCAGGTAACGAGATGAAACTAGATATGGAGATATCGACGATCGAATCTCGGGCAAGTTAAATATCGTGAGACAAAGGGAATCATATACGAGATTAAGAATCTCCGGCATCGTCGTTCAATTGATAAGGAACTTCATTAAATATGTAGGAGTCAATATGGGCATCCCGGTCCCGCTATTAACTATTGATCTGATCATGTTTGCATGTTCTCGAACCCATAGGGTCACACACTTAACGCTCCGATGTAGCTGGGGTTAGAGATGAGATAATTGATGGTATGAACGAATGGTGATTCGGGGTCTCGGATAGGATCCCGGACATCATGAGGAGTTCCGGAAGAGTCCGGAGAATAAGATTCATATAAGGAAAGTGGTTTCCGGAGGTATCGGAAAAGTTCCGGAATATTTGCACAGGGTATCGGAAAGTTCTAGAAGGGTCTAGAAGAGGGGCCCATATTGTATGGGGGCCCACATGGACTAGAGGGTGGTGCAGCCACCTTAATGGGCTGGCCGCACCAGCCACTTATCCCAGCCGGCCAAGCCCTAGTTGGACTAGGACTTGGGCCAACCACAAAGGCCCAAATTGAGTCCTAGATGGACTCAACTTGGGGGCCAAGGCAAGTGGCCGGCCAGCCCCTTGCTCAAACCCTAGCCGCCCCATATATAAAGGGGAGAAGGGAGGGGTGTGGCACACCCTTGGCTGGCCCTTACCTTGCCCTAGCCGCACCACTCCTCCACCCTAGCCCTAGCCGCGCGTCACCTCTCCCCGGAGCGCTGCCGCCTGCTAGATCTACACCTCTAGCCGCAGCACCCCCCTTTGCCCTAAGGGGCTGCTGTGCCTCCTCCTCTCCCTCTCCTCTTGCTTGGCTTGGCGAAGCCTTGCTCGCGGAGATCTACACCATCAATGCCACCACAACCGTCGTGGTGCCGAGATCTATCTAGCCACTCCCTCCTTGCTTGCAGGATCAAGAAGGCGGAGTCTACATCGAGCCATACGTGTGGATACCGCGGAGGTGCTGCTCATGCGGTGCTCCATCAGATTGGATCTTGGATCGTGTGGATAATACATCTCCTCGTGACTAGATGAGTCTAGTTGCGGGGATCGACAGATCAACCCCTGCATCGACAAAACGCTTTGAACGTTCTTCAAGGGTAAGAGATTGGATCTCATCTTCGCTACCTCCTTCTAATAGATCTAGATCCTTGGGGTTTCTTCCGCTTGTTTTGTAGGAAAAATTTTGTTTTCTATGCAATGACCCCTCCAGTGGTATCAGAGCCTAGATCTATTTGTAGATGTTGGTGCGATTAGAACACAAGTGTTGTGGGCATTGATATTTTATGTTGCTACCTTCTAGCGTGCACTTTGCATCTTTGCGGTATTGTGAGATTGAAGCGGCCCGGACCAAACTTACTCGTCCACACACGAGAGACCGGTTCCATGACTGACATGCAACTTGTATTGCATAAGTGGCTGGGGGTGTCTATTTCTCTTGCTCTAGTGAGGGTGCAATTTTCAATGGAAGACCTTTTCAAAAGGATGAGTAAATAAGCAACTATTATATCACCGTTGTGGTTTTGCGTAGATTAGAACGGTTCTATCTCGTTGACCCAAGCCACGTAAAATTGCATAAACAAAGTAGAGGACGTCTAACTTGTTTTTGCAGGGGGTCATGTGATGTGATATGGCCAATGTGTGATTTGTGATAATGTATGCAATGATAATGTTTGTAATCTTTCACGACTTGCATGTCGATTAGTACGGCAACCGGCAGGATCCATATGGTTGTCTATTATTTTATGTGACCTGCGTGTCATTGAATCACCATGTAATTGCTTAATTTATCGCTAAGAGTAGCAATAGTTGTAGTTGCAATAGTTGGTGAAGGAAACCATGGAGGAGGCGCCACAATGTCGGTGATGATGGAGATCATGCCGGTGCTTTGGAGATGGAGATCAAAGGCACAAGAAGAAAATGCCATATCATATCACAATTTTGAATTGCATGTGATGTTAATCCTTTTATGCACCTTATTGTTATGCTTAGATGTGATCGCGACGGTAGCATGATAAGGTGATCTCTCACGTTAATATCAAGAAGTGTTATTCCCTAGTATGCACCATTGCGAAAGTTCATCGTTTCGAAGCACCACGTGATGATCGGGTATGATAGATTCAACATCCACATACAACGGGTGTAAGCCAGTTTACACATGCGGAAATACTACGATTTCCTTGACGAGCCTAGCATGTACAGACATGGCCTCGGAACACAAGAAACGAAAGGTTAAAAACGAGTCATATGGATGATATGATCAACATGGTGATGTTCACCTTTGAAGCTACATCATCTCACGTGATGATCGGTTGTGGTGTAGTGGATTTGGATCGTGTGTCACTAAAACAACCTGAGAGATGTTGATTTTAGTGGGAGTTCATGTAGTAATTTTTATTAAGATGAACTAAAATTATCATAAACAAAAGTCCTAAAATGTCTTTGCAAAAATCCTTGTAGGCCATGGTCGACTACGGTAGTCTATTTGTTGTTGAAAAACTGCGTCCAGATGGGTCAAACTTTGTCGAGTGGTACCTGCTTTTGTGTGAAGTCCTACGCGCCAATGACTTGCTTGACATGCTAGAAGAACCAATAGGAGATAAACCCAAATATTTCTGCAAGCTATGAAGAGTACATGGAGTGGTTTCGAACCACCTACTTAAAAGTCAAGTGGATGATGTGCACCTTCATGAATTCTGACCTAAGTAGACAATTCAAGAACTTAGCTGCAATGGAGATTGTTGGTGAGCTGAAAAATAGATTTTCAGCACAAGTTAGAATTGTAAGGTTCGAATGTCTGAACGGTTTTCTTTCACTCAAGATGGAAGAGAACACTTGCTTGGAACAACACCTGAGGATAATGCATGTGTCGTGTCTTGGATCACGGACACCGGGAGTAAAGGATACCCCCTTTTTAGGTTCGGTATGGGGCACGAAGGAGACTGAGTAACGTCTTCTGCCTGGGGGCTTCGTATACGCTCGAGATCTATGTACTAGCAAGCATCACAGAGACACAAGGAGTTTACCCAGGTTCGGGCCGCCCGGAGGCTAACAGCCCTACTCCTGCATGTCTGGATTGAGAGGTATATCATGGTGTAGCTTTAAAATGGTGGTCGCGGGTGAGAACCCGGGTGGTGTTGGCTAGAGGTTGAAGACGAGCAGATCCTGGCCCGAAGGAGATCACCTCTCATCTAAGCTACTCTTGGACTAGTGCACTACCTAGCCTAGCCTCCAACTCGATGGTGTTCCGTCTTGTTCCCGTGCTGGTTCTCTTCCTCTCTTGTCCTCCTCCCTTGGGTGCCTCGGTCCTCCTTTTATAGGCTAAGGGGATACCACAGGTGCACCCTTGGGGCCGGAGGGGTTTTGGCGGGAAAACCCCTCCGGGTTCTCCTTAGGAGGCGACGTGGCCTCCTCTCGTCCAAGTATTCTTCTTAGAGGGGGTAGGTGAGGTCGCCCACCTTTTCCAGGGAGGGCAGACAGAGGCTGACAGCTTTTCCGCCTCTGCCCCCCTTTGGCGCCTCCATCTTCTTGGCGCCCAAGTCTTCTAGGAGCCCCCAGCCAGGGCTGGCAAGCTTATCCTCTTAGCGCACTGGAGGTTGGTTCCCGGGGGTGAGCCTGGCCTCCTGCCGGGCGTCGGGGTCCCGGGACCTCCATGCCTACTTCCGGGTCGAGGGGGGCCACGGAGGGTCCCCGGGTCATTTGCCTTGGTTGTCGATGCCGCGCGCATCGGGACGCCGCGGGGCAGATGGGGGGCCATCTGCCAGTCTTGTGCCTTGGCCTTGAGTGCCTCCTTGGTGGGCCCATGTGCGATGGACCCACTTTGACCGCATCAGGGGAACCCCATGTTCCAGTGTTGCGACAGTAGCCCCCGGGCATAGTCCCGGCGGCCACGCCCTTCTGCCGCCGGGGCTATGACCAAAAAAGAATCAAAGTGGGTCCCCGGCGTCAGGTCTTGAACGTCTTGTCACATCCATCAGAGCCGCGCACTACGGAGGTGCGCGTCCCACGGGTCTTCTGAACGTTGCGATCCGCGCGGACCGCCAACGCTCGCCTTGAATCCACAGGGAGGAGACAATCGAACGGAAAGCCTCCTCGGTCCCCGCGCCGGCCAGAGCGGTCGGACCATGACGCGATGCGTGGGGAGCCTTATAAGTCACGGTTCCAAGGAACTGAAGCCGTTACTCCTCCCCAAACACAGAGATCTCAAAGCGCCGCCGGAGAGCACTTCATCTTCATCTTTCGTAGCACACCGCAAATCTTCTTGGCCGCCGCGACACCAAACGCTGAACGCCTCTGCTCCGATGGCCAGGACCAAACAGAGCGCCCAGAAGAAGGCCGCCGGCGCCACGCTCGCTAGGAGGCAGCCGCCTCCGAAGTGCGAGAAGTCGATGAAGAGGTCGGAACGCGCCGCTGAAATGGCGGACATGCGCCGCCAAACGGCCCTGTTCCCGAGCATCTATGCCCCAGATCCTGCGTTGCTGACGAAGGCTCGATTCGGGGCGGTGGCGTCACAGGCGAGGGGGGATATGCCGGCCCGCGAGGCGACAGAGGTTCTGCCGCCGGCCGAGGACCGGGAACCCACTCAGGTCCCCGTCTTCAACATCTTCGTCAGGATGGGGGTAGTTCCCCCATTCTCAGACTTCCTCCTTGAGGTCCTGCAGGCGTACGATATGAAGCTCATGCATCTAACTCCAAGGGACATCTTGGATCTGGCCGTCTTCGCTCACGCCTGCGAGGCGTTCGTCGGGGTAATGCCCTCCGTGGCATTGTTCCGACACTTCTTCTATCCCCGCGTGGGGAAAGAGGGATGGCTGGCAGGCGGGGTCACGTTCTGCTTCCGTCAGAACGTTAAGCAATTCTACCCCGAGATGGTGGTGATGTCCAAGTGGGAGGAATGGAGGAACAACTGGTTCCTCATTGTCGTACCGGAGGCCCACAAGTGCCTCCAAGAACCGAAGAAGCACCCGGAGAGCCGTGAACTCTAGAGGGGCCTGAGCCACCAGGACGTGTTTCTCTCGGCAGCGGTGTCCCACTTCAAGCTTCTGCGGGAGCAGGGGATTTCCGGGGCCGCCATTTTCGCGCATGCCTTGCGCAACCGCCTGGCCCCCTTGCAGAAGAGGCCTCACCCGGCCTGGGACTTTCAGGGTCTTCGGGACCCTTCTCGACTGCAGAACTCTGACATGAGCGACGATGCCCTCTTTGACGCCATAAGGAAGATCTTTCCCCCCAACACGCCATACCTGCTGCCAGAGGGGGTCCTGCCCCTGAGCGAAGACCCAAAGAAGGCAGAGATCCTTGTAGAGATGCCGGAGTGCAACACCCTCGGAATCGTGGGCCGAGACGACGCCGGGCCCCCAGAATCCCAAGGTCAGAGCTCGCAAGGTTAAGGTCCCCTCTAGCTCCGGCGATGAAGAGGAGGCCTCCAAGTCCGAGGCAGAGAGCACTGAGGACTCCGAGGTGGAGTTCACCGGATCCACCGAGGACAGTGATGGTGATGATGACGACGACGATGACGACGAGGAGGAAGCGGGGGAAAAGGACTCTTCCCCACACCCAGCCGATGGACCCGCCATGGTCCCTAGTCCGAAGACGAGCCCCCAGGCACCGCTTGTGGCCGAAGAAGAGAGCGATCCCGTGGGCACGGAGGCTGATGACGACGCCTTCGTCATCGCGCCACAGCGCGAGGGGCAATTCCGACGCCAGTCGCCGGCCCTGGAGCCTTCCCTCACCACCAACATGATGCCTGCGAGCCCGCACGGATCCTCCGCCGGGTCCGTAGGCATGCCCGAGTCGCTGGGCCACAAGCGACCCCACGGGTAAGCTTTCTTCTTGCTTGTCCTTGTTGTGCTGCTACTGAACTTGCGAGCCGCACCTCCGGGATGTTTAACCAAAAGTCGTGGCCGGGGCCAAACGTCCCCGGAAGCCAGCAAGAGGCGGCGGGATGCGGCGGAACGCGACACGGCCACCAGCGTCGGTGTCCCCGGAGGGACTTAGACTGCTCCCAGCTCGGAGAAGGTTCTTGGGGGCGATACGCAGGAAAACTCCGGGACGCATCCGACCCCCGCGAAGGCTGGAGGAGCAGAGACTCTGGAGGCGGCAGGTAAGCCTCGTCCAATCGGACAAGTCTAACCTTGCCCCGCCCCCAATGACTTATCATTGCGCCTTGCTAAAACAGATACTTCGATGGTTAGCGGATTCCCGGTGGGTGACCACGCCGTGACAACTCTAGACCAAGAGACGCCCATAGCCGCACCCGAGGCAACGGACGCGCACCCGGGGGGCGAGTGCGCGGCGGTGCCTGGGCAAAGTCCGACTGTTGCAGGAAAAGTGAACTTTTCGGGCACCCCGAACCTCCTGGATTGCTCGCTTATGACAGGGGAAGAGCTGGACACCTTTGTCACCATGTCGACATGCTTCGGAGTGAGCGCCGAGATGGCCGCACTGGCGGAGATCAAGACGAACTTTTCTACGCGAAGCGGGAGGAGAAACATTCCCGGGGATTCGCAGGGAGTAGCCCCCGAGGTTACGATTACGGGGGCGAACACTAAGGAGGCCGCGATCCGTGGGATTGACCAGCTAGTCCAGGAGATTGAGGCCAGGGAAGAGGCGCTGGCGCGTGCCAGCTCCCACGCCAAGGAGGCAATCAACAAAGCAGCGACCGAGTTGTCCCACCAGTGGAGCCTATTCTCAATCATGTGGAAATGCATGGAGGGGAAGAACAAAGGCAAGCGGGACGAACTTGCCCAAAGGTAGCTGCGATTGGCAGCCAGAGAGGCTAAACTGATGACGGAGGCCAGAGCCCTGGAGCTCCAGAGGGAAGGGCTGAAGTCAGAGGTCGAGCAGCGTCTCGCTGAGGCGGAAAAGAAGCATCAAACGGCGCTGGACGAGAAAGCCAGGGATGCCAGGGAAGCACAGCAGAAAGAGGCGGAGGCTCGGAAGGCAGTCGAAGCTGCGGGACCAGGCCAAGCTGGATGGCCAGAGGACTTCCGAGCTGGAGAAGTCCCTGAAGCTAAAGGAGGAGGAACTGTCGTCTCTGACGAGCAAGCTCCTCGAACTGGAGGAGAAAAACTCCCGGGTGTCCTCAGAGCTGGCGGGAATCCGCCAACAGGCAGAAGACGGGTTCAAGAGCATCATCGCCACCAGCGCAGATGTGGCAACGTGGGTGCTCCAACTGGACAGGCATGCCGAACTCTCCGGGTTGGCCCCGGACTGCCGGAGCCTCCCCGAAGTGACCGAGTTCCTCAAGAAGACGACGACCTCCGTGAGGTCTGCGAAGAACAGGATCGTAACCCGGTTGCGCACGGATCGGAATGGGGCCAGTCTTGAAACGGCAGCGCGTGTGATGGCATCATTCCGGGAGGCGCACCCGAAGGCCGCGATGCCCAACTTCGTGGTCGACAAGCCTTCCGAGGCTTCGCTCCAAGCCGTAGAAGACCTCGCGGCCGCATTGGTCACAAAGATGTATCCTCTTCCACCCCACTAGGCTCCCTGCATACCATTCGAGCACCTCGTGCCCCAAAAAAAAACTGTTATGTCAGTCCTTGTATGTGATCATAACTTATGCTGCATTGTTCAGGAAACTTCTATGCTATTCTATTTGAGGGTGCTTTGGCTTTATCATGTTTCTTTTTCTCCACGTCTTTGAGAGATCCTCCCGAGATGTAAGCTTACCCGTGAGATCTTGACTGATCAGGCACATCTCCCCAGTCCCTACCGATTCCCGAAAGGTCGCTCACCCACTCGGCTCGTACTCCTCCCGGGCAGTACCAGGTCTCTCACTGCTTCGTACTCCTGGGAGAGCCAGCCCCCTGGGGTGCTTAATCGGCAGACAACACGCGTTTCTAGTTTCAAACATAGTTTTATTCCCACAAAATAGACAGCCAAAACATGAAAAGGGTCGAGATCAAGGATAACTTATCTTTTTGGTTACACGGAGTCCCAAGTGGTAACTCGTCCGGGTGCCCTTCCAGATGTCGCGGGTACCTCGCGCTGACCGAGCTCTTTTGCTTCAACGTACTCCACGGGGTGGAAAGGGAGCAGCCTCCTCGACTCATGCACACTGATCAGCCATGATCCACAGGTCTTCCAGAGTGGCCACCGTGCGGGTTCTCAGCCTCTCCCGCATCATTGGGTTGCGGACGTTGGCTTGGAAGACGGCGATAACGGAGATCTCTTGCAGGTCAGCCGGGGGAATAAGGACGATGACACCCCGGAACCTCCAGATGTATCGGCGCAATGGTTCCTGAGGCCCTTGCTCTAGGCGATAGAGGTCAAGGACGGTCGCACTAGGATGCAGATCCGCCTGGGCCTCCATCTCCTCGCGAGAACGACGCCTGGGATTGAAGCTCTGGTTGACGGCCTCGCGCGTGGGATCCATGGGCCTCTTTCCATGGGGATCCCCTTGTCGTTCCTCCTCTGGGGGTGCTGGCGCTGGAGCGGCAGCTTCTTGGGTGTTGGTCAGGGTAGAACTCGTAGGAGCGTGGCAGTGGTGAGCATAGTCCAGCAGGTTTTCCAAACTTGCGATCCAGGCCCTCGCTCGGGGATCGCTCTTGCACTGCTCTGGCGGGTAGGAGAGAAGCACTCAGGCCGTGCCCAGTGCTACTTCCAGCCCCCAGCTTCTTCGCGACGACTGCTGCGACGCCTCACCACGGACCTCCCGAGTGCCAGACATGGCCTTTGCTGGCTGAAGACGTGCACGTTCACATAATCTCGACGGAACAGAAGAGGAGCTCGTGGCAGATCTTGCCTCAACTGAAGAGCTCGACGTCGAACGTGACGAAGAACTTGACGCAGATGTCCTCAAAGATCATCAAGCCGATGAAGAACTTGAGGAAGATCTCGACGAAGAACACGAAGCCGATGAAGAACAAAGCAGCACTTGCGCCCCCTACCTAGCGCGCCAGATGTCGTGTCTTGGATCACGGACACCGGGAGTAAAGGATACCCCCTTTTTAGGTTCGGTATGGGGCGCGAAGGAGGCTGAGTAATGTCTTCTTCCCGGGGGCTTCATATACGCTCGATATCTACGTACTAGCAAGCATCACAGAGACATAAGGAGTTTACCCAGGGTCGGGCCGCCCGGAGGCTAACAGCCCTACTCCTGGATGTCTAGATTGAGAGGTATATCATGGTGTAGCTTTACAATGGTGGTCGCGGGTGAGAACCCGGGAGGTGTTGGCTAGAGGTTGAAGACGAGCAGATCCTAGCCCTGAGGAGATCACCTCTCGTCTAAGCTACTCTTGGACTTGTGCACTACCTAGCCTAGCCTCCAACTCGACGGTGTTCCATCTTGTTCCCGTGTTGGTTCTCTTCCTCTCTTGTCCTCCTCCCTCGGGTGCATCGGTCCTCCTTTTATAGGCTAAGGGGATACCACAGGTGCACCCTTGGGGCCGGAGGGGTTTCGGCGGGAAAACCCCTCCGGGTTCTCCTTAGGAGGCGACGTGGCCTCCTCTCGTCCAAGTATTCTTCTCAGAGGGGGTAGGTGAGGTCGCCCACCTTTTCCAGGGAGGGCAAACAGAGGCTGACAGCTTTTCCGCCTCTTCCCCCCTTTGGCGCCTCCATCTTCTTGGCGCCCAAGTCTTCTTGGAGCCTCCAGCCGGTGCTGGCAAACTTATCCTCTTAGCGCACTGGAGGTTGGTTCCCGGGGGTGAGCCTGGCCTCCTGCCGGGCGTCGGGGCCCCGGGACCTCCATGCCTGCTTCTGGGTAGAGGGGGGCCCCGGAGGGTTCCCGGGTCCTTTGCCTTGGTTGTCGATGCCGCGCATGTCAGGACGCCGCGGGGCAGATGGAGGGCCCATCTGCCAGTCTTGTGCCTTGGCCTTGAGTGCCTCCTTGGTGGGCCCATTTGCGATGGACCCACTTTGACCGCATCAGGGGAACCCCATGTTCCACTGTTGTGACAGCATGAGATACATCATCGTCTAGTGCTTGTCTGGATCCACGAGATGAATGACGGTTTCACGATAGATGGGGTGCTGCGCTCGCTTCCCCCCAGCTTCAAGAATTATGTTAGAGACTATGTCATGGGAAGGGATTTGATTACTTTCTATGAGTTTGTGTCGAGGCTGGATCATGTCAAAGTGGAACCCATAGCAAGAGAAGTTAACAATGCAGAAAGTATATATTGATATACAAGTAATAAGTGTTTAAGTCAAAATTACAATTGTGGCGGTTTCAATAAGTATTTGATACTCATTCTGTTTTATGAAAACAGAACCTGCTGCTCGAGATTTGCATAAAGGATATGGTAAGACGTTGTGGAATGATGGCAATCAAGGAGTTGATGCTAGCAACGATCTGTCTCTACATATTTAGTTTGGATTAGAGGATTTGAATAAGTTTTGTAATCGAATTAAGTGTGATTTTGATTTGTGTGTCTTGCTTATGTGAGACGGTTATTCATGTTAAAGACAATGGTTTTTCTATTTTCATGAGTAATTTTTTTGGAAATTACAAGTTTCGATTATAAGTGTATTATTCTTATTATAATCTAGATGATAAATTGGTTAAACATTTATAAATATGAAACATACTAAAAATATCTAAAACTTAATAATGGTATATTATTCATTTATAAGGATTGTGAAGAACATTTTGATGTTTAACACATGCGCCTTGTTTTGAAGTAGTGTGAATAAAAATGTCACCCTTTGGAAGTGTGTCATGAGTTGCCGAAGATAAACACAAGTGTTGGTTGTATTTTCAGCAAATGTGAGATGTCATTATTTTGTGCGCTCCATCATAAATGATATGAGTAAATGTATGTATTTATTCGAGTTATGATATTTGATGAGATCAAATAAAATTCTGGAGTTCAGGATATTAAGTTAACAAGAAAATTGAGTCTTTATGATTTGATCAAAAGAGACAAAATATTTGAGTTATATGTTAGTATGCGGACTTGTGAGAAGTGTTATCACAAATTACAATGTTTAGAATATTTTCAAAGGGGTTTGATATGTCCTAAAGATATTGTAATCATGCACTATTCGATATTGTGTGGCCTCAAAGAAGGGTTTTTATTTCGGGGTTTTAATAATAGCATTTAGATTTATTTGATAAAAACTCTGTTTAGAAATAAGGGTCTATGTGTGATTCGCATGTATTTTTCATATGAGTTATGAGAAAAGGTGGTTTCATTAATTATGAGATAATTAGAGACTATTGCGAATAATGTTGTAGTATATTCATAAGTGTGACTATGAATGTGATTCCACAATATGAGACTAAAAGGGGCAAACCAATTTGTTGGTTGTGCTAAGTGTTTTAGTGGTTTATCGTGAAAAGGTTTCATGGATAAAAGAATTGATGGAATAAATCAAAAAGCTGAAACCTTGCTTGTTTATGTATCAAGTGGCACATATGTAAAGTGCTATGTTGGTTAAAACTTGACACATGAAGGAATTAATGACGGTGATCATTGAATTTCGGTTTAGCTTGTCTAAAGAAAAGTAGGATTCAAGAATATAAAATTTTGTAAGGTTATAAAATAATATTCATGATTTACTTGTCATGTTTCAGAAACAAGACATACCTACGAAACTACAAAGAAGAAATAGAAGCCTTAAATACGAAAGTGACTAAGAGTCATCCTATGTTAAGTTTAAATCACAAAGTAATTGTTGCTTGATTTTGTGAAAGTGGTGTTTCACATATTTATTCCTCAGAAGGGGTTTTGTAGAGAATAAATAAAACTTAAAGCTAGCAAAGTACTAGCATTTCGTATATGAGTTCTCGAATTTTAAAAGTTAATTAAGAATTTTGGAGGTGTCCAAAATATCGAGAAAGTGCATAAAAAACTGAGTGGAATCTAATTAACATATGTGGTGACATATATTAAGTTAGAGCAAAAACTATTTTCCATGGTCAAAATATGTGGTGACATATGTTTGAGTGGGATCTAGGTAATCATTGTCAAATATAGAGATAACATATTTCTGAGTGGGAGCCAAAGTGGTTTCACAATTTAATATGTGTATGGTGTATATTTGAGTGGGAGTTTACAACATCTTGTTTATATGAAACGGAGATTTCATAAATGTTGTAAATATTTCCGGAACCAAACGCATAACTTGTAAAGTTAATTTGAATGTCAAATATCTATGGAGATAGATGTGTATTTTGTCGATAAATAAGTCAGGAACCAACCTATAACTTATGAAGTTAGTTTGAACGTCAAATATCCATGGAGATGGATGTATCTATGGAGGATAGATATGTTTGATAAAGCATTATGTCAGGATGTTTAACCTAAGTAAGATTTTGAAGGAGTTCAAAATGGAACAAGAGAAGAAAGGTTCATCTGCTTGTGAAAAAAAGGTGAAACATAAAGTTTATTTTTTATACAAAATAATGGTTGGAGGATATGTTAGTATTCGCTATGAACCATAATTTTTTGTATTTGACGAAATGTGACCCAAGTTCTTGGTTAGAAGAACGTGTTAGAAATGAGGAGTCATTTCAACATAGAGATGAGATAATTGAATCTAGAGATTGGTAGACTTGGTTGAAGTCATGACACCAAACTAGATTGGAAATCTCATAAAGGCAGAAGCGCAGCGAAAGCATGATCAGAAATATCGAAGTGAAAAGTATAGCACTGTCGATTTGTGAGTCTACAACATATAGGAGTATATGATTAATTCAAGGATTAAAAGATATAATATTTTGGTTTGAGAAATTTTATTTCAAGATTGAGTGAGTTCCGGTTGCACATGCTATGTGAAAGTTCTTTTGACTGATCATACGTCATGTAGGCATAAAAGGGAAATGAAAGTCTCACTCTGTAATGAAATATATTATATTCATCATATGATGATGAGGTTTATCATGTGATGATATGAGGCTTATCATGTGATGATGAAGTAGTGTCAAAGTTGGTGACATTAACGTTTTGCAAAGAACATGTAAAACTGTATGGTACAGAAATTAGAGGACAGAACCTCTTCCACAAGCAAACATGATCAGCACTCAGACTCCATGAGTGTCAGACACCATGAGTGTTGGATCGAGAAAATGTAAACTAGATTATTGACTCTAGTGCAAGTGGGAGACTATTGGGAATATGCCCTAGAGGCAATAATAAAATGGTTTCTTAGCATATTCATGTTTATGATAATAGTTTATTATCCATGCTATAATTGTATTAATTGGAAACATAATACATGTGTGGAATATAAACAACCAGTTGTCCCTAGTAAGCCTCTAACGGACTAGTTCGTTAGTCAAGAGATGGTTAGAGTTTCTGATGTGGGTACACCTTTCGGGTGTTCCACCGTGGACTACCCTGGTGCGGAAGAGAGTAAAAGTCCCATCTGTCATCAGGCCCAGGAAGGAGGCCCCGAAGGAAAGGCTAGAAATGTTAGGTCGGTAGGCCTAGATGTAAACCTAGTCGGTATAGGACCCGAGACCCAGTCCCGCTATTTAAGGACTGGGAGGGCCGCCGACCTAGGGGACGCTCATACTCGCCACCAGAAACCCTAGCGAGATCGCATCTCACGATCTCGCCATTGTGATCGATCAGTAAGCTCCATCATCAATTCCAGACAAGCAGGACGTAGGGCTTTTATCTTCGGGGGCCTGAACCTGGGTAAATCCCTCTTGTCAGCCGACGAATCCACCAGTACCACCATCTTCTTCCCTCGTTCTCTCAACCCAAGGATGTCATCCGAGGGATTTGGTGTGGTAACCCCACGTCAATTGGCGCCGTCTGTGGGAAAGACTGGTGCTGGATCTACGGGTTCGGCGGCTTCATCAGCGACCATCGGCGACTCGCCGGATCTGCAACAGCCGATCTACTTCGGCTCACTGGGTTTTCACCCGCACTCGCCGGTCATGCAATCGGCTTTCGAGGACCTGCAAGCTGGCGTGGAGGCGAGCTTTGGCAAGCTGCGTTTCTACGTCAACAAGTGAGGCACGCTCCGTCTCACGGACGCACCCCCTTCTGCATCGGAGGAACCCGCCGCTTCATCGACTTCATCAGCGGAAGTCGCAACTTCATCGACTATATCGGTGGGCATCCTGCCAGCCCGCACGGATTTCGCGGAAGGAACACTCAATGAACCTGCGTCGCCCTTGACCGCAGCATCGCGATCTACATCGCCAACAGTCGACTTCGTGTGCACGACCGAGATGCCGGTCGTGCCATACATCTGGTCTACTCCGTCAAGCCCTGCATACTCCACCAGCGGAGCCTCGGCATCCTTTGAGTCCACCATTGGTGACGACTCCGACGATCAGACGCCGTATCCCTTACCGATCGAGGTATACATGACGGTGCCCGCTGGGGGAGGAGCATCAGGACCCGGGGAAACAGCCGCGGCTGGAGGCCGGGCAAACACGGAGGCCGAAGTAAACACTCCACCTAACAGGGGTGAACAGCCGAACTACCCGTACGTTGTCACCCTGCAGAACGGGCGGACGCAGCTTCACATCAACCAGGCTATGGGCGAAAAAGCAATCAAGGCTGTAGCAGATGGCCAACCGGTAGCCAACGCGACACTAGAGGTCCTGGCATGCTACCAGTACCTGCTGTGGCAAGAAAGCCTCAAGCTGGAAGCCACGAGGGCGGAGCTGGCGGAGCGCAGAAGGCAGGCCAGCATATCGAGTGCACGGCGGGCAGGTCTGTCCATCTAATCTTCAGGGCGATCCCGTGACCCCCAAGCATAGCCTCGGTACTTGCGGATACCAGAGGCAGATCGGAACAACGTCACCCGTAATCTGGAGGCGTCCTTCATGTCTGTGGAAGAGCAGGGAATCCCTATCCCCAAGACTGCTTCTGGTGTCCTAATGTCAGTAGCCACATACCTGCATGCTACACAGCCGCCAGAGAGCGATCCGCGGGCAGCCCTGCATCGCCCGCAAATCAAGTTCCTCAGTACAATGGGGACGACATTGATACCTGAGGAGCCACAACCAGCTGGAATCATAGCAGCTGGCAACAACACGGTTAATCACCGCCAGTCGAGTCCGCGGCGGGAGACAAGAACCCGAGAATCGGGCGACCGTACCCGAGATCGAGAAAACCGCGTCACACGCGGCAACAATGAGCGAGCAGCTCCAGAAGAAGACAATCGCGTCACCCGTGACCGGCGAAACTGCGGTAACCGCGGGCACGAGGGACGCTACCAACTCACCAAGGGCGAAGATGCGCACAATGCCACCACGCATAACAAGGTCACCAGGAACCGCTCCAGGCGAGCAGTTCAAGAGGAAGAAAGTGACAACTCGTCGTCCGATGACGACTTCGAGCCCTGCGGCGCACTATGCTTCAGTCGACGCATCCGGGAGACCAGAATGCCGAAAGGATTCAGGTTAACCTCGGAAACCCCCAAGTATGATGGCTTGCAAGAACCGTCCGCCTGGCTGGAGGACTACCTGACGGTGGTAAGCTGCCAAAGAGGATCGACGTCTACTGCCATGCAGTACATACAACTCATGCTCTGGGGATCGGCTCGAGCCTGGCTTAAGAGCCTACCGAGAGGCGCATACACCTGCTGGGAAGAGTTCTAAGAGGACTTCGTCCGCAACTTCATCGGCACGTACAAGAGACCCGCCTCATTCGAAGAACTGCAAGCCTGCAAGCAGCATGAAGATGATACGTTGCGCGAGTACATCCAGCGTTGGACTCTCCTCCGCAACGCGACGAAGAAGATATCGGAAGACAACGCCATATACGGGTTCACCCGAGGAGTCTATCGGGTCGAGCTCCAGGAGACTTTTGGTCGAGTGAAGCCCAAAACCATCGCCCACCTCATGCAGATAGCCAATGAGTGGGCGGATGGCGAAGATTCCAAACGCAACGAGCGCGCCGGCACACCTGGTGTCAATGGCGATCAAGGTTCTTGGAGTCGCCGTAACAGCGACTGCCGTCGCAAGAGGAAGTCGCGCGTCTACGAGGACACGGAGGGCATGGAACTCGTGGCGGCAGGCTTTATTGATAACCGCGAGCAAAGAAACCATGACGACAGTCGCTATGAGCGCGATAGTCGAACAACCGGTTACAAAAGCAGCAAGGAAGTCAAGCGCGAATGGCGGCCGCGAGAGTCGCGAGGTGGTCGAGCTCCACGGCCTCCTCCAACGCTCCATGACGCGTGCCGATTCCACATGTTCAGGGATGAGAATGGTGTTCTCACGTCCAAGCACCTCCTCAAGGACTGCGAAAAGTTTCAAGACCTCCATGCGCAGTACGCACGGCTCCTTTTGCAGCAACAACAGCAAGTGCAGGTGGCACCGGGGGCATTGGCTTTGGGAGCGCCGCACGCTCCACCATTGCCTTCGAGACATATGGCGGGAGCTATCCAGCTCCAACCACGCGTCGAGGAACCTCAGGCAGGTGAAGATGCTTACCCAAAGCCCGTGGGTCGCATGTTCATGATCCAGAAAGGACGTCCCTCAAATCGGGACCAAAAGCTCATAACAAGGCAGGTCCACCTTGCCGTCAAATCACCACCCGCGGTACCAGAGTACCTCAACTGGTCACATGCCAGCATAACATTCACCAGGGACGATCATCCACCTCAAGTCCCGTGGCCGGGCCACGCGGCCCTCATTTTCGATGCGCAGATAGGAAGCTTCGCTATGAGCCTTGTGTTCATGGATGGTGGCAGTGGAATCAATATCATGTACGCTGACATGCTGCGCGGAATGAACATACTGACGACAAGCCTGGCGCCCTCCGTCAACACCTTCCACGGCATAGTACCAGGGAGACCAGTCTATCCCTTGGGAACGATCTCACTCGACGTAATCTTTGGTGAGCCAGCAAACTTCCGGAAGGAGAGGATAGAGTTCGAGGTGGTCGACTGGAAATCGCAGTACCATGTCATCCTGGGACGACCAGCATTCGCACGGTTCATGGCGGTGCCACACTATGCATATCTGAAGCTGAAGATGTCGGGACCCTACAGGACAATCACCATCAGCGGAAACTTCGAACGATCCGACGAGTGTGATCGCAAGTTCAACATGATCTCTGAGTCGTTCGGGGCGCAGGAGCAACTCCAGGAGTTGGCTCTCACCAACGACCGCACCCTCTTTCCAGAGGGCAAACAATCAGCGTCAGGCTCTGCCTTCAACGCGACAAACGACACAAGGGAGCACCAGGTACACCCGACGGACCCCAAGAAGACAGTCCTCGTATCGACGAGCTTGCCTTCCGCATAGGAAGGCGTGCTCCTCGAATTCCTACGTGAGAACTGGGAGATTTTCGCCTGGTGTCTAGCCGACATGCCAGGCATACCAAGGGAATTCGCCGAGCACGCCCTCCAGATCCTACCCAATGCGAGGCCCGTTAAGCAAACGATGCGCCGCTTTGCGGAGCCGAAGCGCCTCGCCATTGGGCAAGAAATCGATAGGCTCCTGGCAGCCAACTTCATCCGGGAGATCAAGAAGTCTGACTAGGTCGCAAACCTAGTCCTGGTACCAAAGAAGAACACAGACATACTACGCATGTGTGTCGACTTAACTTCATTAAACAAGTGTTGTCCAAAAGATCATTTTCCACTGCCTCGAATCGACCAAATTGTCGACTCGACTACAGGCTGCGCGCGCCTCTGCTTACTGGATGCCTATTCAGGCTACAACCAGATCAGGATGAAGAAGGAAGACGAAGAGAAGACAACATTCATCACACCCATTGGTGTCTACTGTTACACAACGATGCCCTTCGGGCCGAAGAACGCGGGTGCCACATACCAGCGTATGATGCAGAACTGCCTCAAGAAGCAAATCGGACGCAATGTCCAGGTGTACGTTGACGACATTGTCATCAAAACCAAGGAGGAAGTAACACTCCTTGACGACCTACGCGAAACATTCGCCGCACTGAAGAAGTACAGCATCAAGCTGAACCCTACTAAGTACGTGTTCGGTGTGCCAGCTGGGCAACTACTCGGATACCTCGTATCTGCGCGAGGCATTGAAGCAAACCGGGAGAAAATATAGGCGCTCCTGAAGATGCCGACACCGTCGAAGCTTAGGGATGTGCAGCAGCTCTCTGGAAGGATAGCGGCACTCAGCCGATTCATCAGCAGGCTTGGGGAGAAGGCGCTCCCGTTCTACCAACTGATGAAGAAGACAGACCGCTTCGAGTGGACCGAGGAAGCCCAAGCTGCATTCATCGACCTCAAGCGCACCCTGTCGACGCCACCAGTCCTGGTGGCACCACACGAAAAGGAGCCGCTATATCTCTATATTGCGGCCACAAACAGGGTAGTCAGTACGGTGCTGGTAGTCAAGCGGGCTGAAGAAGGGAAAGCTCATGGGGTGCAGAGACCAATATATTACCTCAGCGAGGTGCTGTCTCAGTCGAAGCAGAGATACCCGCACTACCAGAAGCTAGCGTATGGGGTATTCATGACCTCGCGTAAGGCGGCACACTACTTCCAAGAGCACCCCATCATGGTGGTGAGCGCGGCTCCCCTAAGTGATATACTCAACAACTCCAAAGCGACCGGCAGAGTCGCCAAATGGAGCATCGAATTAGTTCCTCTAGACCTAACATACAAACACCCAACATCAATCAAGGCTCAGGTTCTCCCCGACTTCACTACAGAGTGGATGGACATGCAGCTGCCATCGGTACCTGATACATCCAACTCATGGACCATGTACTTCGATGGGTCAAAGAGGAACTAAGGCGCAGGAGCAGGTGTTGTCCTAATATCACCCAAAGGCGACAAGCTGCGTTATGTGCTGCAGATGGACTTCGAGATGCCATCCAAAAACGAAGCAGAGTATGAAGCCCTAATCCATGGGATGAAGATGGCCAAGGAGTGTGGTGCTGATTGCCTGATGATATACGGAGACTCGAACTTGGTCGTTCAACAGACCATGAAGGAGTGCGATGCAACAACGGAGAACATGATGGCATACAGGAACCTGTATAACATCATGGAAGGGAGCTTCGACGGCTGCGAACTACGCAATGTTGGGCGAGCAAGCAATGAGGAGGCAGACACCCTGGCCAACATCGGGTCCTTGAAACTAAAGTTGCCCCCCGGCATCTTCCTGGAGAAGATAAACAAAAGATCTATCAAGGTAAAGCAGCCCGTGGCTCCGTCTACATCGACAACCGGGACCGCAGCCATAAGCGACGACGCAACTCCAGCAGCAGACCATTCAGTCGAAGTTTTCCTCGTCGAGCCTATCTAGACAAACCCATTCCTGGTGTATATGCTCCGGCAGGAGCTTCCAGAGGGCACATTCGAAGCACGGCGTATCACTCGCCGTGCCAAAGCATTCACAATAATCGGCGGAGAGCTGTACAAGCGCAGCATTTCAGGCATCCTCCAGAGGTGCATCGCGTTAGAGGACGGCAAGGCCTTGCTCCTCGAGATCCACGCTGGCACATGTGGACACCATGCTAGTAGCAGAGCCTTAGTCGCCAAGGCCATGCGTGCTGGATTCTACTGGCCAACGGCGTTGCAGGACGCCGAGGACATCGTCAAGCGGTGTATCGGCTGCCAAAAATTCGCAACACGACCTCATGCACCAGCGTCAGAACTGAAGACAATACCTTTGGCATGGCCTTTCGCCCATTGGGGACTCGATATGGTCGGGCCACTGCGCAAGTCTTCTCGAGGGGGACACACGCATCTACTGGTGGCTGTCGACAAATTCACCAAGTCGATAGAGGCCGTGCCAGTTACCAACTGCGCAGCTACCTCAGCTGTCAACTTCATCAAGTCCATTATGTTCCGCTTTGGGGTGCCTCACAGCATCATCACGAACAACGGAACAAACTTCACCGCAGAAGAGTTCCAAGATTTCTGCAAGGAACAAGGGATCAAGCTCAATTATGCTTCGGTCGCTCATCCACAGTCCAATGGACAAGTGGAGAAAGCGAACGACCTCGTCTGTAGCGGAGTCAAGAAACGCCTCTTCGTGCCGCTCAAGCGTGCGGCGGGTGCTTGGGTGGAGGAGCTGCCCTCTGTGCTATGGAGCCTACGCACCACGCCAAACAGATTAACCCAGTACACGCCATTCTTCATGGTGTATAGAGCAGAAGCAGTCCTGCCACATGACATACGCTTCGATGCACCTCGCATCGTCGCGTATGATGAAGACGATGCTGAAGCCGCACTCGAAGACGACGTCGACTTGCTGGATGAAGCCCGGGACATCGCACTCTCCCGAACGGCCATCTACCAGCAGAACCTCCGCAACTATCACAACAAGCGACTGCGCACAAGAGCCTTCGTCGAAGGAGACCTGGTACTCAGGCTCAAACAGAAGAAAGTGCACAAGCTCGCCTCCCCATGGGAGGGACCCTTCGTCATCGCCGAGGTCATTGGTGGAGGCGCGTACCGCCTGAAGGACCCAAAGACAGGCGAACTCCTCCGCAATCCATGGAACGCAACGCAACTAAGACGCTTTTACGCATAGCACAACTGACGATAAGGCTATTCAGCCACCGATGTAATCCTTGAGACTATGTCTCCAATAATAAAAGTGCAATGTTCCTCTATCTCCGGAGTCGACACAGTGCACACCAAAGAAAATCGCCTCCGCAGCACCTGATACTCGGGGGCTGCGTCGTATGGCTAACCACTAACAAACTCCGGAGCAGCACCCGACGCCCGGGGGCTGCACTGTCGAGCAAAACAAAAACAAGGAAGATCGCCTCCATGGCACCCTATACTCGAGGACCGCGTCGCTTAGGCCAAAACAAAACAAACTCTATATGCAAAGCAACTCCAAGCTATACAGAGCAAACGCACAATTTTCCTGCAAGTACACAATGTGCTTGCACAAACAAAAAATCAGTCTACAGGCTCGCCCTTTGGAACCCGCGACGCCACATAGTCCGAGTAAACCTCGGTGTCGCGTTCTAGTTTTCTAACCAACTTGACAGCTACGTCTTCTACGGCACGATAATGAGCATCCATCGGCGTAGGCTCCCCGTCTTCCCTGTTGGGGATCTCTTCTATTCCCCTCAGGACGAGATACGGGTGCCGCCGGTGAACAAAAGCTAAGGCGTACGTCGCACCGCTGACAAGCTGCACCCGGATAAAACTCTGTGCAGCCTTGCCGTTGCGGAATCGCGCCATGAGAGCACTAAGACCCTGCGACTGCGGATCCAGGGGGAACAGCGCCTTGTACACAAGCGCCAGTGCAGAACGGCACGCCCCAGCGAAGGACGTCACCTGGCCTATGCGATCTTGAAGAACGGCCAGCACCCGACCTCGGGAGGGGTCTGACCAAAACGAGGTGGTGACGCGCCCGACAGCCTCAGCAATATGGCGAAGTCGATTCTCCACCCGACCGGCCTCAGCTTGAGGGTCTTGTTGTACACCTGCACACGAAGGAAAAATGAAGCAACTAAGTAAACAAGCGGTGCTAAAGGACTCGAGGGCTCGCAGCCACTTACACAGTAAGTCGTTGTTGGCCTTTTCCAATTCCTCAAGGAGGAAAGCTTCCCGTTCAGCGGGGCGAGGCTGCTTCGACTTCAGTACGGCCAAGGCACCCTGCGCCACCCGCAGATCTTGCTCAAGCCTAGAGCAGCGATCCCGGAGCATCGTGAGCCAATAATCCCCGGAGTCGCGGTTCCCAAAAGAACAACCAGCAGTCGCGGCACCAGAAGGTGGGACGGCGATTGTTGGATTTACCTGTTAGCAAGCCAAGCAGACTGGTATGAGACAACTTTCTGGAAGAAGGCACAGGGGCTGGAAGAAGTCGCAAGGCACAAGGACATCAGAATAAAGGCAAAATCTTATCTAAAGTTCGCAGCTGGCATAGTCATTACAAAGGAGCGACAAGCATCGCCACATACAAACTACAAGAGATGAAAAATACAAAGATAAGTAGCTACTGCGAGCTCGCGGATTTCTTGGCCTTCTCCGCACGCTTGGCAGCCTGCTTCTCCAAGGTCCCAGTCAGCTTTTGTGCCAACTCGCGGGATTGCTCGGCGAAACTACCAAGAGGCATCAGCTTGCCGCCGGGTCCGCGGGGCAGCCCAGACATAGCCTTGTCGAGGTCACCCTCAAAGCAGTGCCCCAGCAGCATAAGGAGGTTGGTCTACGAGCCACGTACCATGTGCTCGCGTTTGAAGTCATCTATGGCGGAGCCGTCAGGACCGAACACCTCAGCCAGTTCAACGAGGGAAGCAGGAGGCTGCCTCTCGGGAAACAGACTGCCGTGCAAGCTCGTCAGCGCGCCGGTAGCCTTCTCCAAGAGACCACCTGCCTGTTGGCCAGCACTCTCTACAGCAGCAACTGCGCTGTCCAAGTCACCGGCGGCAGCCTGTGCGCTCGAACATGCCACAGTGCCAAGGTTGCCTGAAGAAAACAGAAAAAAGAACTCGGTCAAACCAAAGAACGCAGAAAGAGCAAAGAACAAAAGAGTTCACACTTACCCAACAAGGAATTGCTCACCGTGCAAAGGCGCTGCACCAAGGTCTGCTCGCGGGCATCGGCTGCCTCCTTCGCGAGCACGGTGGCATCCACCTGCTCCTTAAGGGTAGCAGGCTGTTGCGAGGCACTCTCCCCCTCGCGCCGCGACTGCGCCAACAACTCTACAGACAATAGGCGTTCAGACAAATAGCAATAACACAAACAGCCCAAAACGGTGGAAGATAAAGGACAAACCTCGGAGTTCAGCGGACACTCACTCCAGACGACTCTTCTCCGCCTCCATGGCCGCGAAACGGCGGCCGATACCCAACAGGTCGAGCGTCATAGGCTGCACCAAACAAAAAACAAAAAGTCAATGGAAGAACTTGAGTCTGTACACGACTGAATTCAGTCGTCCACCGACTCGGGGGCTACTCCCATCGGGAGCGCCGTCGCGCACCCGATAAATCATAAATAGAGAACAAAGAGTCAAGGGAGCAAGATCAGTTTAGAGTCTATACTCAGCTGTTCCTAGTTAACTATTGTAACAGCCCCAATTTGGTACCCTAAAATACGGGCCAAATTTTCGCTTTTTGTGCTGCATTGCATCATGGCATACATATTTAAAATTGCTAATATGGAAATAAAGCAACACCTAGAAATGAAAACAAAGGAAGCAAAACCCTTCCTCACAATTTCCAAACTAAATGCATTTGCCAAAATGGCCAAACCAAATGCAAAGCTCAAGTTGGCCAAATACTTTATTCTTGAACTTCCAAATTGCTTAGGAAGTTCTCAATTTGCTTCTTATCCCCAATTCTCAATTTCCAAACTTTGTCAGTTGAGAAATAAATTGGAGAATTCAAATTTGCTAAATTCCTTTCCTATTTTTGGAACAACAAATTTTGTGGAGCTTACCCATGACCTAGGGAGCCCACATGAATTTTACCTTAATTTCTGAAAATGCTTAAGTGACTCGTTTAAATAGCCAAACTCTGCTGTTTATATTTCTAAATCTGGAAAAAAATGAAAAAGGTCAAAATCCTGACAGTGGTCCCCACCGTCAGCCTCTCCTTCTCTCCCCTCCTCCTCACTGTGCCGTCGGCACTGGCGCCATGCCTGCGCCCGTGCCGCCCCGCCCCCTGTGCCACACCATGGCGTGGCCTAGTGTACTAGAGCCCCCCATGACGCCGTCCAACTGCTCCCCTTTCTCACTCCTCCCATTTCCCTCCCTTTTCTTCCAGATCGAAAGCGTGCTGCTACCCCGTGCTGTCACAGTGGAGAGGTCGCCGTCGCCGACGAATCGCCTCCCTTTGGAGCTCCCTTGGAGCCAGCTGACGCCACCTTCAAGCTCACCTCGCCGTCCTTGTCATCCTCGAGCTACGAATCGGGCCGGGAAGCCCGGGACCATCGTCTGCGTCCTCGACTTCCCGCGCGCCTGACCGCGGCACGCCGATCTCCCCGCCGTACTCCCCCGTCGACTCCGGCCACCCGGGTGCGAACTAAGGCCGCCGTCGTCTCCGCGTCGATGCCCTCTACTTTCCCATCGAGGGCTGCGTGCCGGGACGCCCTCGCCTGGGCGTGCCACGCCGCCTCCTCCCGCGCCGACCTCCGCAAGCCGCAACCACCGCGACACCATCCGGCCACCACGACCTCCCCGCCCACGTTTCCGAGCCAGGGTGAGCTCCACGATCTCCCTGTCTTTCCCTCGCCTCCTCTCGCTCTCTCTCGCGTGTCCGCCGCCACAGCCGCGCGCCGCCAGGGCACGGTCACCGTCGCGAGCCGTGCCAATCGCGGCATCGCCCCAGGTCACGCTTGCCCGGCCCTCACCCCGGCCTGGGCCGGCCACAAGGCCGGCCTGTTCGGGCAGTGGCCCGGCCTAACGCCCGGTTTGGGCCGGCTCTAAGGCCGGCCTCTTCTGGCGCAGTGCCGGCCTACAAACCGGCCTGGGCCGACTTGTGGGCCGGCCCAACAGTAAAAGCTGTGTTTTGGAAAATAAATTTTGGAATTTAAATAATTCATATCTATTCGAATATTGGTCCAAACTCAGCAAATAAAATACCAAATCGATCAGCAAGACAAACTCTACAATCTAGAATCATTGAAGTGATCTTTTGAAACTTTTATCTTGCTGTTTAGTTAATAATTCCTAGAATGGGTTAATTATAACCTAAATTGGGAAATTCATATTTTCTGAAATAATTACTCAAAATTTATAAACAAGATACCGAAGTGATCAACTTGTCAAATGCTATCAAACTATGCACTTCTCACATCATGATCACAAATTGTTATTTGATGTTGTTCATAATTTGATTAAATGAAGTAAATTCAGTTATTTAATTAATTTGCTATTTATTCATCGGTACTCCAAAAATTACAAATAAATTACCGAAACGATCGGAAGAACAAACCCTAACCATCTCATGCCATGTTCATGTATATTGAGCCACTTATCTAATAATTTAATAATTTATGACAATTGTAGTCATTAAGACAAATATGGAGTCGTGTCCAAATAATGGCACTAATTATTTGGAACTCCATTTAATTTGTTAATTAAATTAAATGATAATATCCTTGCATCAATTGGACATGTCATCATGTGATTGCGCATTGCACCTTGTGTCCTTGTGATTTATGTGTTCTTTGTTTTTCTTTTGGGTTTCGATAGATTCCGGAGTCGAGGGTCTCTCTAACTACCCCGACGAGCAGTACTTCACGCCCGGGCAGCAAGGCAAGAGATAACCTAACCTTCTTGGCATCTAGCATCCTATGATTTTATCAAATTATTTTATCCACCATAATATTGCATGCGGTTCAAATGTCTCTTTTGGTAAATAATAGAATATCCTATGAATGCATGTTCCTCCCGAGCCAATCACATGTATCCCTACCTATGAAACCTAGGGTTGAAGTGTTGGCCGAGATAAAGATAGAATGGTTGTATTCATATGCTTAGCTATGCTTAGCCATGCTTAAATAAATGCTTTATGTCCGTTATTAATTCCGTAATTGTTGATGATGATGGAATGATTCGGGCATGGTGGATAAATGTGATGCTAAATTAAAATGCTAAGACGGCTTGGGTGAGTTGCCATCGGGGATGGTGTTTTGCCTCACTCTAGCCCCTAGGTGCGAGTTCTTTACCTCTTGAACCAAGACGAGCGTGCTGCCATTGGTGGGTGTATGGGCGCCTTACTGACCGAATAACTTGTGCGGGCGTATCCAAGGGTCCTCTAGTTTGCTATTTCCTTTTGCGCGTGTGTGTGTGAGCGGAAAAAGGAATGATGAGGATGGTGGTGTTTAGGACGTGGCGATGGGGCAGGGGCTGAGGCTGGGTAAACTTGCCCTGTGGCCACAGATGACTCTTGGATAGTCTCACGCGAGGTAAAGGTTTAACCGCGCCTGCTTGCCAGCCTTCCCCAGAAGAGGGCCAACTAGGTGAGCCGGACGGTACCAATGGGTAAAATAGTACACCCCTGCAGGGTTAATCTTTTCGAAAAGCCGTGTCCACGGTTATGGACAACTTGGGAATAGACGATAAGATCATAGATAATATTAACCTAATTGATATGGCAGCTAAAGGTTGCATAATCAACGTGTGACAAAGGTTCATTTCCTCGAGGGTGATTCGAGGGGGTGCCTTGGTGGAGATGAGAGTGGTTGGTTACAAAAGGGTTCGATGAGAACCAATGATGACAAATGTTACTCTCTTACCCCTTTTGAAAAGTATTCTGAGTAGACGAATGCCATGTGTCAATTATATTTCTGTTTATGAAACTTAGCTTTATGCAAAAGAAATACATATAAAGCTTTAGAGCCTCCGTCAGTCATTGGGCCTATATCGCCCTACTAAACTTGCGAGTACGTCGTACTCAGTCTCTCTTTGCTGCCTCTATGATTTTGTATTTCAGAGGAGGACGACACCGAGCAGCTAGGTGGGTTCTTCGTTGACGTCGACTACTAGTCTGGGGTTCCCAGGTGGCAGCTTGGGACCGTGGAACAAGCTGGCTTGGGTGATGGTTATTTGTAGGCCTCTTAGGCCATATATTTGCTTCTTGTTGTTAGACAACACTACCCGTTTCCGCTTGGTGTATTGTTGGATCCGTGATCCTTTTGTTGTGAATATTTGTATTCTTCTCATTATATGAGTTGCTATATGATTTGTGTCGTAGAGTCATGCAATGTGCCAGTTTGTTCCACAAGTCTCGATCTTTGTTTTATACATTGATGGTTGTGCCATCTACATAGCCTCTCTGTATAATTCCGGGGTCGGGGCGTTACAAGTTGGTATCAGAGCAGGACTGCCTGTAGGAAACCCTTTCTTTTCGTCGATGTCGAGTCTAGTTCGGGAAAATTATTTTTAACTTAAAAATGAGTTGTGAAAACCTTCCTAGGATTCTTTTTACTCCTTATCCAATTCACACTGATCTCGGTGTCATCTTACCTCTATTTGATTTTAACGGTTCTTCTGATTATCAGCAAATGCTAAATCTTTAGGAATCTCGGGGTTGGGTTCTACCCTTAGTTACTGGTTAACTTTGCTCGTCTGCCTGATTTTGAAGCCTAAGAAAGGAAGTGTTGCGGATAACCAAGAAATTCCTTTGCCTTAGCCCAAGATCTTGAACCGAAAGTCCCGGATTGTGCTAGGGCTCCGGTGTAATGTTTCATGAGGGTTGTCACCCTTGTGAGCATTATGCTATTGTGGGTCCCAGTGCATGAAGCTGATTTTTAACCCAAGATCTTATCCGTTGAACCCTGATGCTAATGGTTAAACCCTACATCAGGTTGGCAGAAATTGAAGTTAGTCTTCAAGCTCGAGGTTGCAGCCATAATTGTTTTCCTCGATAATGCTCTTCTTCGTCACTAGATTTATCTAGGCTCTCTGTTATGGAACTAACTGAATCACGACGGGATTGCTCTTAGCGAGTTTCCATCAATAATTGTGATCCCTCCGGTAACCCCCGTTCCTGAAAACCTTTCGGCACTAGTTGTCGGGAGAGCGCTACCAATGGCTTCTGCAATATCTTGGTATTGTTGTCAGCTAGTTCTTGCTCTAGATCTGCTGTCCGACCTTTATCTGTCCGTTGACCGTCAAGTGTATCGTACATTGGGGTGTTCTGATGCATGTTACCCTTGTGGTTCGTCAAGGCATTCCACTTCGGGATGTCAGGAGAAACAAACTCCGGTACCTTGTCCATTTCTCGGCCAAGTCAAAGTTTTGTAAATTCGCGGAGTAAGAGCTCGTTTAGCTTTTGTTCCGTTCCACCTTGGAGTGTCACACTCTTTTATATCGAGAGGTCGTGCCTAGTCTCATGACGTGCTGGATGAAGTGATGCTCCTACCCTTCCTTATCCATCTACCTCCGAGTTTTTCGGGCTCGAGAGTGTTGAGGATGAATGTAACAGCCCTAACTTGGTTATGAAAATACGAAGAATTTTTCCACTTTTGTTTCCTTGTTTGCGTCATAGCATTCATATGCTTTTGTCATTCCTAACAATGCCATTGTTTTGGAAACACATTGAAATGGGAAGCCAACCCTTCCCAAAACCTCCAACCAAATGCAATGCCCAACTTGGCAACCAACTAATTGAACTTCCAACTTGTTTAGGAGGGTCCAGCTTGACAGTTTTTAACAATGTCTCACTTTCAAATTGTGTCAATTGAGAAATGACATGAGAGATCAAAATTGGCTGAATTCAATTCCTAATTTTGGAACCATTTTAGAACTTCCAAAAATTCCAAATAAAATCATGGGGAGTCTCCATATGGTTGTGAGAGTCTCCATGAAAATTCTCATGATTTTTGGATTTGTTAAAGTGCCCCAATTAAATGCATTTTGGTTTTTGCTCCAAATTACCCTAACTAAAAGCTTTGAACAAATGTTGGGCAAACTAATTTATTTGACCTCACCAATTTTTGTGGTGTTTCTGAGAGTTAATTCTAGCCTATATGATTTTTCCTGGAATTTTCAAAGATGGCCTGGTGCCCCTTAAAATTGCTGGAAACTGCTTCAGGACCAAGTTGCAATTTGTTTTCAAAATTCCAGGGACCTCTTTGCGTTTCTTTTTCCCTCTCTCACTTCTCCAAGGCTGGCCGGCGCCATGCCGCGCTGCCCCCTCTCTCTGGTGGTCAAGGATCACGTCGAGGACGCCCACTTGCCCCCTCCACCTGCTCTTCCCTTTTCCCCTTTCTCCCGTTCGCTGTGAGGCTTGAGAAACCCTAAATCGAGCCGTAGCCGCCGCGGTCGCCGTCGAACTCCCCGGCGATTCCGGCCGCCCCGGAGCAAGCCGTCAACGCCATTAGTTTCGCCTCCCCGTGCAGCTCCTCCACCCTCAAGGAATCGGCCCAGGAGCGCCGGAGCTGACGAAATCATCCTCGACCATCTCCGCCGTGGCCGCGTTCCGCCGGTCGATTTTCTCCGTCGACTCCGACCATCCCTCGCCGCGCTGACGTTCCCACTGCCCAGGGTGAGTTCCACGTTTACGGGTGTGCTTTTCCGCGTCTTCTTTCCCCTCCGCCCCCTCTGCGCTGTCGCCCCACGCGGATGCCACCGTCCTCTCGCCGCGGCCGTGGCTTGTCGTGCACGCCCGCGTCGCCAGTGTCCCCCCCTCCGCCTCCGAAACCACGCATCGCTCCGCCTTCACGCGGCACACGCTTCGCACACGCCAGGAGCTTCGTACCGCCGCCGATTTTTTGGTCGATCGTCGCCGCCGGTGGCCACCGCACGCTCCAGTGCACTCGAGCCTGGGCGTCGGCCTGAACCGGCCAACAGGCCGGCTGGCTTGGGCCTCACCCCGGCCTGGCACCGGCCTGGGCCGGCCACAAGGCCGGAAGCCTCTGGATAGAGCCCGGCCTAAACCCCGGACTGGGCCGGCTTTGGGGCCGGCCTCTTCTGGAGCGGGTACCGGCCTGCAAACCGGCCTGGGCCAACCTGTGGGCCGGCCTGCAACAGTAAAAGCAGAATTTGTTTATTTTCAAATAATTGGAACTTTGCAAATACTAGTCCAAATTCAACAAGTAAAATACCAATTTGATCAGGAAAACAAACCCTACAATATGAGATCATTGTGACTTTATTTTGGATCCATATTTTGCTGTTTGTTTTAAGATTTTCTAAAATGGGCTAAATAATACCGAATTTGAGAAATTCATAACTTATTAAATAATTGTCCAAAAATTATGAATTAAATATCATTGTGATCCCCACTTCAAATGCTATCAAACTATGCAGTTATCACATCATGATCACAAACTTTTCCTTGATGTTATTCATAATTTGATTAAATAAATTAAATTAAATTATTTATTTAATTTGCCATTTAGTCCTCGGTGCTCCGAAAATTACAATAAAGTACCAAATTGATCGCAATGACAAATCCTATCCATTCATGTCATGTTCATGCATTTTGAGCCACTTCTATAATAATTTGATAATTTATGAAGAATGTGGTCACTAAGATAAATATGGAGTGGTGTCCAAATAATTGCACTAATTATTTGGAACTCCATTTAATTGTTAATTAAACTAAATGATAACATCTTTGCGTCAATTGGACATGTCATCATGTGTTTGTGCATTGCACCTTGTGATCTTGTGATTTATGTGTTCTTTGTATTTCTCTTTTGGGTATCGATAGATTCCGGAGTCGAGGGTCTCTCTAACTACCCCCGACGAGCAGTACTTCACGCCCGGGCAGCAAGGCAAGAGATAACCTAACCTTCTTGGCATCTAGCATCCTATGATTTTATCAAATTATTTTATCCACCATAATATTGCATGCGGTTCAAATGTCTCTTTTGATCGAATTATAGAGAATCCTATGATTGCATGTTTTTTCCCGAGCCAATCACATGTATCCCTACCTATGAACCCTAGTGTTGATGTGTTGGCCGGATACAAATATAATTGTTTGTTATATGCTTAGCCATGCGTAGAAATGCTTAGTTGAGATATTAGTTATGTCCGTTATTACATTCCATAATTGTTGATGTTGTTGGAATGATTCGGGCATGGTGGATAATTGAGATGATTAATTAAAATGCTAAGACGGCTTGGGTGAGTTGCCATCGGGGATGGTGTTTTGCTTCACTCTAGCCCCTAGGTGCGAGTTCTTGTCTCTAGACTCAAGATCGAGCGTGCTTCCATTGGTGGGTGTATGGGCGCCTCGCTGACCGAATAATTTGTGAGGGGCTTGTCAAGGGTCCTCTAGTTTGCTATTTCCATTTGCGCGTGTGTGGTGGGAGTGGAAAAGGAACGAGGATGGTGATGTTTAGGACGTGACGGTGGGGCAGGGCGCTGGGAGCGCTGAACCTGTCCTTCCGCCACTGATGGTCCTTGAGTAAGCCTCATGCATTGTAAAGGTCTAACCGCGCCCGCTTGCCGGCTTTCCCCGGAAGAGGGCCACTCAGGTGAGCCGGACGGTACCAATGGGTAAAATAGTACACCCCTGCAGGGTTAATCTTTTCGAAAAGCCGTGTCCGCGGTTATGCACGACTTGGGAACGGATATACGAGACCATAGATAACATTTAACCTAATTGATATGGCAGCTAGAGGTTGCATAATCAACTTGAGATAAAGGTTCATTTCCTCGAGGGGAAGTCGAGGGAGTGCCTTTGTGTGAGATGAGTGGTGATGGTGGTAAGTAGGTTCGCCGAGAACCGAAGATGATAATGATACTCTCTTACCCCTTTATAAAATTATTCTGAGTAGACGAAAGCCATGTGTCATCTATGTTCCGTTTATGAAAATTAGCTTTATGCAAAAGAAATACATATACAGTTCTAGAGCCTCCGTCAGTCATTGGGCCTATATCGCCCTACTAAACTTGCGAGTACATCATACTCAGTCTCTCTTTGCTGCCTCTATGATTTTGTATTTCAGAGGAGGACGACACCGAGCAGCTAGGTGGGTTCTTCGTTGACGTCGACTACTAGTCTGGGGTTCCCAGGTGGCAGCTTGGGACCGTGGAACAAGCTGGCTTGGGTGATGTTTATTGTAGGCCTCTTAGGCCATATATTTGCTTCTTGTTGTTAGACAACACTACCCGCTTCCGCTTGTTGAATTGTTGGATCTGTGATCCTTTTGCTGTGTAATATTTGTATTCTTCTCATTATATGAGTTGCTATATGTTTTGTGTCGTAGAGTCATGCGATGTGCCGGTTTGTTCCACAAGTCTCGATCTTTGTTTTATACATTGATGGTTGTGTCGGTTTCATAGCCTCTCTGTATAAATCCGGGGTCGGGGCGCTACAAGTTGGTATCAGAGCAGGACTGCCTGTAGGAAACCCTTTCTATTGGTCGATGTCGAGTCTAGTTCGAGAAAATTAGTTTTAACCTAAAAACGAGTTGTGAAAACCTTCCTAGGATTCTTTTTACTCCTTACCCAATTCACTCTGATCTCGGTGCCATCTTACCTCTATTTGATTTTTAACGGTTCTCTGATCGTCGGCAAGGTTCTACATCTTTAGGATCACGGGGTTAGGTTCTATCTTTAGTTAGTGGCTAACCTTGCTCGTCTACCAATTCTGAAGCCGAAGAGAAGAAGTATTGCGGATCGTCAAGATATTCCTTTGCTTTAGTCTAAGATCTTGAACCGAAGGTCCCGGATTGTGCTAGGGCTCCGGTGTAATGATTCATGAGGGTTGTCGCCCTTGTGAGCATTATGCTAGTGTGAGTCCCGGTGCATGAAGCTGATCAATAACCCGAGATCTTTTCCGTTGAATCCTGGTGCTAATGGTTAAACCCTACATCAGGTTGGCAAATTGAAGTTAGTCTTCAAACTCGAGGTTGCAGCCGTAATTGGTTTCCTCGACAATGTTTTTCTATGCCACTAGCGTTAGCTCGACTTTCTGTTAGGGAATCATCTGCAACATGACGGGATTGCTCTTAGCGAGCCCTTCCATCAATAATAGTGTTTCCTCTACTAACACCCGTTCATGGAACCCTTTCGGCACTAGTTGTCGGAAGAGTGCTATTAAGGGCTTATGCATTATCTTGAGATTGTTGTTAGCCCGTTTCTTACTCTATATCTGTTGTCCGACCTCTATCTGTCTGTTGACAGTCAAGTTTTATCGTGCATTGGGGTGTTCTGATGCATGTTACTCTTGTTCTTCGTCAAGGCATTCCACTTCGGGATGCCAGGAGAAACAAACTCCGGTCCCTCGCCCATTTCTCGGTGAGGCCAAAGTTTTGTAAATCGCGGAATAGGAGCTTGTCTAGCTTTTGTTCCGTTCCACCTTGGAGTGTCTCACTCTTTTATATCAAGAGGTCGTGCTTAGTCTCATGACGCACTTGAGGAAGTGATGCTCCTACCCTTCCTTATCCATCTACCTCCGAGCTTTTTGGGCTCGAGAGTGTTGAGGATGAATATCGTTGTGGTAATCGGATAATCTTAGCAATTGATATTGTTTTGAAATCCAAAGACTTCGGTGACACTCTTAGCCTGATTGGTAGTTATATCATCGAGCTGAGTTGTCTGTGTTGCCAAGTCCATTCGTTCAGGTGCGCCTTCGGTCAACGAGTTCGATTCATGTCGAAACTCTTAAGACCACATCTTCTCCTTGAAATGCAAGCTTTCTCTCGCAACCAGTGACTTTTGTCGCTATGGGTCCGAGTGAAGTTTGTTTTATCTCCTCGGGTTAAATCACAAGTTGGTTATGCATACGTGCATTGTTGAGCTGGTAGGTTGTTACCTCCCGGTCGCTGATTAAGCCATGTGTACACACCAAACACTGACCGAGTTGTTCCTAAATAAGAAGAATTTGGCAAAACCTTATCATCTTACCGGTGCTTCCCAATCAATGAGTCAGTTGGGCTCCTTGTTTGGAGTTCATGCTGGATCAATTTCCTCTTCGTGACCGTGACCCAATGGAACTCCCAATCTACCTCGTGTTCTGGAGCTTGGCCATGTAGCCCTTATCTGATAATCTAGTTATCCTACCTGTCGGCTAACTTTATCAAACTCCTTCCTCGGGCATGCCAAGTCTGAGTTGCCTTCACGCCTAACCAAATCTGAACCTCAAGCAAAAATGATGCTGGGTGGTTTAGTAAGAGCATGACCTAAGCCTACTAGTAACCCGATAAGTCCGGTGTTGTTGTTCACGCACCTCACCGGAAGGTCTTTTGACTAAATCTACTAACTCTTTCAAAATCAACCGTTATCCATGGGAATCATATGTAAATGGTTCTAGAAGTTTCCCGTATGGTCTTTTCTCTATCTCAAGTAGGACTTTCGCTTGAGTGTTGAATGAAGGCTATTTCCGAAGTCGGAGTGCAATATCTAGAATCTCAAAGAGAACCTCACTACGAAGTTGCCAAATATCTATCGGTCAATACTCCTACTCCGTCTATCTCGTGACAATATCTCGTTATGAGGTTTTACCTCTCTAGCTAATTGTGGATCCAATGCTATATCCTTCCCACCTCGGTGAAATCAAGGTTTCCCCAATCACACGGACGTTGGGTCATTTCATCAGTCACCTTAGGGCCCAATCCTCAATCTTATGGAATCTCTTGTGTATCCGAAGTGTGGAGTCCAGAAGATGCCTTTCTCCTCACGGTGCCAAATCTCTACGGTCTATCCAACGGGTGGTTTAAAGTGATGTCCATGTGATCGGTTGTCCCATCCTCGGCTCGACCTTTGTTTGGTCAAGTCGTTCCTTGTTCCCTCAATGGCCTATGGTTTTGGGCAAGTTTCCTCTTGTCCGACACCGTAAGCTATCTTCTATTCTTTCCGCCGCCTCGACATGTCATGCTTGCTATCTTAAGTTGGGCACCAAGGAAGATCTTCATGAGATCGAGAAGGCCGTGGAAAATGTGTGTTGTCATGTTTGCTTCACCCCTACTTCTACTCTAGAATCTCGGGACGAGATTCCTGTAAGGGGGGTAGAATTGTAACAGCCCTAACTTGGTTATGAAAAATACGAAGATTTTTTCCACTTTTGTTTCCTTGTTTGCGTCATAGCATTCATATGCTTTTGTCATTCCTAACAATGCCATTGTTTTGGAAACACATTGAAATGGGAAGCCAACCCTTCCCAAAACCTCCAACCAAATGCAATGCCCAACTTGGCAACCAACTAATTGAACTTCCAACTTGTTTAGGAGGGTCCAGCTTGACAGTTTTTAACAATGTCTCACTTTCAAATTGTGTCAATTGAGAAATGACATGAGAGATCAAAATTGGCTGAATTCAATTCCTAATTTTGGAACCAATTTAGAACTTCCAAAAATTCCAAATAAAATCATGGGGAGTCTCCATATGGTTGTGAGAGTCTCCATGAAAATTCTCATGATTTTTGGATTTGTTAAAGTGCCCCAATTAAATGCATTTTGGTTTTTGCTCCAAATTACCCTAACTAAAAGCTTTGAATAAATGTTGGGCAAACTAATTTATTTGACCTCACCAATTTTTGTGGTGTTTCTGAGAGTTAATTCTAGCCTATATGATTTTTCCTGGAATTTTCAAAGATGGCCTGGTGCCCCTTAAAATTGCTGGAAACTGCTTCAGGACCAAGTTGCAATTTGTTTTCAAAATTCCAGGGACCTCTTTGCGTTTCTTTTTCCCTCTCTCACTTCTCCACGGTGGCCATGGCGCACTGGCGCCATGCCTCCAGGCTGGCCGGCGCCATGCCGTGCTGCCCCCTCTCTCTGGTGGTCAAGGATCACGTCGAGGACGCCCACTTGCCCCCTCCACCTGCTCTTCCCTTTTCCCCTTTCTCCCGTTCGCTGTGAGGCTTGAGAAACCCTAAATCGAGCCGTAGCCGCCGCGGTCGCCGTCGAACTCCCCGGCGATTCTGGCCGCCCCGGAGCAAGCCGTCAACGCCATTAGTTTCGCCTCGCCGTGCAGCTCCTCCACCCTCAAGGAATCGGCCCAGGAGCGCCGGAGCTGACGAAATCATCCTCGACCTTCTCCGCCGTGGCCGCGTTCCGCCGGTCGATTTTCTCCGTCGACTCCGACCATCCCTCGCCGCGCTGACGTTCCCACTGCCCAGGGTGAGTTCCACGTTTACGGGTGTTCTTTTCCGCGTCTTCTTTCCCCTCCGCCCCCTCTGTGCTGTTGCCCCACGCGGATGCCACCGTCCTCTCGCCGCGGCCGTGGCTTGTCGTGCACGCCCGCGTCGCCAGTGTCCCCCCCCCCTCCGCCTCCGAAACCACGCATCGCTCCGCCTTCACGCGGCACACGCTTCGCACACGCCAGGAGCTTCGTACCGCCGCCGATTTTTGGTCGTCGTCGCCGCCGGTGGCCACCGCACGCTCCAGTGCACTCCGGCCTGGGCGTCGGCCTGAACCGGCCAACAGGCCGGCTGGCTCGGGCCTCACCCCGGCCTGGCACCGGCCTGGGCCGGCCACAAGGCCGGAAGCCTCTGGATAGAGCCCGGCCTAAACCCCCGGACTGGGCCGGCTTTGGGGCCGGCCTCTTCTGGAGCGGTACCGGCCTGCACACCGGCCTGGGCCGACCTGTGGGCCGGCCTGCAATAGTAAAAGCAGAATTTGTTTATTTTCAAATAATTGGAACTTTGCAAATACTAGTCCAAATTCAACAAGTAAAATACCAATTTGATCAAGAAAACAAACCCTACAATATGAGATCATTGTGACTTTATTTTGGATCCATATTTTGCTGTTTGTTTTAAGATTTTCTAAAATGGGCTAAATAATACCGAATTTGAGAAATTCATAACTTATTAAATAATTGTCCAAAAATTATGAATTAAATATCATTGTGATCCCCACTTCAAATGCTATCAAACTATGCACTTATCACATCATGATCACAAACTTTTCCTTGATGTTATTCATAATTTGATTAAATAAATTAAATTCAATTATTTATTTAATTTGCCATTTAGTCCTCGGTGCTCCGAAAATTACAAATAAAGTACCAAATTGATCGCAATGACAAATCCTATCCATTCATGTCATGTTCATACATTTTGAGCCACTTCTATAATAATTTGATAATTTATGAAGAATGTGGTCACTAAGATAAATATGGAGTGGTGTCCAAATAATTGCACTAACTATTTGGAACTCCATTTAATTTGTTAAATAAATTAAATGATATTATCTTTGCATCAATTGGACATGTCATCATGTGTTTGCGCATTGCACCTTGTGATCGTGTGATTTATGTGTTCTTTGTATTTCTCTTTTGGGTATCGATAGATTCCGGAGTCGAGGGTCTCTCTAACTACCCCGACGAGCAGTACTTCACGCCCGGGCAGCAAGGCAAGAGATAACCTAACCTTCTTGGCATCTAGCATCCTATGCTTTTATCAAATTATTTTAATCCACCATAATATTGCATGCGGTTCAAATGTCTCTTTTGATCAAATTATAGAGAATCCTATGATTGCATGTTTTTCCCGAGCCAATCACATGTATCCCTACCTATGAACCCTAGTGTTGATGTGTTGGCCGGATACAAATATAATTGTTGGTTATATGCTTAGCCATGCGTAGAAATGCTTAGTTGAGATACTAGTTATGTCCGTTATTACATTCCATAATTGTTGATGTTGTTGGAATGATTCGGGCATGGTGGATAATTGAGATGCTCAATTAAAATGCTAAGACGGCTTGGGTGAGTTGCCATCGGGGATGGTGTTTTGCCTCACTCTAGCCCCTAGGTGCGAGTTCTTGTCTCTAGACTCAAGATCGAGCGTGCTTCCATTGGTGGGTGTATGGGCGCCTCGCTGACCGAATAATTTGTGAGGGGCTTGTCAAGGGTCCTCTAGTTTGCTATTTCCATTTGCGCGTGTGTGGTGGGAGTGGAAAAGGAATGAGGATGGTGATGTTTAGGACGTGACGGTGGGGCAGGGCGCTGGGAGCGCTGAACCTGTCCTTCCGCCACTGATGGTCCTTGAGTAAGCCTCATGCATTGTAAAGGTCTAACCGCGCCCGCTTGCCGGCTTTCCCGGAAGAGGGCCACTCAGGTGAGCCGGACGGTACCAATGGGTAAAATAGTACACCCCTACAGGGTTAATCTTTTCGAAAAGCCGTGTCCGCGGTTATGGACGACTTGGGAACGGATATACGAGACCATAGATAACATTTAACCTAATTGATATGGCAGCTAGAGGTTGCATAATCAACTTGAGATAAAGGTTCATTTCCTCGAGGGGAAGTCGAGGGAGTGCCTTTGTGTGAGATGAGTGGTGATGGTGGTAAGTAGGTTCGCCGAGAACCGAAGATGATAATGATACTCTCTTACCCCTTTATAAAAATATTCTGAGTAGACGAATGCCATGTGTCATTTTTGTTCGGTTTATGAAAATTAGCTTGATGCAAAAGAACTACATAAACAGCTTTAGAGCCTCCGTCAGTCATTGGGCCTATATCGCCCTACTAAACTTGCGAGTACATCGTACTCAGTCTCTCTTTGCTGCCTCTATGATTTTGTATTTCAGAGGAGGACGACACCGAGCAGCTAGGTGGGTTCTTCGTTGACGTCGACTACTAGTCTGGGGTTCCCAGGTGGCAGCTTGGGACCGTGGAACAAGCTGGCTTGGGTGATGTTTATTGTAGGCCTCTTAGGCCATATATTTGCTTCTTGTTGTTAGACAACACTACCCGCTTCCGCTTGTTGAATTGTTGGATCTGTGATCCTTTTGCTGTGTAATATTTGTATTCTTCTCATTATATGAGTTGCTATATGTTTTGTGTCGTAGAGTCATGCGATGTGCCGGTTTGTTCCACAAGTCTCGATCTTTGTTTTATACATTGATGGTTGTGTCGGTTTCATAGCCTCTCTGTATAAATCCGGGGTCGGGGCGCTACAAGTTGGTATCAGAGCAGGACTGCCTGTAGGAAACCCTTTCTATTGGTCGATGTCGAGTCTAGTTCGAGAAAATTAGTTTTAACCTAAAAACGAGTTGTGAAAACCTTCCTAGGATTCTTTTTACTCCTTACCCAATTCACTCTGATCTCGGTGCCATCTTACCTCTATTTGATTTTTAACGGTTCTCTGATCGTCGGCAAGGTTCTAAATCTTTAGGATCACGGGGTTGGGTTCTATCTTTAGTTAGTGGCTAACCTTGCTCGTCTGCCAATTCTGAAGCCGAAGAGAAGAAGTATTGCGGATCGTCAAGATATTCCTTTGCTTTAGTCTAAGATCTTGAACCGAAGGTCCCGGATTGTGCTAGGGCTCCGGTGTAATGATTCATGAGGGTTGTCGCCCTTGTGAGCATTATGCTAGTGTGAGTCCCGGTGCATGAAGCTGATCTTTAACCCGAGATCTTTTCCGTTGAATCCTGGTGCTAATGGTTAAACCCTACATCAGGTTGGCAAATTGAAGTTAGTCTTCAAACTCGAGGTTGCAGCCGTAATTGGTTTCCTCGACAATGTTTTTCTATGCCACTAGCGTTAGCTCGACTTTCTGTTAGGGAATCATCTGCAACATGACGGGATTGCTCTTAGCGAGCCCTTCCATCAATAATAGTGTTTCCTCTACTAACACCCGTTCATGGAACCCTTTCGGCACTAGTTGTCGGAAGAGTGCTATTAAGGGCTTATGCATTATCTTGAGATTGTTGTTAGCCCGTTTCTTACTCTATATCTGTTGTCCGACCTCTATCTGTCTGTTGACAGTCAAGTTTTATCGTGCATTGGGGTGTTCTGATGCATGTTACTCTTGTGCTTCGTCAAGGCATTCCACTTCGGGATGCCAGGAGAAACAAACTCCGGTCCCTCGCCCATTTCTCGGTGAGGCCAAAGTTTTGTAAATCGCGGAATAGGAGCTTGTCTAGCTTTTGTTCCGTTCCACCTTGGAGTGTCTCACTCTTTTATATCAAGAGGTCGTGCTTAGTCTCATGACGCACTTGAGGAAGTGATGCTCCTACCCTTCCTTATCCATCTACCTCCGAGCTTTTTGGGCTCGAGAGTGTTGAGGATGAATATCGTTGTGGTAATCGGATAATCTTAGCAATTGATATTGTTTTGAAATCCAAAGACTTCGGTGACACTCTTAGCCTGATTGGTAGTTATATCATCGAGCTGAGTTGTCTGTGTTGCCAAGTCCATTCGTTCAGGTGCGCCTTCGGTCAACGAGTTCGATTCATGTCGAAACTCTTAAGACCACATCTTCTCCTTGAAATGCAAGCTTTCTCTCGCAACCAGTGACTTTTGTCGCTATGGGTCCGAGTGAAGTTTGTTTTATCTCCTCAGGTTAAATCACAAGTTGGTTATGCATACGTGCATTGTTGAGCTGGTAGGTTGTTACCTCCCGGTCGCTGATTAAGCCATGTGTACACACCAAACCCTGACCGAGTCGTTCCTAAATAAGAAGAATTTGGCAAAACCTTATCATCTTACCGGTGCTTCCCAATCAATGAGTCAGTTGGGCTCCTTGTTTGGAGTTCATGCTGGATCAATTTCCTCTTCGTGACCGTGACCCAATGGAACTCCAAATCTACCTCGTGTTCTGGAGCTTGGCCATGTAGCCCTTATCTGATAATCTAGTTATCCTACCTGTCGGCTAACTTTATCAAACTCCTTCCTCGGGCATGCCAAGTCTGAGTTGCCTTCACGCCTAACCAAATCTGAACCTCAAGCAGAAATGATGCTGGGTGGTTTAGTAAGAGCATGACCTAAGCCTACTAGTAACCCGATAAGTCCGGTGTTGTTGTTCACGCACCTCACCGGAAGGTCTTTTGACTAAATCTACTAACTCTTTCAAAATCAACCGTTATCCATGGGAATCATATGTAAATGGTTCTAGAAGTTTCCCGTATGGTCTTTTCTCTATCTCAAGTAGGACTTTCGCTTGAGTGCTGAATGAAGGCTATTTCCGAAGTCGGAGTGCAATATCTAGAATCTCAAAGAGAACCTCACTACGAAGTTGACAAATATCTATCGGTCAATACTCCTACTCCGTCTATCTCGTGACAATATCTCGTTATGAGGTTTTACCTCTCTAGCTAATTGTGGATCCAATGCTATATCCTTCCCACCTCGGTGAAATCAAGGTTTGCCCAATCACACGGACGTTGGGTCATTTCATCAGTCACCTTAGGGCCCAATCCTCAATCTTATGGAAATCTCTTGTGTATCCGAAGTGTGGAGTCCAGAAGATGCCTTTCTCCTCACGATGCCAAATCTCTATGGTCTATCCAACGGGTGGTTTAAAGTGATGTCTTGGTGATCGGTTGTCCCATCCTCAGCTCGACCTTTGTTTGGTCAAGTCGTTCCTTGTTCCCTCAATGGCCTATGGTTTTGGGCAAGTTTCCTCTTGTCCGACACCGTAAGCTATCTTCTGTTCTTTCCGCCACCTCGACATGTCATGCTTGCTATCTTAAGTTGGGCACCAAGGAAGATCTTCATGAGATCGAGAAGGCCGTGGAAAATGTGTGTTGTCATTTTGCTTCACCCCTACTTCTACTCTAGAATCTCGGGACGAGATTCCTGTAAGGGGGGTAGAATTGTAACAGCCCTAACTTGGTTATGAAAAATACGAAGAATTTTTCCACTTTTGTTTACTTGTTTGCGTCATAGCATTCATATGCTTTTGTCATTCCTAACAATGCCATTGTTTTGGAAACACATTGAAATGGGAAGCCAACCCTTCCCAAAACCTCCAACCAAATGCAATGCCCAACTTGGCAACCAACTAATTGAACTTCCAACTTGTTTAGAAGGGTCCAGCTTGACAGTTTTTAACAATGTCTCACTTTCAAATTGTGTCAATTGAGAAATGACATGAGAGATCAAAATTGGCTGAATTCAATTCCTAATTTTGGAACCATTTTAGAACTTCCAAAAATGCAAATAAAATCATGGGGAGTCTCCATATGGTTGTGAGAGTCTCCATGAAAATTCTCATGATTTTTGGATTTGTTAAAGTGCCCCAATTAAATGCATTTTGGTTTTTGCTCCAAATTACCCTAACTAAAAGCTTTGAACAAATGTTGGGCAAACTAATTTATTTGACCTCACCAATTTTTGTGGTGTTTCTGAGAGTTAATTCTAGCCTATATGATTTTTCCTGGAATTTTCAAAGATGGCCTGGTGCCCCTTAAAATTGCTGGAAACTGCTTCAGGACCAAGTTGCAATTTGTTTTCAAAATTCCAGGGACCTCTTTGCGTTTCTTTTTCCCTCTCTCACTTCTCCACGGTGGCCATGGCGCACTGGCGCCATGCCTCCAGGCTGGCCGGCGCCATGCTGCGCTGCCCCCTCTCTCTGGTGGTCAAGGATCACGTCGAGGACGCCCACTTGCCCCCTCCACCTGCTCTTCCCTTTTCCCTTTCTCCCGTTCGCTGTGAGGCTTGAGAAACCCTAAATCGAGCCGTAGCCACCGCGGTCGCCGTCAAACTCCCCGGCGATTCCGGCCGCCCCGGAGCAAGCCGTCAACGCCATTAGTTTCGCCTCGCCGTGCAGCTCCTCCACCCTCAAGGAATCGGCCCAGGAGCGCCGGAGCTGACGAAATCATCCTCGACCTTCTCCGCCGTGGCCGCGTTCCGCCGGTCGATTTTCTCCGTCAACTCCGACCATCCCACGCCGCGCTGACGTTCCCACTGCCCAGGGTGAGTTCCACGTTTACGGGTGTGCTTTTCCGCGTCTTCTTTCCCCTCCGCCCCCTCTGCGCTGTCGCCCCACGCGGATGCCACCGTCCTCTCGCCGCGGCCGTGGCTTGTCGTGCACGCCCGCGTCGCCAGTGTCCCCCCCCCTCCGCCTCCGAAACCACGCATCGCTCCGCCTTCACGCGGCACACGCTTCGCACATGCCAGGAGCTTCGTACCGCCGCCGATTTTTGGTCGTCGTCGCCGCCGGTGGCCACCGCACGCTCCAGTGCACTCCGGCCTGGGCGTCGGCCTGAACCGGCCAACAGGCCGGCTGGCTCGGGCCTCACCCCGGCCTGGCACCGGCCTGGGCCGGCCACAAGGCCGGAAGCCTCTGGATAGAGCCCGGCCTAAACCCCGGACTGGGCCGGCTTTGGGGCCGGCCTCTTCTGGAGCGGTACCGGCCTGCACACCGGCCTGGGCCGACCTGTGGGCCGGCCTGCAATAGTAAAAGCAGAATTTGTTTATTTTCAAATAATTGGAACTTTGCAAATACTAGTCCAAATTCAACAAGTAAAATACCAATTTGATCAGGAAAACAAACCCTACAATATGAGATCATTGTGACTTTATTTTGGATCCATATTTTGCTGTTTGTTTTAAGATTTTCTAAAATGGGCTAAATAATACCGAATTTGAGAAATTCATAACTTATTAAATATTTGTCCAAAAATTATGAATTAAATATCATTGTGATCCCCACTTCAAATGCTATCAAACTATGCACTTATCACATCATGATCACAAACTTTTCCTTGATGTTATTCATAATTTGATTAAATAAATTAAATTCAATTATTTATTTAATTTGCCATTTAGTCCTCGGTGCTCCGAAAATTACAAATAAAGTACCAAATTGATCGCAATGACAAATCCTATCCATTCATGTCATGTTCATGCATTTTGAGCCACTTCTATAATAATTTGATAATTTATGAAGAATGTGGTCACTAAGATAAATATGGAGTGGTGTCCAAATAATTGCACTAACTATTTGGAACTCCATTTAATTTGTTAAATAAATTAAATGATATTATCTTTGCATCAATTGGACATGTCATCATGTGTTTGCGCATTGCACCTTGTGATCGTGTGATTTATGTGTTCTTTGTATTTCTCTTTTGGGTATCGATAGATTCCGGAGTCGAGGGTCTCTCTAACTACCCTGACGAGCAGTACTTCACGCCCGGGCAGCAAGGCAAGAGATAACCTAACCTTCTTGGCATCTAGCATCCTATGCTTTTATCAAATTATTTTATCCACCATAATATTGCATGCGGTTCAAATGTCTCTTTTGATCAAATTATAGAGAATCCTATGATTGCATGTTTTTCCCGAGCCAATCACATGTATCCCTACCTATGAACCCTAGTGTTGATGTGTTGGCCGGATACAAATATAATTGTTGGTTATATGCTTAGCCATGCGTAGAAATGCTTAGTTGAGATACTAGTTATGTCCGTTATTACATTCCATAATTGTTGATGTTGTTGGAATGATTCGGGCATGGTGGATAATTGAGATGCTTAATTAAAATGCTAAGACGGCTTGGGTGAGTTGCCATCGGGGATGGTGTTTTGCCTCACTCTAGCCCCTAGGTGCGAGTTCTTGTCTCTAGACTCAAGATCGAGCGTGCTTCCATTGGTGGGTGTATGGGCGCCTCGCTGACCGAATAATTTGTGAGGGCCTTGTCAAGGGTCCTCTAGTTTGCTATTTCCATTTGCGCGTGTGTGGTGGGAGTGGAAAAGGAACGAGGATGGTGATGTTTAGGACGTGACGGTGGGGCAGGGCGCTGGGAGCGCTGAACCTGTCCTTCCGCCACTGATGGTCCTTGAGTAAGCCTCATGCATTGTAAAGGTCTAACCGCGCCCGCTTGCCGGTTTCCCTGGAAGAGGGCCACTCAGGTGAGCCGGACGGTACCAATGGGTAAAATAGTACACCCCTGCAGGGTTAATCTTTTCGAAAAGCCATGTCCGCGGTTATGGACGACTTGGGAACGGATATACGAGACCATAGATAACATTTAACCTAATTGATATGGCAGCTAGAGGTTGCATAATCAACTTGAGATAAAGGTTCATTTCCTCGAGGGGAAGTCGAGGGAGTGCCTTTGTGTGAGATGAGTGGTGATGGTGGTAAGTAGGTTCGCCGAGAACCGAAGATGATAATGATACTCTCTTACCCCTTTATAAAAATATTCTGAGTAGACGAATGCCATGTGTCATTTTTGTTCGGTTTATGAAAATTAGCTTGATGCAAAAGAACTACATAAACAGCTTTAGAGCCTCCGTCAGTCATTGGGCCTATATCGCCCTACTAAACTTGCGAGTACATCGTACTCAGTCTCTCTTTGCTGCCTCTATGATTTTGTATTTCAGAGGAGGACGACACCGAGCAGCTAGGTGGGTTCTTCGTTGACGTCGACTACTAGTCTGGGGTTCCCAGGTGGCAGCTTGGGACCGTGGAACAAGCTGGCTTGGGTGATGTTTATTGTAGGCCTCTTAGGCCATATATTTGCTTCTTGTTGTTAGACAACACTACCCGCTTCCGCTTGTTGAATTGTTGGATCTATGATCCTTTTGCTGTGTAATATTTGTATTCTTCTCATTATATCAGTTGCTATATGTTTTGTGTTGTAGAGTCGTGCGATGTTCCGGTTTGTTCCACAAGTCTCGATCTTTGTTTTATACATTGATGGTTGTGTCGGTTTCATAGCCTCTCTGTATAATCCGGGGTCGGGGCGCTACAAGTTGGTATCAGAGCAGGACTGCCTGTAGGAAACCCTTTCTATTGGTCGATGTCGAGTCTAGTTCGTGAAAATTAGTTTTAACCTAAAAACGAGTTGTGAAAACCTTCCTAGGATTCTTTTGACTCCTTACCCAATTCACTCTGATCTCGGTGCCATCTTACCTCTATTTGATTTTTAACGGTTCTCTGATCATCGGCAAGGTTCTAAATCTTTAGGATCACGGGGTTGGGTTCTATCTTTAGTTAGTGGCTAACCTTGCTCGTCTGCCAATTCTGAAGCCGAAGAGAAGAAGTATTGCGGATCGTCAAGATATTCCTTTGCTTTAGTCTAAGATCTTGAACCGAAGGTCCCGGATTGTGCTAGGGCTCCGGTGTATGATTCATGAGGGTTGTCGCCCTTGTGAGCATTATGCTAGTGTGAGTCCCGGTGCATGAAGCTGATCTTTAACCCGAGATCTTTTCCGTTGAATCCTGGTGCTAATGGTTAAACCCTACATCAGGTTGGCAAATTGAAGTTAGTCTTCAAACTCGAGGTTGCAGCCGTAATTGGTTTCCTCGACAATGTTTTTCTATGCCACTAGCGTTAGCTCGACTTTCTGTTAGGGAATGATCTGCAACATGACGGGATTGCTCTTAGCGAGCCCTTCCATCAATAATAGTGTTTCCTCTACTAACACCCGTTCATGGAACCCTTTCGGCACTAGTTGTCGGAAGAGTGCTATTAAGGGCTTATGCATTATCTTGAGATTGTTGTTAGCCCGTTTCTTACTCTATATCTGTTGTTCGACCTCTATCTGTCTGTTGACAGTCAAGTTTTATCATGCATTGGGGTGTTCTGATGCATGTTACTCTTGTGCTTCGTCAAGGCATTCCGCTTTGGGATGCCAGGAGAAACAAACTCCGGTCCCTCGCCCATTTCTCGGTGAGGCCAAAGTTTTGTAAATCGCGGAATAGGAGCTTGTCTAGCTTTTGTTCCGTTCCACCGTGGAGTGTCACACTCTTTTATATCAAGAGGTCGTGCTTAGTCTCATGACGCACTTGAGGAAGTGATGCTCCTACCCTTCCTTATCCATCTACCTCCGAGCTTTTTGGGCTCGAGAGTGTTGAGGATGAATATCGTTGTGGTAATCGGATAATCTTAGCAATTGATATTGTTTTGAAATCCAAAGACTTCGGTGACACTCTTAGCCTGATTGGTAGTTATATCATCGAGCTGAGTTGTCTGTGTTGCCAAGTCCATTCGTTCAGGTGCGCCTTCGGTCAACGAGTTCGATTCATGTCGAAACTCTTAAGACCACATCTTCTCCTTGAAATGCAAGCTTTCTCTCGCAACCAGTGACTTTTGTCGCTATGGGTCCGAGTGAAGTTTGTTTTATCTCCTCGGGTTAAATCACAAGTTGGTTATGCATACGTGCATTGTTGAGCTGGTAGGTTGTTACCTCCCGGTCGCTGATTAAGCCATGTGTACACACCAAACCCTGACCGAGTCGTTCCTAAATAAGAAGAATTTGGCAAAACCTTATCATCTTACCGGTGCGTCCCAATCAATGAGCCAGTTGGGCTCCTTGTTTGGAGTTCATGCTGGATCAATTTCCTCTTCGTGACCGTGACCCAATGGAACTCCCAATCTACCTCGTGTTCTGGAGCTTGGCCATGTAACCCTTATCTGATAATCTAGTTATCCTACCTGTCGGCTAACTTTATCAAACTCCTTCCTCGGGCATGCCAAGTCTGAGTTGCCTTCACGCCTAACCAAATCTGAACCTCAAGCAGAAATGATGCTGGGTGGTTTAGTAAGAGCATGACCTAAGCCTACTAGTAACCCGATAAGTCCGGTGTTGTTGTTCACGCACCTCACCGGAAGGTCTTTTGACTAAATCTACTAACTCTTTCAAAATCAACCGTTATCCATGGGACTCATATGTAAATGGTTCTAGAAGTTTCCCGTATGTTCTTTTCTCTATGTCAAGTAGGACTTTCGCTTGAGTGTTGAATGAAGGCTATTTCCGAAGTCGGAGTGCAATATCTAGAATCTCAAAGAGAACCTCACTACGAAGTTGCCAAATATATATCGGTCAATACTCCTACTCCGTCTATCTCGTGACAATATCTCGTTATGAGGTTTTACCTCTCTAGCTAATTGTGGATCCAATGCTATATCCTTCCCACCTCGGTGAAATCAAGGTTTGCCCAATCACACGGACGTTGGGTCATTTCATCAGTCACCTTAGGGCCCAATCCTCAATCTTATGGAAATCTCTTGTGTATCCGAAGTGTGGAGTCCAGAAGATGCCTTTCTCCTCACGGTGCCAAATCTCTACGGTCTATCCAACGGGTGGTTTAAAGTGATGTCTTGGTGATCGGTTGTCCCATCCTCGGCTCGACCTTTGTTTGGTCAAGTCGTTCCTTGTTCCCTCAATGGCCTATGGTTTTGGGCAAGTTTCCTCTTGTCCGACACCGTAAGCTATCTTCTGTTCTTTCCGCCGCCTCGACATGTCATGCTTGCTATCTTAAGTTGGGCACCAAGGAAGATCTTCATGAGATCGAGAAGGCCGTGGAAAATGTGTGTTGTCATGTTTGCTTCACCCCTACTTCTACTCTAGAATCTCGGGACGAGATTCCTGTAAGGGGGGTAGAATTGTAACAGCCCTAACTTGGTTATGAAAAATACGAAGAATTTTTCCACTTTTGTTTCCTTGTTTGCGTCATAGCATTCATATGCTTTTGTCATTCCTAACAATGCCATTGTTTTGGAAACACATTGAAATGGGAAGCCAACCCTTCCCAAAACCTCCAACCAAATGCAATGCCCAACTTGGCAACCAACTAATTGAACTTCCAACTTGTTTAGGAGGGTCCAGCTTGACAGTTTTTAACAATGTCTCACTTTCAAATTGTGTCAATTGAGAAATGACATGAGAGATCAAAATTGGCTGAATTCAATTCCTAATTTTGGAAACCATTTTAGAACTTCCAAAAATTCCAAATAAAATCATGGGGAGTCTCCATATGGTTGTGAGAGTCTCCATGAAAATTCTCATGATTTTGGATTTGTTAAAGTGCCCCAATTAAATGCATTTTGGTTTTTGCTCCAAATTACCCTAACTAAAAGCTTTGAACAAATGTTGGGCAAACTAATTTATTTGACCTCACCAATTTTGTGGTGTTTCTGAGAGTTAATTCTAGCCTATATGATTTTTCCTGGAATTTTCAAAGATGGCCTGGTGCCCCTTAAAATTGCTGGAAACTGCTATAGGACCAAGTTGCAATTTGTTTTCAAAATTCCAGGGACCTCTTTGCGTTTCTTTTTCCCTCTCTCACTTCTCCACGGTGGCCATGGCGCACTGGCGCCATGCCTCCAGGCTGGCCGGCGCCATGCCGCGCTGCCCCCTCTCTCTGGTGGTCAAGGATCACGTCGAGGACGCCCACTTGCCCCCTCCACCTGCTCTTCCCTTTTCCCCTTTCTCCCGTTCGCTGTGAGGCTTGAGAAACCCTAAATCGAGCCGTAGCCGCCGCGGTCGCCGTCGAACTCCCCGGCGATTCCGGCCGCCCCGGAGCAAGCCGTCAACGCCATTAGTTTTCGCCTCCCCGTGCAGCTCCTCCACCCTCAAGGAATCGGCCCAGGAGCGCCGGAGCTGACGAAATCATCCTCGACCATCTCCGCCGTGGCCGCGTTCCGCCGGGTCGATTTCTCCGTCGACTCCGACCATCCCTCGCCGCGCTGACGGTCCCACTGCCCAGGGTGAGTTCCACGTTTACGGGTGTGCTTTTCCGCGTCTTCTTTCCCTCCGCCCCCTCTGCGCTGTCGCCCCACGCGGATGCCACCGTCCTCTCGCCGCGGCCGTGCCTTGTTGTGCACGCCCGCGTCGTCCGCCTCCGAAACCACGCATCGCTCCGCCTTCACGTGGCACACGCTTCGCACATGCCAGGAGCTTCGTACCGCCGCCGATTTTTGGTCGTCGTCGCCGCCGGTGGCCACCGCACGCTCCAGTGCACTCCGGCCTGGGCGTCGGCCTGAACCGGCCAACAGGCCGGCTGGCTCGGGCCTCACCCCGGCCTGGCACCGGCCTCTTCTGGAGCGGTACCCGGCTTCTTCTGGAGCGGTACCGGCCTGCACACCGGCCTGGGCCGACCTGTGGGCCGGCCTGCAATAGTAAAAGCAGAATTTGTTTATTTTCAAATAATTGGAACTTTGCAAATACTAGTCCAAATTCAACAAGTAAAATACCAATTTGATCAGGAAAACAAACCCTACAATATGAGATCATTGTGACTTTATTTTGGATCCATATTTTGCTGTTTGTTTTAAGATTTTCTAAAATGGGCTAAATAATACCGAATTTGAGAAATTCATAACTTATTAAATAATTGTCCAAAAATTATGAATTAATATCATTGTGACCCCCACTTCAAATGCTATCAAACTATGAACTTATCACATCATGATCAAAAACTTTTCCTTGATGTTATTCATAATTTGATTAAATAAATTAAATTCAATTATTTATTTAATTTGCTATTTAGTCCTCGGTGCTCCGAAAATTACAAATAAAGTACCAAATTGATCGCAATGACAAATCCTATCCATTCATGTCATGTTCATGCATTTTGAGCCACTTCTATAATAACTAGCACAGGGGCCCGCGCACATGCGCGGGCAACCAACTCAATATTTTTTTATAACTGAAAAACCATTCAAGAAGCAATCTATGTATTTCACTAACATTTATGACATTACGGATTTGTCACATATAGCAAGTTCACTGCTAAAATAGTATATGTTGTATTAAACTTTATTTCATGATTTCGAGATGATTGATTTTAAGAAGAACATTGATATTGTTTATTGAATTGCCCCCAACGTACTTCTATATAGTAATCATTCCAAAACCGGATTTAGTCACATGTATATAGCAAATACGATAGCATGCACAAATACACTGTGGTTAGAACTCTAATCCCCTCCAGTAATTCACATTACGGAACTTCATCTCTTGATTCCCATATCGGTCTACAGTAGTGTGTCATTAACCTCAGCTATTAGTCACACTGTACTTAATTAGCAAACCACACTTTGACTTCTTGATTGACACCCAAATCTTGATGAGGTCGAGAAAGGTACCTAATTAGGGATAATTATGCAAGCATATCTCTAACATCTTGCAAATAGATAATAGCGCTTCAAAATTGCGAACATTTTATCATTAATGGGAAGGGTCATTGCAAATGTCCTCATCATAGTGTCGTCATGACAATATTTAAAAAATATTCCTTCACTACGAACACCAAAAATTCATGAGAAACCATTGCATTGATCCTTCGATCATGTCAATGCCACTCTACTTAAGAAAATACCAACTCCAGTATTGTATGTTTTTCTCTCGTCGACTTCTATTATGACATAAATGTAAGAACTCAGTTTTTTTGCATATTTATAGTATTTATTATCTTTTATGATTACTAATAATGAACTTGATTGTAGTTTTATGGATAAAAAATATAGCACTTTAATTCTAATGAAGTTAACCGATCCAATTTTTTTGGTAAATTGCTGATCTATGTCATACGATTACACTAACGTGTCTTAATTGACTGGTCTTACCGTATGTAGTCACTTTCTTATGATTCTAATTTTCTTGGGTTTTAATTAAATTTATACTTTGGAATTGTCTTTCATTATGGCCACTATTTTATTGCAGAGTATAATTATATGGTTGAATGATAGATACTAAAAATCTTTCATGTCCACTTGAGTTTTTGGACACTTCATTTTACCATGGATTCAAAAGGTGAATTATCAAATGAATGTGGGACCACGTTCTATTATTGGAGTTAAGCGGTGTAGGAGCCGTGTTGTTCATGTGTATTAGCTCGTTGTTAGCATTCCCGAAGGTCTTAAGGGGGGGGGGAGGATAGGGGGTAAGGAAAATAAATATTTCTCGCAAGAACCTCTTAGCTTGTTGGAACTTGCTATTTTATTTTGTTTGAAAATGCAACTTATGTTCAAACAACCAAATTTGTGAGGGCATCAACTTTATTGTACCGAAAGAAGGACCTTTTCATCTTATCAGAATATTTTCTTCTTTTGTTTAACTCCATTAGTTAGAAAATACATGACGTTTCATACGTAAAAAGTTTCTTAGATATATAATTTTGATGTTATTTTGTATATGTAGTTATAATTAGGATGCTAAGAGATAACACAAAGTATGAAACATTTGTTACAAAAAATCTAATTATGTGAATTCATTACTTTGTTCTCCTTAACCGGTTAAAGAAGTCAAATGTGAAGGTATGAGAGTACCAACTAAACTAATCACAATGCACATACCAACTAAATCGATTGGTGTATGCTCTCTATCATTTTCATCAACTCTACACCACTCAATAATTTTGTGCATGACAATATAGAGTCATCTGGTCCGACCGTAACTGTCCTACTTGAAAAGTATAGGTAAGCTCTTGCTAGAATTATTGCTTGCATATGAAACTTGATACGTCTTTCTTATTGAATTTTTTGTTAACAAAATAACAACCGGGACAACCTCAACACTTTAGTTCTATTAATCAATATTTTATTTATGTACATCTCCATTGAGCTAGCGGTGACCTAATCACCCATTCGATTATTTTTTTTAGAGGATCTCAGTCGTGCATATATTCAAATTAGTCACATCAACTTCATTGTATCGAAGTAAGTACTTATTTCATCGTATGCAGATGTTTTCTTATAGAAAATATTTGGCATTTCATAAATTGATGGATTCCTATAACTTTGAATTTATGATATATATGAAGGTATGATTACATTGCAACGGAATAACAACAAAATTTGAAACATTTGTTTCAAAAAATTCAATGAAGTGATTTATTATTTCTTATTAACCGGTTTAAGAAGTCATATGTGGAGTTATGAGAGCACCAACTAAACTAACCACAATGCACACGTCCCCTAGATCGAGTTATGCAACTCTACAACACTCTGTAATTTCACGCATGACTATACAGAGTCATCTGGTCTGAGTGTGCATATCCTACTTCAAAAAGAAAGGTACACTTACTAATATTTCACTGTGAGATGTATCTAAGTGATACTAAGATGAGCATTAGTTGATTTAAGAAGGCCAAACTTAAGTTAAAGCATTAGTTGACGAAAAATAATTTATTTTCTGTAACACAATTTATACAAGTCAACCATCTTGTTTAATTAATCGTGTATGATGGAATGATTCTTAAAAGTTATGTATGCGACTTTGATTTTTACAAATATCAAGTGAATTTTTTTATCAATGAGATTGGATGTATTTTAGGAGCACAATATTTGTGGCCAAACTATAGTTGTTTGACGGCACACTTGGCCTTAAAGGATGAACTGATTTAAATTAAATTTTACATTACTTGCATTGTGACGCCTTTTTATATCCTTTGATATAGAAAAACTACAAGTAAGCTTAACTTTTGTGAAGAATATCTAGGATTTTATTGTACAGGTTAAGTACTTCCCTAATTAATCTTGTATGATTAATTGCTTATTTACGTGTATGTGATATATGTATAGTTTTAAAATTTCATATTAACACACTATCAGTTTACACAGATAAACTGCTAAATACACTTTTCAACGTTGCATATATTCTATCTGTTAGTACACTATCTGTCACGTTTTTCACGCGAGACACTTCTTACTCATGCCGCATAAAATAAAAACTCCTTCAGTTCCTAATTATAAGATGTTTTAGAAATTTAAATGTGGATTACATACGGATCATACGTCTAGATGCACTCATTTAGAGAAAGGCTAAAAGATCTTATAATTTAGAACAAAGAGAGTACAATTAAACATGATGGATAAGCGATACCTACCTGCGTGCTCCTCTTGTACTGTGTGGCTGATTTGGGGCATTCCAACTATTTTTCATTGTAGACTACACATAATTTCTCTGGAATATATATATTTCCAAGAACCATCACCTTGAACACGTTGCTAAAATATGTAGATTGCTACTATCCGGCATACGTATGGCATTAGACTATCCTCCTCTTTTTTATGCCTTAAATCTATGATCAATTGTAATTTGTAAAAAAAAATTATGACGATTAGCGAGGCATGAAGTAAACTGAAAAGAACTGATACAATCTTACATGCATATGCCTGTAGTTATTTGACAAAGCAATGCGTAATCGAATTAAAAAGCATCGAAGAGGAAATACTCGTTGAACAGGCTAATCATTGCCGCCGCCGGACCAGTCCGAAGGAATAAGGTCGTAGGGACATATACGTTGACTGGCTTGAGGTTCCTGCACACCACGCGAGACATGCAGCGGCCACTGCTGTGGGTTCTTTGTACGTATAGATGCTGACACACTCGACCAGGAGATCGGTGACATCCATCGGCGTCTGATGTCGAGAGAAACATCATTAGAAATAAGCTCACAAGAAACTGGAGTCCAATTCTTTTTTGTTTTTACTATACTGACTGATATTGAGTTATTTGGTACATTTTCTTCACATATATGAGCAAAAAAATCAATTTACAAAAATTACAAATTCCTAAATTTTATAATAAAAATAAGAGGTGATTGTTAGTTGATTACTACTTAAAATAGAAGTAAATAGTGTAATGTTTCCCCTAATAAAAGAGTGAAAGTACACATAGAGGATTAACGATTCTAAGGAAAGACAATCGTAGCCATATCATACGTACGTATCTTCACGGAAGACGCATCTAAGTAACTTCAGAAATCAGAAACATAAAAAGGAAAAAGGCATACGTTCACGTGGAGCTTTTGGCTGGATCCTGACAGGCGTGGCTTCCATGAAAGACACATCTAAGTAAATCAATACGTCTAGTTTTTAGATCTAAGAAAAAATAAGAAATCAGAGACAAAAAAAAGGCATACCTTCAACTGGTCGCTGGGTGCAACGTAGTGGACCTGACCGTTGGTGCATAGGTGATGAAGAGATTGGGAATTCCTCGTTCGATGCCGTGCAGACTTGGCCGGTGGTGGACCTTCGATCCATTGCAGGCCTGGCCAGTGGTGGACCTGGTCGTTAATGCATTGGAGATTAGTAGATATATTAGACGGTGGCGTTGGGTGCTGTGGATTTGCACAGGCCTGCTGGGGTTGCAGGCGGTGAACGCTGGAGACTGGAGTAGTGGGGGGCGTCCTGGAGTGGCGGCCGGCGGAGTCTGGAGTGCAGGAGGCGTAGGCGGAGGGGTTGCAAAGAAGTTTTTTTTTTCAATCCACGGAAAGAAGAAACGAAGAGGTAACATAATGGCACAGGTGGGTAATTTTTTGGGGTTTAATAGATCAAATGGTTGTGTTTGACTAATGTGAAAAATAGACGGCCAGATGTTTTGCTTTTTGTGGGATTTTCTAGAGTCTCTATCTTTTTTCTGATGAGCCCATCATGTACCTTTAGTATATAATAGATTTGATAATTTATGAAGAATGTGGTCACTAAGATAAATATGGAGTGGTGTCCAAATAATTGCACTAACTATTTGGAACTCCATTTAATTTGTTAAATAAATTAAATGATATTATCTTTGCATCAATTGGACATGTCATCATGTGTTTGCGCATTGCACCTTGTGATCGTGTGATTTATGTGTTCTTTGTATTTCTCTTTTGGGTATCGATAGATTCCGGAGTCGAGGGTCTCTCTAACTACCCCGACGAGCAGTACTTCACGCCCGGGCAGCAAGGCAAGAGATAACCTAACCTTCTTGGCATCTAGCATCCTATGCTTTTATCAAATTATTTTATCCACCATAATATTGCATGCGGTTCAAATGTCTCTTTTGATCAAATTATAGAGAATCCTATGATTGCATGTTTTTCCCGAGCCAATCACATGTATCCCTACCTATGAACCCTAGTGTTGATGTGTTGGCCGGATACAAATATAATTGTTTGTTATATGCTTAGCCATGCGTAGAAATGCTTAGTTGAGATACTAGTTATGTCCGTTATTACATTCCATAATTGTTGATGTTGTTGGAATGATTCGGGCATGGTGGATAATTGAGATGATTAATTAAAATGCTAAGACGGCTTGGGTGAGTTGCCATCGGGGATGGTGTTTTGCTTCACTCTAGCCCCTAGGTGCGAGTTCTTGTCTCTAGACTCAAGATCGAGCGTGCTTCCATTGGTGGGTGTATGGGCGCCTCGCTGACCGAATAATTTGTGAGGGGCTTGTCAAGGGTCCTCTAGTTTGCTATTTCCATTTGCGCGTGTGTGGTGGGAGTGGAAAAGGAACGAGGATGGTGATGTTTAGGACGTGACGGTGGGGCAGGGCGCTGGGAGCGCTGAACCTGTCCTTCCGCCACTGATGGTCCTTGAGTAAGCCTCATGCATTGTAAAGGTCTAACCGCGCCCGCTTGCCGGCTTTCCCCGGAAGAGGGCCACTCAGGTGAGCCGGACGGTACCAATGGGTAAAATAGTACACCCCTGTAGGGTTAATCTTTTCGAAAAGTCGTGTCCGCGGTTATGGACGACTTGGGAACGGATATACGAGACCATAGATAACATTTAACCTAATTGATATGGCAGCTAGAGGTTGCATAATCAACTTGAGATAAAGGTTCATTTCCTCGAGGGGAAGTCGAGGGAGTGCCTTTGTGTGAGATGAGTGGTGATGGTGGTAAGTTGGTTCGCCGAGAACCGAAGATGATAATGATACTCTCTTACCCCTTTATAAAAATATTCTGAGTAGACGAATGCCATGTGTCATTTTTGTTCGGTTTATGAAAATTAGCTTGATGCAAAAGAACTACATAAACAGCTTTAGAGCCTCCGTCAGTCATTGGGCCTATATCGCCCTACTAAACTTGCGAGTACATCGTACTCAGTCTCTTTTTGCTGCCTCTATGATTTTGTATTTCAGAGGAGGACGACACCGAGCAGCTAGGTGGGTTCTTCGTTGACGTCGACTACTAGTCTGGGGTTCCCAGGTGGCAGCTTGGGACCGTGGAACAAGCTGGCTTGGGTGATGTTTATTGTAGGCCTCTTAGGCCATATATTGCTTCTTGTTGTTAGACAACACTACCCGCTTCCGCTTGTTGAATTGTTGGATCTGTGATCCTTTTGCTGTGTAATATTTGTATTCTTCTCATTATATGAGTTGCTATATGTTTTGTGTCGTAGAGTCATGCGATTGTGCCGGTTTGTTCCACAAGTCTCGATCTTTGTTTATACATTGATGGTTGTGTCGGTTTCATAGCCTCTCTGTATAAATCCGGGGTCGGGGCGCTACAAGTTGGTATCAGAGCAGGACTGCCTGTAGGAAACCCTTTCTATTGGTCGATGTCGAGTCTAGTTCGAGAAATTAGTTTTAACCTAAAAACGAGTGTGAAAACCTTCCTAGGATTCTTTTTACTCCTTACCCAATTCACTCTGATCTCGGTGCCATCTTACCTCTATTTGATTTTTAACGGTTCTCTGATCGTCGGCAAGGTTCTACATCTTTAGGATCACGGGGTTAGGTTCTATCTTTAGTTAGTGGCTAACCTTGCTCGTCTACCAATTCTGAAGCCGAAGAGAAGAAGTATTGCGGATCGTCAAGATATTCCTTTGCTTTAGTCTAAGATCTTGAACCGAAGGTCCCGGATTGTGCTAGGGCTCCGGTGTAATGATTCATGAGGGTTGTCGCCCTTGTGAGCATTATGCTAGTGTGAGTCCCGGTGCATGAAGCTGATCAATAACCCGAGATCTTTTCCGTTGAATCCTGGTGCTAATGGTTAAACCCTACATCAGGTTGGCAAATTGAAGTTAGTCTTCAAACTCGAGGTTGCAGCCGTAATTGGTTTCCTCGACAATGTTTTTCTATGCCACTAGCGTTAGCTCGACTTTCTGTTAGGGAATCATCTGCAACATGACGGGATTGCTCTTAGCGAGCCCTTCCATCAATAATAGTGTTTCCTCTACTAACACCCGTTCATGGAACCCTTTCGGCACTAGTTGTCGGAAGAGTGCTATTAAGGGCTTATGCATTATCTTGAGATTGTTGTTAGCCCGTTTCTTACTCTATATCTGTTGTCCGACCTCTATCTGTCTGTTGACAGTCAAGTTTTATCGTGCATTGGGGTGTTCTGATGCATGTTACTCTTGTGCTTCGTCAAGGCATTCCGCTTCAGGATGCCAGGAGAAACAAACTCCGGTCCCTCGCCCATTTCTCGGTGAGGCCAAAGTTTTGTAAATCGCGGAATAGGAGCTTGTCTAGCTTTTGTTCCGTTCCACCTTGGAGTGTCTCACTCTTTTATATCAAGAGGTCGTGCTTAGTCTCATGACGCACTTGAGGAAGTGATGCTCCTACCCTTCCTATCCGTCTACCTCCGAGCTTTTGGGCTCGAGAGTGTTGAAGATGAATATCGTTGTGGTAATCGGATAATCTTAGCAATTGATATTGTTTTGAAATCCAAAGACTTCGGTGACACTCTTAGCCTGATTGGTAGTTATATCATCGAGCTGAGTTGTCTGTGTTGCCAAGTCCATTCGTTCAGGTGCGCCTTCGGTCAACGAGTTCGATTCATGTCGAAACTCTTAAGACCACATCTTCTCCTTGAAATGCAAGCTTTCTCTCGCAACCAGTGACTTTTGTCGCTATGGGTCCGAGTGAAGTTTGTTTTATCTCCTCGGGTTAAATCACAAGTTGGTTATGCATACGTGCATTGTTGAGCTGGTAGGTTGTTACCTCCCGGTCGCTGATTAAGCCATGTGTACACACCAAACCCTGACCGAGTCGTTCCTAAATAAGAAGAATTTGGCAAAACCTTATCATCTTACCGGTGCTTCCCAATCAATGAGTCAGTTGGGCTCCTTGTTTGGAGTTCATGCTGGATCAATTTCCTCTTCGTGACCGTGACCCAATGGAACTCCCAATCTACCTCGTGTTCTGGAGCTTGGCCATGTAGCCCTTATCTGATAATCTAGTTATCCTACCTGTCGGCTAACTTTATCAAACTCCTTCCTCGGGCATGCCAAGTCTGAGTTGCCTTCACGCCTAACCAAATCTGAACCTCAAGCAAAAATGATGCTGGGTGGTTTAGTAAGAGCATGACCTAAGCCTACTAGTAACCCGATAAGTCCGGTGTTGTTGTTCACGCACCTCACCGGAAGGTCTTTTGACTAAATCTACTAACTCTTTCAAAATCAACCGTTATCCATGGGAATCATATATAAATGGTTCTAGAAGTTTCCCGTATGGTCTTTTCTCTATCTCAAGTAGGACTTTCGCTTGAGTGTTGAATGAAGGCTATTTCCGAAGTCGGAGTGCAATATCTAGAATCTCAAAGAGAACCTCACTACGAAGTTGCCAAATATCTATCGGTCAATACTCCTACTCCGTCTATCTCGTGACAATATCTCGTTATGAGGTTTTACCTCTCTAGCTAATTGTGGATCCAATGCTATATCCTTCCCACCTCGGTGAAATCAAGGTTTGCCCAATCACACGGACGTTGGGTCATTTCATCAGTCACCTTAGGGCCCAATCCTCAATCTTATGGAAATCTCTTGTGTATCCGAAGTGTGGAGTCCAGAAGATGCCTTTCTCCTCACGGTGCCAAATCTCTACGGTCTATCCAACGGGTGGTTTAAAGTGATGTCTTGGTGATCGGTTGTCCCATCCTCGGCTCGACCTTTGTTTGGTCAAGTCGTTCCTTGTTCCCTCAATGGCCTATGGTTTTGGGCAAGTTTCCTCTTGTCCGACACCGTAAGCTATCTTCTATTCTTTCCGCCGCCTCGACATGTCATGCTTGCTATCTTAAGTTGGGCACCAAGGAAGATCTTCATGAGATCGAGAAGGCCGTGGAAAATGTGTGTTGTCATGTTTGCTTCACCCCTACTTCTACTCTAGAATCTCGGGACGAGATTCCTGTAAGGGGGGTAGAATTGTAACAGCCCTAACTTGGTTATGAAAAATACGAAGAATTTTTCCACTTTTGTTTCCTCTGTTTGCGTCATAGCATTCATATGCTTTGTCATTCCTAACAATGCCATTGTTTTGGAAACACATTGAAATGGGAAGCCAACGCTTCCCAAAACCTCCAACCAAATGCAATGCCCAACTTCGCAACCAACTAATTGAACTTCCAACTTGTTTAGGAGGGTCCAGCTTGACAGTTTTTAACAATGTCTCACTTTCAAATTGTGTCAATTGAGAAATGACATGAGAGATCAAAATTGGCTGAATTCAATTCCTAATTTTGGAACCATTTTAGAACTTCCAAAAATCCAAATAAAATCATGGGGAGTCTCCATATGGTTGTGAAGTCTCCATGAAAATTCTCATGATTTTTGGATTTGTTAAAGTGCCCAATTAAATGCATTTTGGTTTTTGCTCCAAATTACCCTAACTAAAAGCTTTGAATAAATGTTGGGCAAACTAATTTATTTGACCTCAGCAATTTTTGTGGTGTTTCTGAGAGTTAATTCTAGCCTATATGATTTTTCCTGGAATTTTCAAAGATGGCCTGGTGCCCTTAAAATGCTGGAAACTGCTTCAGGACCAAGTTGGCAATTTGTTTCAAAATTCCAGGGACCTCTTTGCGTTTCTTTTTCCCTCTCTCACTTCTCCACGGTGGCCATGGCGCACTGGCGCCATGCCTCCAGGCTGGCCGGCGCCATGCCGTGCTGCCCCCTCTCTCTGGTGGTCAAGGATCACGTCGAGGACGCCCACTTGCCCCCTCCACCTGCTCTTCCCTTTTCCCCTTTCTCCCGTTCGCTGTGAGGCTTGAGAAACCCTAAATCGAGCCGTAGCCGCCGCGGTCGCCGTCAAACTCCCCGGCGATTGGCCGCCCCGGAGCAAGCCGTCAACGCCATTAGTTTTCGCCTCGCCGTGCAGCTCCTCCACCCTCAAGGAATCGGCCCAGGACGCCGGAGCTGACGAAATCATCCTCGACCTTCTCCGCCGTGGCCGCGTTCCGCCGGTCGATTTTCTCCGTCGACTCCGACCATCCCTCACCGCGCTGACGTTCCCACTGCCCAGGGTTGAGTTCCACGTTTACGGGTGTGCTTTTCCGCGTCTTCTTTCCCCCGCCCCCTTGCGCTGTCGCCCCACGCGGATGCCACCGTCCTCTCGCCGCGGCCGTGGCTTGTCGTGCACGCCCGCGTCGAGTGTCCCCCCCCTCCGCCTCCGAAACCACGCATCGCTCCGCCTCACGCGGCACACGCTTCGCACATGCCAGGAGCTTCGTACCGCCGCCGATTTTTGGTCGTCGTCGCCGCCGGTGGCCACCGCACGCTCCAGTGCACTCCGGCCTGGGCGTCGGCCTGAACCGGCCAACAGGCNAACCGTGACGCCGCCGTAGACCGTCGCCGGTGCGCATCCCGACGACCTATTGGTCCAAATCGCCGCCCGTGGACTCCCCTTAGAACGGCGCGTTGAATCGCGTCCAGTATCGCGTCCCCGCGCGCCGGCCACCGCCGTGCGCGTCCGTGCCGACGCCGCGGTCACCGCCATGCTCGCGCCGGTCGTGGCATGTTGACCGAACGCGCGCGTGCCCGCACGCCCGGCCGTGCTCCCGGCCTGACCGGCCTTGAGGCCACCCGGCTCGGGCCAGTGGCCGGCCTAGCGCCCGGCCTGGGCCGGCCCAGTGGCCGGGGCTTCTCGGTTTGTGGCCCGGCCATAATGGCCGGCCTGCACCCGGCCTGGCCAGCCTGCCTGGAGATGTTTTTCCTTTTTTGGATTTAAAGCTGAACTAGAAACTTTAATATCTTTTCGAATAATGCATCAAAAATTGCAAACCAAATATCAAAATGTTCAGCAAAACAAACCCTATGTTATAGAATCATGGTAACAGTCTTTTGGAATTCTAATCTTGCTGTTTATATATGAATTCCTAAAATGGTAAAAATGAGACCTAATTGGGAAAAATCATATTCCGATAAATATTGTTCCAAAAATTATAAATAAAATATTGAAGTGATCACCATGACAAATGCTATCAAACCATGTACTTATCAAGTCATGATCACAACTTCTTAATTGATGTTATTCATAATCCGATTAAATGAAGTAATTTCAATATTTTAATTACTTTGTCAATTATTCATCGGTGCTCCGAAATTTACGAATAAAGTACCAAAATGATCGGAATGACGAACCCTATCCTTTATTGCCATGTTCATGCATATTTGAGCCACTTCCATAATAATTTGATAATTTATGAAGAATGTGGTCACTAAGATAAATATGGGGTTGGTTCCAAATAATTGCACAAGTTATTTGGCCCCTCGTTTAAATTTGCTTTTAAATTTATATAATAATATGTTGCAATCAATTGGACATGTCATCATGTGATTGAGCATGCATTTTGAGTTCGTGTGATTTATGTGTGCTTTGTATTTCTTTTGGTATCGATAGATTCCGGAGTCGAGGGTCTCTCTAACTACCCCGACGAGCAGTACCTCACGACGGGCAGCAAGGCAAGAGATAACCTAACCTTCTTGGCATTTAGCATCCTATGATTTTATCAAACTATTTTATCCACCATAATATTGCATGCGGTTTCAAATGTCTCTTTTGGTAAATATATAGAATCCTATGAATGCATGTCTTTCCCGAGCCAATCACATGTATCCCTACCTATGAACCCTAGTGTTGATGTGTTGGCCGGATACGAATTATAATTGTCGGTTATAGGCTTATCCATGCTTAGACATGCTTAGTTGCAATACTAGTTGTGTCCGTTGTTTATTTCCATAATTGTTGTTGAAGATGGAATGATGCGGACTTGGTGGATAATGTGATGCTAAATTAAAATGCTAAGATGGCTTGGGTGAGTTGCCATCGGGGATGGTGTTTTGCCTCACTCTAGCCCTAGGTGCGAGTTCTTTACCTCTTGAACCAAGACGAGCGTGCTGCCATTGGTGGGTGTATGGCGCCTTACTGACCGAATAACTTATGCGGGCGTATCCAAGGGTCCTCTAGTTCGGTTTTCCATTTGCGTGTGAGTGGAAGATGATGTTGATGAGGATTTGTGTTTAGGGCGTGGCGATGGGGCAGGGCGCTGGAGCGTTGAACTTGTCCCATGGCCACAGATGACTCTTGGATATTCTCACGTGAGGTAAAGGTTTAACCGCGCCCGCTTGCCGGCCTTCCCCGGAAGAGGGCCACTCAGGTGAGCCGGACGGTACCAATGGGTAAATTAGTACACCCCTGCAGGGTTAATCTTTTCGAAAAGCCGTGTCCACGGTTATGGACAATCTTGGTATCGGATATAAGATCATAGACAACGTTAACCTAATTGATATGGCAGCTAGAGGTTGCATAACAAACATGAGATAAAGGTTCATTTCCTCGAGGGTGAGTCGAGGGAGTGCCTTTGTGTGAGATGAGTGGTGATGGGTGAAAGTAGGTTCGCCGAGAACCGAAGAAGAAAGTGTTACTCTCTTACCCCTTTATAAAAATATTCTGAGTAGACGAATGCCATGTGTCACTTTATATTTCGGTTTATTAAAATTAGCTTTATGCAAAAGAAATACATAAACAGCTTTAGAGCCTCCGTCAGTCATTGGGCCTATATCGCTCTACTAAACTTGCGAGTACATCGTACTCAGTCTCTCTTTGCTGCCTCTATGATTTTGTATTTCAGAGGAGGACGACACCGAGCAACTAGGTGGGTTCTTCGTTGACGTCGACTACTAGTCTGGGGTTCCCAGGTGGCAGCTTGGGACCGTGGAACAAGCTGGCTGGGATGATGTTTATTTGTAGGCCTCTTAGGCCATATTTTGCTTCTTGTTGTTAGACAACACTACCCGCTTCCGCTTGTTGAATTGTTGGATCTATGATCCTTTTGCTTGTAATATTTGTATTCTTCTCATTATATGAGTTGCTATATGATTTGTGTCGTAGAGTCATGCTTTGTGCCAGTTCTGTTCCACAAGTCTCGATCTTTGTTTTATACATTGATGGTTGTGCCAACTACATAGCCTCTCTGTATAATTCCGGGGTCGGGGCGTTACAAGTTTGGTATCAGAGCAGGACTGCCTGTAGGAAACCCGTTCTTTTGGTCGATGTCGAGTCTAGTTCGTGAAAATTATTTTCAACCTAAAAATGAGTTGTGAAAACCCTCCTAGGATTCTTTTTACTCCTCATCCAATTCACTCTGATCTCGGTGTCATCTTACCTCTATTTGATTTTAACGGTTCTTCTGATCATCGGCAAAGTTCTAAATCTTTAGGATCTCGGGGTTTGGGTTCCTACCTTTAGTTACTAGTTATCCTTACTCCTCGGCCAAACCTAAAACATGAAGGAAGGAAGTATGGTGGTTCGTCAAGATACTCCTTTGCTTTAGACCAAGATCTTGAACCGAAGGTCCCGGATTGTGCTAGGGCTCAGGTGTAATGATTCGTGAGGGTTGACACCCTTGTGAGCATTATGCTATTGTGGGTCCCAGTGCATGAAGCTGATCTTTAACCCAAGATCTTTTCCGTTGAACCCTGGTGCAAATGGTTAAACCATACATCAGGTTGGCAAAATCTCAAGTTAGTCTTCAAGCTCGAGGTGGCAGCCGTAATTGTTTTCCTCGACAAAACTCTTCTTCGTCACTAGCTTTGGCTAGGCTCTATGTCATGGAATCATCTGAATCACGACGGGATTGCTCCTAATGAGTTTTTCCATCAATAATTGTGATCCCTTCGATAACTCCTTTCCTGAAACCCTGTCGGCACTAGTTGTCGGAAGAGTGCTAACCCGGGCTTCTGCAATATCCTAAATTGTTGTTAGCCCGTTCCTTAATCCAAATCTATTATCAGTCCCCTATCAATCTGTTGACTATCAAGTTAGCTTGCATTGGGGTGTCCTGATACATGTTATTCTTGTGTTTCGTCAAGTCATTCCACTTCGGGATGTCAGGAGAAACAAACTCCGGTACCTCGTCCATATTTCGGGCAGGTCAAAGCTTTGTAAATCGCGGAATAGGAGCTTGTCTAGTTTTTGTTCCGTTCCACCTTGGAGTGTCACACTCTTTTATATCGAGAAGTCGTGCCTAGTCTCATGACGAGCTTGATGAAGTGATGCTCTCACCTTTCCTTATCCATCTACCTCCGAGTTCTCAGGCTCGAGAGTGTTGAGGATGAATATCGTTGTGGTAGTCGGAAACTCTTAGCAAATGCTATTGCTTGAAATCCAAAGACTTGGGTGGCACTCTTAGCCTGTTTGGTAATCATATCATCGGGCTGAGCTGTCTATGTTGCCAAGTCCTTTTCGTTCAGATGCACACCTACCTAACTCTGGATCTCAAGCAAAATTGATGCTTGGAGTTTATTAAGAGCATGACCTAAGCCTACTAGTAATCCTGACAAATCTGATGATGTGGTTCACGCCTCTCACCGGAAGGCCTTTGACAAAAATCTCTCGAAACCTTAACAATCCCCACTGTCCATGTGTATCATGGGTAGTTTATCCTAATAGTTCCCCTAAGGTCCTTTCTCTGTCTTCAAGTACGATTTCGCTTGAGGATTGATTGAAGGCTATTCTGAAGCCGGAGTGTGACGCCTAATATCTCAAGGAGAACCTCACTACGGTTTTGCTAAATCTCTATCGGTCAATCCTCCTACTCCACCTACCTCGTGGCAATAGCTCTATACCAGGTTTTACCTCTCCATCTAAAGGTGGGTCAATGCCATATCTATCCCGCCTAGATGAACCCAAAGTTTTGCCAATCACTACAACTAGGAAGATCATCGGGAGATCGAGTAGATCGTTGAAATGGAGAGTTGCCATGTTCCTCTCATCCCTCTTCCTACTCTAGAATCTCGGGACGAGATTCCTGTAAGGGGGGTAGAATTGTAACAGCCCAGATTTGGTACCCTAAAATATGGGCCAAATTTTCACTTTTGTGTTGCATTTGCATCATGGCATAATTATTTAAATTGCTAAATTTAAATAAAGCAACACCTTAAAATAAAGGAAGCAAAACCCTTCCTCAAATTTCCAAAACCAAATGCCTTGCCCAAAATGGCCAAACCAACTTATTCTTGAATTTCCAAATTGTCCCGGAAGTTCTAAGAATATATTTTTATAAATGCCAATCAAATAAATAAATTATGAGAATTTAAATTGGCTTAATTCCATTCCTATTTTTGGAACCAAGTTAAACCTTCCAAAAATTCAAACTAAAATCATGGGGAGCTTCAATATTATTGTGAGAGCCTCCATGAATATTTTCATTATTTTTGGAACAGGTTATTTTGCTCCAATTAAATGCTTTTTGCAATTTAACGAAAATAGCTATAACTAAACCTTATGAACAAATGTGGTGCAAACATTTTATTTTTGGGATAACAATTTTTGTGGTGATTCCTCAGAACCTAGGGAGCCCACATGAATTTTCCCAGATTTTTATAAATTTCTTAAATAGCTCTATTAAACAAATAATTCTTGCTGTTTTAAAAATCAGAAAAGGAAAAATGGAAAAGATGAAATCCCTGACAGTGGGTCCCCACTGCCAGTCTCTCTCTCTTTCCCCTTTCACTGTGGCGACCAAGGGCGCTGGCGCCATGCCGCCCGAGCCATGCCGCCGCCCACCTGCTCCCGCGTGGTCAAGACTCAAGAGGTCCCCGACGCCATGCCTCTCCTCTGTGCCTCCCCGCCCCTCTCTCTCTCCTTTTCCCGCACATGGAGACCCTAGATCGAGCTCCCTGTCTGCCGCGCCTCCATCACCGCCGCCGTCACGCACGCCATCGACTCCGACCGCCCCTGGCCATGACGACGCCGCCAAGAGCTTCGCCTCGCTCTCCTCGTCCTCCCCACCGAGTGAATCGGGCCGGGGCGCCCTTTACCTCAAGCATGCCGCCGGTCCTTTCCGCTCCGGCCGCCGGCGTCCGAGCACCCTCACGTCGCCTTCCGGCCACCCCTGCCTCCGCCGACCCCTCCAACACGCTCAGGGTGAGTTCGCGGTGCTCCCCGTCCTCCGTGTGCTCTCCCTTTCCCTCTCGTTTGTCCTGGCGCCGACGGCCGAACCGTGACGCCGCCGTAGACCGTCGCCGGTGCGCATCCCGACGACCTATTGGTCCAAATCGCCGCCCGTGGACTCCCCTTAGAACGGCGCGTCGAATCGCGTCCAGTATCGACGTCCCCGCGCGCCGGCCACCGCCGTGCGCGTCCGTGCCGACGCCGCGGTCACCGCCGATGCTCGCGCCGGTCGTGGCATGTTGACCGAACGCGCGCGTGCCCGCACGCCCGGCCGTGCTCCCGGCCTGACCGGCCTTGAGGCCACCCGGCTCGGGCCAGTGGCCGGCCTAGCGCCCGGCCTGGGCCGGCCCAGTGGCCGGGGCTTCTCGGTTTGTGGCCCGGACATAATGGCCGGCCTGCACCCGGCCTGGCCGGCCTGCCTGGAGATGTTTTTCCTTTTTTGGATTTAAAGCTGAACTAGAAACTTTAATATCTTTTGAATAATGCATCAAAAATTGCAAACCAAATATCAAAATGTTCAGCAAAACAAACCCTATGTTATAGAATCATGGTAACAGTCTTTTGGAATTCTAATCTTGCTGTTTATATATGAATTCCTAAAATGGTAAAAATGAGACCTAATTGGGAAAAATCATATTCCGATAAATATTGTTCCAAAAATTATAAATAAAATATTGAAGTGATCACCATGACAAATGCTATCAAACCATGTACTTATCAAGTCATGATCACAACTTCTTAATTGATGTTATTCATAATCCGATTAAATGAAGTAATTTCAATATTTTAATTACTTTGTCAATTATTCATCGGTGCTCCGAAATTTACGAATAAAGTACCAAAATGATCGGAATGACGAACCCTATCCTTTATTGCCATGTTCATGCATATTTGAGCCACTTCCATAATAATTTGATAATTTATGAAGAATGTGGTCACTAAGATAAATATGGGGTTGGTTCCAAATAATTGCACTAGTTATTTGGCCCCTCGTTTAAATTTGCTTTTAATTTATATAATAATATGGTTGCATCAATTGGACATGTCATCATGTGATTGAGCATTGCATTTTGAGTTCGTGTGATTTATGTGTGCTTTGTATTTCTTTTGGGTATCGATAGATTCCGGAGTCGAGGGTCTCTCTAACTACCCCGACGAGCAGTACCTCACGACCGGGCAGCAAGGCAAGAGATAACCTAACCTTCTTGGCATTTAGCATCCTATGATTTTATCAAACTATTTTATCCACCATAATATTGCATGCGGTTCAAATGTCTCTTTTGGTAAATATATAGAATCCTATGAATGCATGTCTTTTCCCGAGCCAATCACATGTATCCCTACCTATGAAACCTAGTGTTGATGTGTTGGCCGGATACGAATTATAATTGTCGGTTATATGCTTATCCATGCTTAGACATGCTTAGTTGCAATACTAGTTGTGTCCGTTGTTTATTTCCATAATTGTTGTTGAAGATGGAATGATGCGGACTTGGTGGATAAATGTGATGCTAAATTAAAATGCTAAGATGGCTTGGGTGAGTTGCCATCGGGGATGGTGTTTTGCCTCACTCTAGCCCCTAGGTGCGAGTTCTTTACCTCTTGAACCAAGACGAGCGTGCTGCCATTGGTGGGTGTATGGGCGCCTTACTGACCGAATAACTTATGCGGGCGTATCCAAGGGTCCTCTAGTTCGGTTTTCCATTTGCGTGTGAGTGGAAAGATGATGTTGATGAGGATTTGTGTTTAGGCGTGGCGATGGGGCAGGGCGCTGGGAGCGTTGAACTTGTCCTATGGCCACAGATGACTCTTGGATATTCTCACGTGAGGTAAAGGTTTAACCGCGCCCGCTTGCCGGCCTTCCCCGGAAGAGGGCCACTCAGGTGAGCCGGACGGTACCAATGGGTAAATTAGTACACCCCTGCAGGGTTAATCTTTTCGAAAAGCCGTGTCCACGGTTATGGACAATCTTGGTATCGGATATAAGATCATAGACAACGTTAACCTAATTGATATGGCAGCTAGAGGTTGCATAACAAACATGAGATAAAGGTTCATTTCCTCGAGGGTGAGTCGAGGGAGTGCCTTTGTGTGAGATGAGTGGTGATGGGTGAAAGTAGGTTCGCCGAGAACCGAAGAAGAAAGTGTTACTCTCTTACCCCTTTATAAAAATATTCTGAGTAGACGAATGCCATGTGTCACTTTATATTTCGGTTTATTAAAATTAGCTTTATGCAAAAGAAATACATAAACAGCTTTAGAGCCTCCGTCAGTCATTGGGCCTATATCGCTCTACTAAACTTGCGAGTACATCGTACTCAGTCTCTCTTTGCTGCCTCTATGATTTTGTATTTCAGAGGAGGACGACACCGAGCAACTAGGTGGGTTCTTCGTTGACGTCGACTACTAGTCTGGGGTTCCCAGGTGGCAGCTTGGGACCGTGGAACAAGCTGGCTGGGATGATGTTTATTTGTAGGCCTCTTAGGCCATATTTTGCTTCTTGTTGTTAGACAACACTACCCGCTTCCGCTTGTTGAATTGTTGGATCTATGATCCTTTTGCTTGTAATATTTGTATTCTTCTCACTATATGAGTTGCTATATGATTTGTGTCGTAGAGTCATGCTTTGTGCCAGCTCTGTTCCACAAGTCTCGATCTTTGTGTTATACATTGATGGTTGTGCCAACTACATAGCCTCTCTGTATAATTCCGGGGTCGGGGCGTTACAAGTTTGGTATCAGAGCAGGACTGCCTATAGGAAACCCATTCTTTTGGTCGATGTCGAGTCTAGTTCGTGAAAATTATTTTCAACCTAAAAATGAGTTGTGAAAACCCTCCTAGGATTCTTTTTACTCCTCATCCAATTCACTCTGATCTCGGTGTCATCTTACCTCTATTTGATTTTAACGGTTCTTCTGATCATCGGCAAAGTTCTAAATCTTTAGGATCTCGGGGTTTGGGTTCCTACCTTTAGTTACTAGTTATCCTTACTCCTCGGCCAAACCTAAAACATGAAGGAAGGAAGTATGGTGGTTCGTCAAGATACTCCTTTGCTTTAGACCAAGATCTTGAACCGAAGGTCCCGGATTGTGCTAGGGCTCAGGTGTAATGATTCGTGAGGGTTGACACCCTTGTGAGCATTATGCTATTGTGGGTCCCAGTGCATGAAGCTGATCTTTAACCCAAGATCTTTTCCGTTGAACCCTGGTGCAAATGGTTAAACCATACATCAGGTTGGCAAAATCTCAAGTTAGTCTTCAAGCTCGAGGTGGCAGCCGTAATTGTTTTCCTCGACAAAACTCTTCTTCGTCACTAGCTTTGGCTAGGCTCTATGTCATGGAATCATCTGAATCACGACGGGATTGCTCCTAATGAGTTTTTCCATCAATAATTGTGATCCCTTCGATAACTCCTTTCCTGAAACCCTGTCGGCACTAGTTGTCGGAAGAGTGCTAACCCGGGCTTCTGCAATATCCTAAATTGTTGTTAGCCCGTTCCTTAATCCAAATCTATTATCAGTCCCCTATCAATCTGTTGACTATCAAGTTAGCTTGCATTGGGGTGTCCTGATACATGTTATTCTTGTGTTTCGTCAAGTCATTCCACTTCGGGATGTCAGGAGAAACAAACTCCGGTACCTCGTCCATATTTCGGGCAGGTCAAAGCTTTGTAAATCGCGGAATAGGAGCTTGTCTAGTTTTTGTTCCGTTCCACCTTGGAGTGTCACACTCTTTTATATCGAGAAGTCGTGCCTAGTCTCATGACGAGCTTGATGAAGTGATGCTCTCACCTTTCCTTATCCATCTACCTCCGAGTTCTCAGGCTCGAGAGTGTTGAGGATGAATATCGTTGTGGTAGTCGGAAACTCTTAGCAAATGCTATTGCTTGAAATCCAAAGACTTGGGTGGCACTCTTAGCCTGTTTGGTAATCATATCATCGGGCTGAGCTGTCTATGTTGCCAAGTCCTTTTCGTTCAGATGCACACCTACCTAACTCTGGATCTCAAGCAAAATTGATGCTTGGAGTTTATTAAGAGCATGACCTAAGCCTACTAGTAATCCTGACAAATCTGATGATGTGGTTCACGCCTCTCACCGGAAGGCCTTTGACAAAAATCTCTCGAAACCTTAACAATCCCCACTGTCCATGTGTATCATGGGTAGTTTATCCTAATAGTTCCCCTAAGGTCCTTTCTCTGTCTTCAAGTACGATTTCGCTTGAGGATTGATTGAAGGCTATTCTGAAGCCGGAGTGTGACGCCTAATATCTCAAGGAGAACCTCACTACGGTTTTGCTAAATCTCTATCGGTCAATCCTCCTACTCCACCTACCTCGTGGCAATAGCTCTATACCAGGTTTTACCTCTCCATCTAAAGGTGGGTCAATGCCATATCTATCCCGCCTAGATGAACCCAAAGTTTTGCCAATCACTACAACTAGGAAGATCATCGGGAGATCGAGTAGATCGTTGAAATGGAGAGTTGCCATGTTCCTCTCATCCCTCTTCCTACTCTAGAATCTCGGGACGAGATTCCTGTAAGGGGGGTAGAATTGTAACAGCCCAGATTTGGTACCCTAAAATATGGGCCAAATTTTCACTTTTGTGTTGCATTTGCATCATGGCATAATTATTTAAATTGCTAAATTTAAATAAAGCAACACCTTAAAATAAAGGAAGCAAAACCCTTCCTCAAATTTCCAAAACCAAATGCCTTGCCCAAAATGGCCAAACCAACTTATTCTTGAATTTCCAAATTGTCCCGGAAGTTCTAAGAATATATTTTTATAAATGCCAATCAAATAAATAAATTATGAGAATTTAAATTGGCTTAATTCCATTCCTATTTTTGGAACCAAGTTAAACCTTCCAAAAATTCAAACTAAAATCATGGGGAGCTTCAATATTATTGTGAGAGCCTCCATGAATATTTTCATTATTTTTGGAACAGGTTATTTTGCTCCAATTAAATGCTTTTTGCAATTTAACGAAAATAGCTATAACTAAACCTTATGAACAAATGTGGTGCAAACATTTTATTTTTGGGATAACAATTTTTGTGGTGATTCCTCAGAACCTAGGGAGCCCACATGAATTTTCCCAGTTTTTTATAAATTTCTTAAATAGCTCTATTAAACAAATAATTCTTGCTGTTTTAAAAATCAGAAAAGGAAAAATGGAAAAGATGAAATCCCTGACAGTGGGTCCCCACTGCCAGTCTCTCTCTCTTTCCCCTTTCACTGTGGCGACCAAGGGCGCTGGCGCCATGCCGCCCGAGCCATGCCGCCGCCCACCTGCTCCCGCGTGGTCAAGACTCAAGAGGTCCCCGACGCCATGCCTCTCCTCTGTGCCTCCCCGCCCCTCTCTCTCTCCTTTTCCCGCACATGGAGACCCTAGATCGAGCTCCCTGTCTGCCGCGCCTCCATCACCGCCGCCGTCACGCACGCCATCGACTCCGACCGCCCCTGGCCATGACGACGCCGCCAAGAGCTTCGCCTCGCTCTCCTCGTCCTCCCCACCGAGTGAATCGGGCCGGGGCGCCCTTTACCTCAAGCATGCCGCCGGTCCTTTCCGCTCCGGCCGCCGGCGTCCGAGCACCCTCACGTCGCCTTCCGGCCACCCCTGCCTCCGCCGACCCCTCCAACACGCTCAGGGTGAGTTCGCGGTGCTCCCCGTCCTCCGTGTGCTCTCCCTTTCCCTCTCGTTTGTCCTGGCGCCGACGGCCGAACCGTGACGCCGCCGTAGACCGTCGCCGGTGCGCATCCCGACGACCTATTGGTCCAAATCGCCGCCCGTGGACTCCCCTTAGAACGGCGCGTCGAATCGCGTCCAGTATCGCGTCCCCGCGCGCCGGCCACCGCCGTGCGCGTCCGTGCCGACGCCGCGGTCACCGCCGTGCTCGCACCGGTCGTGGCATGTTGACCGAACGCGCGCGTGCCCGCACGCCCGGCCGTGCTCCCGGCCTGACCGGCCTTGAGGCCACCCGGCTCGGGCCAGTGGCCGGCCTAGCGCCCGGCCTGGGCCGGCCCAGTGGCCGGGGCTTCTCGGTTTGTGGCCCGGACATAATGGCCGGCCTGCACCCGGCCTGGCCGGCCTGCCTGGAGATGTTTTTCCTTTTTTGGATTTAAAGCTGAACTAGAAACTTTAATATCTTTTCGAATAATGCATCAAAAATTGCAAACCAAATATCAAAATGTTCAGCAAAACAAACCCTATGTTATAGAATCATGGTAACAGTCTTTTGGAATTCTAATCTTGCTGTTTATATATGAATTCCTAAAATGGTAAAAATGAGACCTAATTGGGAAAAATCATATTCCGATAAATATTGTTCCAAAAATTATAAATAAAATATTGAAGTGATCACCATGACAAATGCTATCAAACCATGTACTTATCAAGTCATGATCACAACTTCTTATTGATGTTATTCATAATCCGATTAAATGAAGTAATTTCAATATTTTAATTACTTTGTCAATTATTCATCGGTGCTCCGAAATTTACGAATAAAGTACCAAAATGATCGGAATGACGAACCCTATCCTTTATTGCCATGTTCATGCATATTTGAGCCACTTCCATAATAATTTGATAATTTATGAAGAATGTGGTCACTAAGATAAATATGGGGTTGGTTCCAAATAATTGCACTAGTTATTTGGCCCCTCGTTTAAATTTGCTTTTAATTTATATAATAATATGGTTGCATCAATTGGACATGTCATCATGTGATTGAGCATTGCATTTTGAGTTCGTGTGATTTATGTGTGCTTTGTATTTCTTTTGGGTATCGATAGATTCCGGAGTCGAGGGTCTCTCTAACTACCCCGACGAGCAGTACCTCACGACCGGGCAGCAAGGCAAGAGATAACCTAACCTTCTTGGCATTTAGCATCCTATGATTTTATCAAACTATTTTATCCACCATAATATTGCATGCGGTTCAAATGTCTCTTTTGGTAAATATATAGAATCCTATGAATGCATGTCTTTTCCCGAGCCAATCACATGTATCCCTACCTATGAACCCTAGTGTTGATGTGTTGGCCGGATACGAATTATAATTGTTGGTTATAGGCTTATCCATGCTTAGACATGCTTAGTTGCAATACTAGTTGTGTCCGTTGTTTCTTTCCATAATTGTTGTTGAAGATGGAATGATGCGGACTTGGTGGATAATGTGTGATGCTTAAGTAAAATGCTAAGTAGGCTTGGGTGAGTTGCCATCGGGGATGGTGTTTTGCCTCACTCTAGCCCCTAGGTGCGAGTTCTTTACCTCTTGAACCAAGACGAGCGTGCTGCCATTGGTGGGTGTATGGGCGCCTTACTAACTGAATAACTTGTGCGGGCGTATCCAAGGGTCCTCTAGTTCGGTTTTCCATTTGCGTGTGAGTGGAAAGATGATGTTGATGAGGATTTGTGTTTAGGGGCGATGGGGCAGGGCGCTGGGAGCGTTGAACTTGTCCCATGGCCACAGATGACTCTTGGATATTCTCACGTGAGGTAAAGGTTTAACCGCGCCCGCTTGCCGGCCTTCCCCGGAAGAGGGCCACTCAGGTGAGCCGGACGGTACCAATGGGTAAATTAGTACACCCCTGCAGGGTTAATCTTTTCGAAAAGCCGTGTCCACGGTTATGGACAATCTTGGTATCGGATATAAGATCATAGACAACGTTAACCTAATTGATATGGCAGCTAGAGGTGCATAACAAACATGAGATAAAGGTTCATTTCCTCGAGGGTGAGTCGAGGGAGTGCCTTTGTGTGAGATGAGTGGTGATGGGTGAAAGTAGGTTCGCCGAGAACCGAAGAAGAAAGTGTTACTCTCTTACCCCTTTATAAAAATATTCTGAGTAGACGAATGCCATGTGTCACTTTATATTTCGGTTTATTAAAATTAGCTTTATGCAAAAGAAATACATAAACAGCTTTAGAGCCTCCGTCAGTCATTGGGCCTATATCGCTCTACTAAACTTGCGAGTACATCGTACTCAGTCTCTCTTGCTGCCTCTATGATTTTGTATTTCAGAGGAGGACGACACCGAGCAACTAGGTGGGTTCTTCGTTGACGTCGACTACTAGTCTGGGGTTCCCAGGTGGCAGCTTGGGACCGTGGAACAAGCTGGCTGGGATGATGTTTATTTGTAGGCCTCTTAGGCCATATATTTTGCTTCTTGTTGTTAGACAACACTACCCGCTTCCGCTTGTTGAATTGTTGGATCTATGATCCTTTTGCTTGTAATATTTGTATTCTTCTCATTATATGAGTTGCTATATAATTTTGTGTCGTAGAGTCATGCTTTGTGCCAGCTCTGTTCCACAAGTCTCGATCTTTGTTTTATACATTGATGGTTGTGCAACTACATAGCCTCTCTGTATAATTCCGGGGTCGGGGCGTTACAACGTTGGTATCAGAGCAGGACTGCCTGTAGGAAACCCTTTCTATTGGTCGATGTCGAGTCTAGTTCGTGAAAATTATTTTTAACCTAAAAATGAGTTGTGAAAACCCTCCTAGGATTCTTTTTACTCCTTATCCAATTCACTCTGATCTCGGTGTCATCTTACCTCTATTTGATTTTAACGGTTCTTCTGATCATCGGCAAAGTTCTAAATCTTTAGGATCTCGGGGTTTGGGTTCCTACCTTTAGTTACTAGTTATCCTTACTCCTCGGCCAAACCTAAAACATGAAGAAAGGAAGTATGGTGGTTCGTCAAGATACTCCTTTGCTTTAGACCAAGATCTTGAACCGAAGGTCCCGGATTGTGCTAGGGCTCAGGTGTAATGATTCGTGAGGGTTGACACCCTTGTGAGCATTATGCTATTGTGGGTCCCAGTGCATGAAGCTGATCTTTAACCCAAGATCTTTTCCGTTGAACCCTGGTGCAAATGGTTAAACCATACATCAGGTTGGCAAAATCTCAAGTTAGTCTTCAAGCTCGAGGTGGCAGCCGTAATTGTTTTCCTCGACAAAACTCTTCTTCGTCACTAGCTTTGGCTAGGCTCTATGTCATGGAATCATCTGAATCACGACGGGATTGCTCCTAATGAGTTTTTCCATCAATAATTGTGATCCCTTCGATAACTCCTTTCCTGAAACCCTGTCGGCACTAGTTGTCGGAAGAGTGCTAACCCGGGCTTCTGCAATATCCTAAATTGTTGTTAGCCCGTTCCTTAATCCAAATCTATTATCAGTCCCCTATCAATCTGTTGACTATCAAGTTAGCTTGCATTGGGGTGTCCTGATACATGTTATTCTTGTGTTTCGTCAAGTCATTCCACTTCGGGATGTCAGGAGAAACAAACTCCGGTACCTCGTCCATATTTCGGGCAGGTCAAAGCTTTGTAAATCGCGGAATAGGAGCTTGTCTAGTTTTTGTTCCGTTCCACCTTGGAGTGTCACACTCTTTTATATCGAGAAGTCGTGCCTAGTCTCATGACGAGCTTGATGAAGTGATGCTCTCACCTTTCCTTATCCATCTACCTCCGAGTTCTCAGGCTCGAGAGTGTTGAGGATGAATATCGTTGTGGTAGTCGGAAACTCTTAGCAAATGCTATTGCTTGAAATCCAAAGACTTGGGTGGCACTCTTAGCCTGTTTGGTAATCATATCATCGGGCTGAGCTGTCTATGTTGCCAAGTCCTTTTCGTTCAGATGCACACCTACCTAACTCTGGATCTCAAGCAAAATTGATGCTTGGAGTTTATTAAGAGCATGACCTAAGCCTACTAGTAATCCTGACAAATCTGATGATGTGGTTCACGCCTCTCACCGGAAGGCCTTTGACAAAAATCTCTCGAAACCTTAACAATCCCCACTGTCCATGTGTATCATGGGTAGTTTATCCTAATAGTTCCCCTAAGGTCCTTTCTCTGTCTTCAAGTACGATTTCGCTTGAGGATTGATTGAAGGCTATTCTGAAGCCGGAGTGTGACGCCTAATATCTCAAGGAGAACCTCACTACGGTTTTGCTAAATCTCTATCGGTCAATCCTCCTACTCCACCTACCTCGTGGCAATAGCTCTATACCAGGTTTTACCTCTCCATCTAAAGGTGGGTCAATGCCATATCTATCCCGCCTAGATGAACCCAAAGTTTTGCCAATCACTACAACTAGGAAGATCATCGGGAGATCGAGTAGATCGTTGAAATGGAGAGTTGCCATGTTCCTCTCATCCCTCTTCCTACTCTAGAATCTCGGGACGAGATTCCTGTAAGGGGGGTAGAATTGTAACAGCCCAGATTTGGTACCCTAAAATATGGGCCAAATTTTCACTTTTGTGTTGCATTTGCATCATGGCATAATTATTTAAATTGCTAAATTTAAATAAAGCAACACCTTAAAATAAAGGAAGCAAAACCCTTCCTCAAATTTCCAAAACCAAATGCCTTGCCCAAAATGGCCAAACCAACTTATTCTTGAATTTCCAAATTGTCCCGGAAGTTCTAAGAATATATTTTTATAAATGCCAATCAAATAAATAAATTATGAGAATTTAAATTGGCTTAATTCCATTCCTATTTTTGGAACCAAGTTAAACCTTCCAAAAATTCAAACTAAAATCATGGGGAGCTTCAATATTATTGTGAGAGCCTCCATGAATATTTTCATTATTTTTGGAACAGGTTATTTTGCTCCAATTAAATGCTTTTTGCAATTTAACGAAAATAGCTATAACTAAACCTTATGAACAAATGTGGTGCAAACATTTTATTTTTGGGATAACAATTTTTGTGGTGATTCCTCAGAACCTAGGGAGCCCACATGAATTTTCCCAGATTTTTATAAATTTCTTAAATAGCTCTATTAAACAAATAATTCTTGCTGTTTTAAAAATCAGAAAAGGAAAAATGGAAAAGATGAAATCCCTGACAGTGGGTCCCCACTGCCAGTCTCTCTCTCTTTCCCCTTTCACTGTGGCGACCAAGGGCGCTGGCGCCATGCCGCCCGAGCCATGCCGCCGCCCACCTGCTCCCGCGTGGTCAAGACTCAAGAGGTCCCCGACGCCATGCCTCTCCTCTGTGCCTCCCCGCCCCTCTCTCTCTCCTTTTCCCGCACATGGAGACCCTAGATCGAGCTCCCTGTCTGCCGCGCCTCCATCACCGCCGCCGTCACGCACGCCATCGACTCCGACCGCCCCTGGCCATGACGACGCCGCCAAGAGCTTCGCCTCGCTCTCCTCGTCCTCCCCACCGAGTGAATCGGGCCGGGGCGCCCTTTACCTCAAGCATGCCGCCGGTCCTTTCCGCTCCGGCCGCCGGCGTCCGAGCACCCTCACGTCGCCTTCCGGCCACCCCTGCCTCCGCCGACCCCTCCAACACGCTCAGGGTGAGTTCGCGGTGCTCCCCGTCCTCCGTGTGCTCTCCCTTTCCCTCTCGTTTGTCCTGGCGCCGACGGCCGAACCGTGACGCCGCCGTAGACCGTCGCCGGTGCGCATCCCGACGACCTATTGGTCCAAATCGCCGCCCGTGGACTCCCCTTAGAACGGCGCGTCGAATCGCGTCCAGTATCGCATCCCCGCGCGCCGGCCACCGCCGTGCGCGTCCGTGCCGACGCCGCGGTCACCGCCGTGCTCGCACCGGTCATGGCATGTTGACCGAACGCGCGCGTGCCCGCACGCCCGGCCGTGCTCCCGGCCTGACCGGCCTTGAGGCCACCCGGCTCGGGCCAGTGGCCGGCCTAGCGCCCGGCCTGGGCCGGCCCAGTGGCCGGGGCTTCTCGGTTTGTGGCCCGGACATAATGGCCGGCCTGCACCCGGCCTGGCCGGCCTGCCTGGAGATGTTTTTCCTTTTTTGGATTTAAAGCTGAACTAGAAACTTTAATATCTTTTCGAATAATGCATCAAAAATTGCAAACCAAATATCAAAATGTTCAGCAAAACAAACCCTATGTTATAGAATCATGGTAACAGTCTTTTGGAATTCTAATCTTGCTGTTTATATATGAATTCCTAAAATGGTAAAAATGAGACCTAATTGGGAAAAATCATATTCCGATAAATATTGTTCCAAAAATTATAAATAAAATATTGAAGTGATCACCATGACAAATGCTATCAAACCATGTACTTATCAAGTCATGATCACAACTTCTTATTGATGTTATTCATAATCCGATTAAATGAAGTAATTTCAATATTTTAATTACTTTGTCAATTATTCATCGGTGCTCCGAAATTTACGAATAAAGTACCAAAATGATCGGAATGACGAACCCTATCCTTTATTGCCATGTTCATGCATATTTGAGCCACTTCCATAATAATTTGATAATTTATGAAGAATGTGGTCACTAAGATAAATATGGGGTTGGTTCCAAATAATTGCACTAGTTATTTGGCCCCTCGTTTAAATTTGCTTTTAATTTATATAATAATATGGTTGCATCAATTGGACATGTCATCATGTGATTGAGCATTGCATTTTGAGTTCGTGTGATTTATGTGTGCTTTGTATTTCTTTTGGGTATCGATAGATTCCGGAGTCGAGGGTCTCTCTAACTACCCCGACGAGCAGTACCTCACGACCGGGCAGCAAGGCAAGAGATAACCTAACCTTCTTGGCATTTAGCATCCTATGATTTTATCAAACTATTTTATCCACCATAATATTGCATGCGGTTCAAATGTCTCTTTTGGTAAATATATAGAATCCTATGAATGCATGTCTTTTCCCGAGCCAATCACATGTATCCCTACCTATGAACCCTAGTGTTGATGTGTTGGCCGGATACGAATTATAATTGTCGGGTATAGGCTTATCCATGCTTAGACATGCTTAGTTGCAATACTAGTTGTGTCCGTTGTTTATTTCCATAATTGTTGTTGAAGATGGAATGATGCGGACTTGGTGGATAAATGTGATGCTAAATTAAAATGCTAAGATGGCTTGGGTGAGTTGCCATCGGGGATGGTGTTTTGCCTCACTCTAGCCCCTAGGTGCGAGTTCTTTACCTCTTGAACCAAGACGAGCGTGCTGCCATTGGTGGGTGTATGGGCGCCTTACTGACCGAATAACTTATGCGGGCGTATCCAAGGGTCCTCTAGTTCGGTTTCCATTTGCATGTGAGTGGAAAGATGATGTTGATGAGGATTTGTGTTTAGGGCGTGGCGATGGGGCAGGGCGCTGGGAGCGTTGAACTTGTCCCATGGCCACAGATGACTCTTGGATATTCTCATGTGAGGTAAAGGTTTAACCGCGCCCGCTTGCCGGCCTTCCCCGGAAGAGGGCCACTCAGGTGAGCCGGACGGTACCAATGGGTAAATTAGTACACCCCTGCAGGGTTAATCTTTTCGAAAAGCCGTGTCCACGGTTATGGACAATCTTGGTATCGGATATAAGATCATAGACAACGTTAACCTAATTGATATGGCAGCTAGAGGTTGCATAACAACATGAGATTAAAGGTTCATTTCCTCGAGGGTGAGTCGAGGGAGTGCCTTTGTGTGAGATGAGTGGTGATGGGTGAAAGTAGGTTCGCCGAGAACCGAAGAGAAAGTGTTGCTCTCTTACCCCTTTATAAAAATATTCTGAGTAGACGAATGCCATGTGTCACTTTATATTTCGGTTTATTAAAATTAGCTTTATGCAAAGAAATACATAAACAGCTTTAGAGCCTCCGTCAGTCATTGGGCCTATATCGCTCTACTAAACTTGCGAGTACATCGTACTCAGTCTCTCTTGCTGCCTCTATGATTTTGTATTTCAGAGGAGGACGACACCGAGCAACTAGGTGGGTTCTTCGTGACGTCGACTACTAGTCTGGGGTTCCCAGGTGGCAGCTTGGGACCGTGGAACAAGCTGGCTGGGATGATGTTTATTGTAGGCCTCTTAGGCCATATATTTTTCTTCTTGTTGTTAGACAACACTACCCGCTTCCGCTTGTTGAATTGTTGGATCTGTGATCCTTTTGCTTGTAATATTTGTATTCTTCTCATTATATGAGTTGCTATATGATTTGTGTCGTAGAGTCATGCTTTGTGCCAGCTCTGTTCCACAAGTCTCGATCTTTGTGTTATACATTGATGGTTGTGCCAACTACATAGCCTCTCTGTATAATTCCGGGGTCGGGGCGTTACACTCTTGCCTTGACGCTGTTTAGCGACTTGGTCTTGCCATCGGGCTTTCGAGGAAAGTCGCTGACAACTGCCTCGAAGTCGCCTGCAACCTCATGACCAAGCAAAAGCCGGAAAGTGAACTCTGAGCCGCGTACCGTCTGGGCACGCGTGTAGTCCGCCAGGGTGGTCGCCTCGCCTTCAAACGGGGACGCAAGCGCGTCAACATCGGTCGGCAATGGCTGGCTGGGGAAGACGCTCCGATGCACACTCGCCAGAGCATCTTTCGACTTCTGCAGCGCCGCTGAAGATTGCTGCAGTGCAGTCGAAGCATACGCGTGGGCGCGGTCGACAAAGCCAACAGCCGTCTCCAGGTCGACACTCTCACTGGAAGTATCCTCTGGAGGAGCGCCTCCGCACGGCTCTGAACAACGAAGATGAATACACTTGTGACACATCCGAAGTCAACACAAGACAAAGTAGGCAGTGAGCCGAGATACTTACCTCCGATTGCATGGGCGAGTCCGAGCAAGCGTTCAACCTGGGTTTTCTCTAGTTCACCCCGGGTTCGCTCACGCTCTTGAGCCGCACCCAGGGACTTCTCCAGCTCGGCGACCCGCCTCGCCAGAGCCTCCTTTTCGCCTGTGAATCACCGGATCAAAGTCAAAAACAAAGATAGTCGATACACCTCCTGAATGCACGGGTTGGTACTTACTGATGGCTCGCTCCAGAGCAATGCGGAGTCGACCATCCTCCTTCTCCATGAGCATGAAGGACTTGGCTCCCTCAAGCAGCTGGCGACAAAACGGCTGTGCAAAGAAGCAAAAGTGTCAATCTGTGCCCGACTATCCTAGTCACGCACATCTTCGGGGGCTACTCCATCGGGAGCGCTGTTCGCGCACCCGACACAAGAAATTGTAAGGCTAAGACAGAATATACTTACATGCTCCAGTAGCTCAGCATCCACTGCAGTCGCATCAGCAGCTCTTTCTGGCACCTTGGAGGTCGACGTCTTCAACGTCAAAGGATTATTGGCCTCAGGCGCCTCTTCGGGTGCCCCGGTGGTTCGCTCCGGGGCAGCCACGGATTGGTGCTCCTCTTCTCGAGGCGAAGAGCCATCTCCACGAGTGTGATGGCTGTGTAAAGAAGCAACACTTCAGAAAAGCGTCCGAGGAGTCGAAAGAAGAACAACGACAAAAAGGCGTACTTGCAGAGGCTTACCTGGTGACATCTTCATCCTCGCTGCTCATGGGAGGAGATGCCATCCCCCCAAACCCAACGGGCGGCGCCGAATTCAGTGGAGACACGAACAGCGGATCAACCGGCTCACTCGCATCGGAGGATGAGTCGCGGGCTTCCTTGTCCTCTGCAACCACTTCCTTCAAAGGAGACGACCCGAGGTGGAGTCGACATTCCTTCGTCTTAGCCGCTTCCGCAGCGGCTCTTCGTCCTCGTCATCCTCTTCCACTTCCTCATTCGGCGAGTGAGCAGAAGGGAGTTCATCTTCATCGTCGTCCTGCTCGACGACTGTGGCCTCGTCGTGAGGTCCATTCTCCATCAGCGGAGGAAGGCTCACATAAGCCCTTCGATCCTGACGAGTAGCGAGCAGAAAAGTGAGTCAAGAAAAACATTCGACTAAAGCAAGGCAAAGAGAATTCAAGGTGCTTACCTCAGGCACGGGATTGTTTGGCCCATATGGTTCGACTGGGCAGCTAACGTTGCACGGATCGGCGGCCCGAAGGCTGGTGATGTTTCTTCACCTTAGTCGCGATCTGCGCGTCATCAAGCGCGGTGTCGACTGCAAGCTCCCACATTGGCTGGCGTCGACTCAGCGGCTGCACCTTCAGCTTGTGGAAAGTTGCGATAAGGTGAATGCCACCTGTCTCGCGTCCGAGCATCGTCAGCAACCCGCGGAGCAGCGCCAGCAGTGGCTTGGTCAACTCCTTGTCCTCCTTTGACAGAGGGTGCGACCAGGCCTTGGTCCTCCGCAGAGCTCGATCAGCGGCGAACTCGGGAAGGCCTTCTTGGTCCCACTTGATGTAGAACCATTTCTTCCGCCAGTTCTGGACGGAGTCGGATTTCTTCAGCTGGAAGAAGCTTGTGTCGCCGCGCAGCTGGATTCCGAAGCCGCCCACGGGGAACGTCTGCTTCGACCGCCCCACCATCCGTCGCACCATGAAGAGCGATTTTCACAAGTTCCAGTTGGGTGCGATCCCCAAAAAGCACTCGCATAACACAATGAAGCTCGCAATGTTCAATACGCTGTTGGGATTCAGATCATGCATCTGAATCCCATAGGCGTAGAGAAGACCACGAACAAAATCGTGGATGGGAACCCGAAGCCTCGCGGAAGGAACTCCACGAAGCACACGCGCTCCCCATCACGAGGAGAGGGGATCACATCCTTACCGGGGGCGCGCGTCGTCGCCATGCTCGTCGGCCGGCAGCAACCCTTGTTCGCGGAGGGCGTCCAACTCCGCCGCCTTCACGGACGACTTCCCCCAGTCGCCCTCCAGCTTCTTCATCCCGGCGTCGTCGCCGGCGGCGGAGATTTCCGCTCCCTTCACCCTCTTCTGGCCCATGGTGCTAGCGGAGGAGGAGAGAGTATCTGGTGAACTGGGCGCAAGGGCAGCAATGGAGGAACAGCACTGGAGGAGAAAGCAGATGAGATGGCGGCGAAATGAGGAAGGCGTGAGCTGTTCCCCACCGCGGTGGAGATTATGTACCGCGGGGTCAGTTCATCCTGGCCGTTCTCCACGAAGCCGCAACTCGAGGCAACATCTGGCCGTCCACGTGTCGCGCGGAGATAGCAACCGTCGCCGGCCACGCCGCCCACTACGCGCGGGAATGAGCGCCATCATCATGCCACGAAAATTTCGCGCCCAACGGTCAGAACAGTCAACACTGACACCGGGACCACTCTGTTACGTCCCATCGGACGCAGAGCACACCGAAAACGTCAGCCCTGACGTCATCAGCGGAAGCGTATCAAGTAAGCCAACGGGCTGATGGAGCACCCGGACAGTTCTTCGAGTGCAACAAGGAACAGTAAGCTCTGAGAGCTGAGTCGACTCGATAATCCATTCGAGTGAGACAAATACATAGTAAGCTTTACAAAGCTGATGACACCCGAATTCATCATTCGAGAGGACTCCAACCAGTAAGCTTTCATAGCTGAGTTTAAGTCGATTCCGTAGGCCATTAAGGCTGAGTACAAAGTAAGTCGAACAAGGCCAGTTTGACTTGGGCATTACGAGTCATCTTTTTACTCCCATCGGGAGCGGGCTTTTCGACTGAAGAAAAAATTGAGTTTAACCTCAATTGCAAGCAATTCAGCTTAATCTCGGGGGCTACTCCCATCGGGAGCGCTGTTCGCGCACCCGATGACTAAGGACAACGACAGTCGAAAGCTGGCGGGTCAAGAAAATCATGAAGCGCACTCGATTATTCAAGACAGTAGCAGCCGAAGATTGGCTCGCGAAGAAGTCAGGTGGCGTGCCCGGAGGAAGGAGTCCTTTACTCGACTCTGCGATTCGACTAAGCACTCGGGGGCTACTGTCGTGGGGCTACCTTTCGGGTGCCCCACGGTGGTGATACCTGGGTCACGCCAAGTGAAGCCCATTGAAGCCCATGAAGTATACCGGGTGGCCCAAGTAGTCGGTTAGGCCGATGAGAGTTCTCCTTATCTTGTAACGTGCAATCTGCACCGTCCACCCGAGACCTGGCCTGTGATATAAAGGCTAGGAGGGTGCGTCGTCTAGGTCAGGCAACCAGCAAGCAAACCGTAGCGAGATTGCATCTCGCCATTGTAGCCACCTCGATAATTCCAGACAAGCAGGAGTAGGTCTTTACCTCACCTCGAGGGGCCGAACCTGGGTAAAACTCGCCCCCTGTTAGCCGTCACAGCCACCAACGTTCTCTCTCTCTCCCCCTCAATCAACCCGGGGTGTGCAACCTTGGGATTTGCCGAGTCCACTCCTCGTCAGCCGGAGTCTCCGGTCACTTGGTCCGGAGTCTCCGGCCTGGAAAGGCTCCAACGGCTAGTTTTGGGGGGGGGGGGGGCTATAAAAAGCCTCCTCCCCCCCCCCCCAAAACCTGGTTACACACCTTTCTCACTTGTTCTTACTCTTCCCCTTTGTTCTAATCCTTGTGAGCTTGATTCCTCTCTTCCCCTCCAATGATTCTTGCCCAAATTTAGGGTTTCAAGAGAGGAGATCTAGATCTACCATTCCACCAATCAAATTCTCCTCTAAGTGAGGGGAACCTTGTGGATCTAGATTTGGGGTTGCTTTGTGTTCATCCCCTTTGTTCTTCCTCTCTTATTCCCCCCAAAGCATTTGTTGCTTGGTTGGAATTTGAGAGTGAAGGATTTGAGCACTTTGTGTGCTCTTGCCTTTTTGCATTCGTTGCATCGGGTTGCTCTCTCCACGGTGATACGTGAAGTTGAAGGTTGAGAAGCTTGTTACTCTTGGGTGCATTGTGTACCCTAGACGGTTGGAGGTGCCGCGAAGACTTCGAGTTGTGAAGCTTCGGCACGAATTTGGGAGCCCCCAATTGAGTTGTGGGTGTGTGCCCCAAGAAAAGTTGTAAAGGGCTCCGGAATCCGCCCCGAAGGATTCCGATAGTGGAAGGTGAACCAAACCCTTGGGTGCGGTTCATCGGAGAATAGGGTGAGGCCTTTGTGGCATCTTGAGTAGGCCTCTTGTGGCGAGCTCACACACCTCCAACGAGACGTACTCCCTTAACAAGGAGGAACTCGGGAATACATCCTCGTCTCCGTGTGCCTCGGTTATTTCTATACCCGAGCTTTACTTATGCAATTTACATTGTGATAGCCTTCGTGCTTGAAGTTCAAATCTTGCTATCACCTTGTCGCTTAAATTGCTTAGCATAAGTTGTTGGTGCACATAGGTGAGCCTAGTAATTAGGTTGTTGGCTTGTTAATTTAAACACATAGGTTTATTCCGCAATTATCAAGCCCCTAAATAGAAAAAGTTTTAATTGCCTATTCACCCCCCCCCCCTCTAGGCGACATCCGGGCATAGCTTGTTCTTTCAATTGGTATCAGAGCCTCGTCTCTCTTGTTTGGCTTTACCGCCTAGAGAGCAAAGATGTCGTCTAGGGATTTAGTGCACAATTCTTTGTTTAGATTTAATGGCACAAATTTTAATGTTTGGAAAACTCATATGTTTGGAAAATTTATTAGTGTTGTAGTTGTCGAGTCAATCATGCCTCTCCGGGATGCTCATGAGCTTTGGACCAAGCTTCAAGATAAATATGGAGTGTCCAACTCTATTGAGGATGATTGTTCTCCCTCCACCTCCGGCCGTAACGAGCCCTCGTCTTCATCTACTTCACCAAAATGTGGTAAGCCACAATCCAATGTAATGGTGAGTAGTGATGGGTTTTGCAATTTGGATAGTGAGCTCATTGTTGATGATCATTTATCTCTATCTTGTTGCAATGCTTCATCTTTGGACCTAAACACTCATAGCACTATAAATGATTTACATGCTAGTGTTGATGGTCCTCGCATATCTTCTAAAAATTGCTTGGATAAATCTCTTTATGATATGCTTGCTTTATCTTGTTCCAATGTTAAAAATGCTTGTGTTCCCTCTAACTCTTGCATGAATAATAATGTAGAGGAAACCCAATTAATTGTGGAACAAGATTTGAACTTGAGTAGTTCAAAAACTAATTATTCCTCTTCATCCATCACTCATTGCCTTATGGCTAAATCTTCTTCTAGCAATGATAATAATGATGATGATAATAATGATGAAGAAGATGATATTGAAAAAGTTAATGCCTTGCTTCAAAATAAAGGTCTAATGATTCTTAAAGCCCTTCCTAGCAATAAAAGTGCCCAAGCTAACCTCTTTGAAATCATGAGCACTCTTATTGAGCGTGGGGAAACTATTGAGGCCTTGGAAGCAAGCCTTGAAGAAAAAGGTAAGATTGAAAGAGATGATGCCATGGAGAAGGCATCTTTAGAGGATGCTCTTGAGGAATAGAAAGAGACTCGTGCCTCTCTTGAGGAGAAATTAGAAAATATTGAGGAGTCTCATAATGATATAATTGCTAAAATCATTAAAGAACATGGCCATGCTCATTCTAAATATAAAGTGTTTTAAATGGAAAATGCTAGATTGAATAATGAGCTTGTCATGTTATCTTCCTCTACTCCTAATGCTAATGATGCTTGTGCTACTAACTCCATTTCTTATGAAGCATCTACTTTGAAGGAGAATGTTGAGCTAAGGGCTCAACTTGAGTTGCTAACTAGCAAGTATGGGGAGTTGGAAGAAAGTCATAAAAAGCTATCTAGCTCTAATGATGATCTTCTAGCATCCTATGCTAGTCTTAAGTTAGCTCATGAGGCCATCACTACAAAGGTAACATATAGTAAGCCTCATGTGGATAATAGCACAACCATAACTAAAAATGCTATATTACCATGTGCTAGTCCTAGTAGTTCATCCACTAAAAATGTTGCTACATCTTGTGATGAATTACTTGTTTTGCCTTGTTGTCATTGCAATGAAGCCTCTACTTCCTCTAGTGCATTTGTTGTCACTAAGCATGTAGAGCAATTAAAAGACCTCAAGGCCCAAGCCACTTCTTTAAAGAAAGGCTTGGAAAAGCGTCATGAGGGGAAGAGTGCACTTGACAACATGTTGAGTGTGCAACAATCCCCAAATGACAAGAGTGGACTTGGATTCAACTCCAACAACAAGAACAAGTCCAAGGTCGAGAAGAAGAAGAAGGTCCAAGTTCAAGTCAAGAATCCGGCCAAGTTCACTTGCTTCAAGTGCAAGCTAGAAGGGCACCACGTTCGGGATTGCCCAATGAAGAAGAAGAAGAAGAAGCCTCTTAGTGAGAAGCAACTAGGGAAGCGGCCTCTTGTTCAATCTCGTGCTCAACCACGAGTTGAACAAAGGCCACCTCCCAAGAAGACTCAAGTCAATGCTCCTCAAGTTAAGGAGCCTATCAAGAAGAAAGAGAAGAGTCTATGTTGCTACCTTTGCCGTGGCAAAGGTCACTTTGCTTCTTCATGCACCGTCAGTAACCTATCCTCTCCTATCATACTTGATGATGTATATTCTCTTAGGAAGGATAGAAGTGGCAATGTGTTTGCCAAGTATGTGGGAGCTCAAAGTGGTGTCAAGAAAAGCACCATTTGGGTTCCCAAGCCTATTGTGACTAACATCTTAGGACCCAACTTGGTTGGGGACCAACAAGCTTCAACTTGATCAATAGGTGTTGGTGGAGGACATTGGAGACTTGGTTTCTTTTGAAGACTTGAGGGATCTTCATGGTTTTTAGTTCATCAAGCCAAGTCAATTATATTATTGCCATATCTCATATCCAATGCTTCCTCCTTGCGGTAACATGTATTTAATTCATATATACATTGAATGTTGCTTGCTCCCTTGCATGTGTTAGTCTAGTTCCTAGCATGTGCTTGTATATGATATGCTTCTATCTTTCTTGTCTTGTTATTCAAGGTTATGTTAGATGAGTTGTATATCATGTATTTCTAACTTTGTGTTGAGCTTTATTGAATCTTGTGTGGATTTCATTTGGCTCTTTGAGATATTAATGGACTATCCCATTTTGGGGGAGTGATGTGCTTAGTGCACCTCACAAACCTAAAAATGTGTGTACATGAGGCACGCCACCTAGCATTGATATTTCAATATTATCTAGTTACTATGTGGTGCTTGTCATATTCATGAGAAATTCAAATTCTACATGTCCATTAATTTCTCTAGTTGGTTTTATTTGCCTCTTGTTTAAAAATAAAATAAAGTATCACATTATGGGGGAGTAATAAGCTATGTGCATAGTACAATCCCATAAAAATGTGAACATTTGAGGTTTGCCACTTAGAGTTGATATTGCAAATTATCTTTCTGCTATGTGGCATGTTTGCTCGAACAAGTTCAAATTTCCTTTTGGTTATCTTTGGCTCTTGTTTGCATGGGTTTGCTTGGTGTGGTTTTTCTCTAATATGCATTTCCATATATTATGCGAGAAACCATTTGTTTCCTTTTATTCTAACCATGGCTTTGCCGGTTGGTTCGAATAATTGAAACTACCAACAAACCTCTTTCAAAATATGGCGTTCTATTTCTTATCTTTTTCCATGTGCTTATTTGTTGTGAAGTTGGTCTTGAACATCATTCCTATATACCACCGAGACATATCTCTATATACTCCTTGTCTTGACAAGTGATACTAGTAATTGTGGTGGATTGTGTAGACCATCTTCGCATTGGCTCTTGCGTTAAATTTGTCTTATTTATTGCCTTCTTTGCCTCTTGCAAGGGTCCTGATTTTCATTTGGTAGTGTTTAGTGTTGTCAATAAAATATGGAGAGTGATGATCCCTTCTGCATGCATTTTGTATTCAAATGCAAATATATAAGATAATGCATGAATCTTGGGGGAGCATTCCTTTTTATTTAGAACACTATCCCATCTATCAATATGTCATCCTTTCAATTGGCATTTGATTCCTTATCTTTTGTTTTGATACCTTCAATTGGTATTAATTGGAACTTTATCTCCTCCATAGATATTGTTCCGATTGATATTTATTGTGGGAGTCTTGATACCTTTTTGCCTTATTTTCCTTTACTTGATTTCGGTCAAGTATCACCCTCTTCTTGGTATCTTTTCTCCTAAATTGATATTTGTTGTTTTAATTGGTATCTTATTTTCAATTGGTGTCTTATCGATCATTTGTTGTGTTGATTTGATTCCTTTTGATATCACACCTCATGTGTTGATGTGTTATGGAATCAATCATTTTGTTGATTTGATTCTTCCTCAATCATTTGTTGATTTGGATTTTCGATATAATTTGGACGACCATTTCTTGTCACACCTTGGTGTGCTTTTTGGTTTACTTGGTGTTTTTGTCCAATTTGTATCTCTTTTGGTTCTTGTAAGTCTTTACATGCATATTTACTAATATATATTTTATATGGCATGCTAGTCTTCCTTGATCCAATATATAGGGGACACTCCACCGAATCCTAAATCGGCTAAGATGTGCATGAAATTCAATTTCATATCTATATGCACATATTTATGTGGAGTGTTTCCTATATATTGTAGTTTATCTAACTACTATGGGACCTAATGAGTTTGGGGACCATTTTGTACTCTAATTTTGTTTTAGGTACAATGGAGATGCATTGGATGCTTGCCTCATTCATAAGGAAGGTGTTCTCACCGTGTGATTGTCGGAGTCAAGCTTTGATGTCAAACCAACTCTCATCATCTTCATCACCAATGTCATCTCGGTAACAAGTATCTATCTCATGCATACCTTTTTAGTATTCAACCTTGTGTAGGTTGCCTCTTGGCATGAAGTCCTTTATGTGCAATTGTTGTGGTTTTGGCTTATCTTCTTCGATTAATATATCTTTGTGATATGTGTGATGAATTTGCAAAAAAAACCTTTTCTTCAATTGATTTTATTCCTTTATGATACTTGTTGCCTATTTCAAAGCATCTCCACTATCTCTTGTTCCCTTAGTGATATGTGTGATGCATTTGATATATTTGAAGATCATTTATATACAATGAGATAAATTTGAGCTATGTGCTATGCTTTTAAGCAACAATCTCATTTGCATATTTATGACTTCCTTTTGGATATCTTGTTCTCCTTTTCCCGAACCATTTCGTATGTATATGTTTCTTTGCGGATGTATATCTTCAATGGGTTGTCCAATTAGAAACCTATACATATGAGAGAGGTCACCTTTTAGTTGGTATCCTAATTCTTTTGAGCTACCTTGTTTTCATCTATAATTCTTTGGTGGCTCCAATTTTGTCTCATGAGTGCGTGTATTTTTGTTTATTGGTATCTTTGCACACTCATGCATTTCTTGAAGATCTTTGACCTCATGCCTACCATGGTGAGCATGTGGATTTTTCTTTGACTAAATGCTCTCACTAGCTTTTGGCATTTTCAATTTGTTTTAGTTTCCAATTGGTATCCATAAGCTTGTGAGCATACCTTTTTTTTAAAGATCTTCGTTTTATTCGTTGGGCCTATCTTATGTTTGAATCTTTAAAAATTGGTATCTCCTTTTTGGCTCAACCACATCTTTGGTGCAAGTGCTATGATTTGCTTTTTCATTATGCACTCTTGCACTTGTTGAGTGTTCTAGATGATTTTGGGGGAGTGAGGATTCCATATTTATGCACTCCTCATTTGTGCATGAACATTGGGGAGCTTCTCTGTTTTTATTTAGAACTCTCGCTTTGGATCGTCTCGATTGCTTCTCTCCTTTGTGGAGATGTTTAAAATGATTTCATACTTTTGCAATCTTTGGATCCTCAATATAGTTTGATTTCCTCTAGTTTTCATTAAAATGGATTGCCATCACCTTTATGGAGGAACTCATATTATATTGGCTCTCTAAATTTTTCTTCCCATTTCGGCAATCGATGCCAATGGGGGAGAAGTTTAGAGGGTTTAAGGGAATTTGGGTTTTATGCTTTTGTTGCATTTGCCTTTAATGCGCTTTGCATCCTTGCTCGTTTGTCTTGCAAGGATGCTTTATTCATTATATAAACCCTCTTAAAAAGGGATTGTCATCAATTACCAAAATGGGGGAGATTGAAAGTGCATGGTTGATCCCATGCATGGTTTTGGTAATTAATGACAATCTCTATGGACTAATGTTTGCTTTGAGCTATATTTATAGGTGTGTCCATTTGAGTTGCTTGATCTCCATTCGTTGGAATCAAGGTTAAGGGAAGAAGTTTGTGTTGATCAAGGCTAAGTGCGGGTTGATCAACACTCAAGTTCAAGTGAAGATATGTCGAAGAGTGCTTTCCCCATCTTGGTGTATGGGGGAGTGTCATGAGAATCTTCACCAAGCAAGGCGCAATCAAGAAAGGTGGTTCGTCTTGAGGAGTTGAAGATCGTCTTCATCGACCTCAAGTGGATTAATGCGCAAGGCAAAGGTATGATCTTGATAGGGCCTTTATTTTACCGGTCTCATGATGTTAGTTGAGAGACCGGGTTATAGGATAGATAGCCGTACTATCAAGAGGGGCTCTCGACCGAGTATCGTGATCGTATCATTCGTGGAGAGCTCAAACCTTTGCATCCATGCAATCATCTTTATTGGTTCTTATTTGGATCTTATCGTGGTGTGGTCTTGGTGCTTGTCATGCGTGTCATGACAAAGCCAAGGTCATCGAAAACGGTTTGCTTTGCGTTTTCTTTTGTGTTTTTCGGTATTGGAGATTTTGCCGGTTCATCCGTGCGGAAGATATTTCTTCCATCTCTTTGCAAAATCTCCATTGCTTGTTTGCCCTTTTACAAAGGTTGCTTTTGTCGTCCTCTTTCCAACAAAATTGGTTTTACTTTATTCGGACTTCAATTGCAAAAGATGTGGCATTTCCGGTTTGCGAAAAAGAGTTTTTAAACTTCCCCATTTGGTTTTATAATATCTTGTTGAACTATGATGTTTCTCTGCATAATCTTGTTGTGCTCATTGTGACGATTCCAACGAGTCCAAGATTATCGAAAACGGAGTTCATATGCAAAAGTTATGGGGTCTTGGTTTTGCTGTTGGATCTACCCCGGAGTTGGTCCGGAGTTTCCGGCCACACCGGAGTCTCCGGTCCCTCTGATTTTCGCTGCCGTTTGTGTCTGCTGTGGTGCGGTACTGTATAGGGGTCCGGAGTTCCCCCGGAGAAGGACCGGAGTCTCCGGCCCGAGGACCCGGAATCTCCGGCCCTCATTTTTTCTCAGCCTTTTGCATCTGTGTGGTGCGCCTCTGGATAGGGGTCCAGAGCCCCCACCGGAGGGTGCCCAGAGTCTCCGGCCCGGCCGGAGTCTCCGGCCCCAAGGACCGGAATCTCCGGCCTCAGTCTCCGGTCACTTGGTCCGGAGTCTCTGGTCTGGACAGGCTCCAACGGCTAGTTTTTGGGGGGGGGGGCTATAAAAAGCCTCCTCCCCCCCCCCCCAAAACCTGGTTACACACCTTGCTCACTTGTTCTTACTATTCCCCTTTGTTCTAATCCTTGTGAGCTTGATTCCTCTCTTCCCCTCCAATGATTCTTGCCCAAATTTAGGGTTTCAAGAGAGGAGATCTAGATCTACCATTCCACCAATAAAATTCTCCTCTAAGTGAGGGGAACCTTGTGGATCTAGATTTGGGGTTTCTTTGTGTTCATCCCCTTTGTTCTTCCTCTCTTGTTCCCCCCCAAAGCATTTGTTGCTTGGTTGGAATTTGAGAGTGAAGGATTTGAGCACTTTGTGTGCTCTTGCCTTTTTGCATTCTTTGCATCGGTTTCTCTCTCCACGGTGATACGTGAAGTTGAAGGTTGAGAAGCTTGTTACTCTTGGGTTCATTGTGTTCCCAAGAGCTTGTTGCCTCTTGGGTGCATTGTGTACCCTAGATGGTTGGAGGTGCTGCGAAGACTTCGAGTTGTGAAGCTTCGGCACGAATTTGGGAGCCCCCAATTGAGTTGTGGGTGTGTGACCCAAGAGAAGTTGTAAAGGGCTCCGGAATCCGCCCCGAAGGATTCCGATAGTGGAAGGTGAACCAAACCCTTGGGTGCGGTTCATCGGAGAATAGGGTGAGGCCTTTGTGGCATCTTGAGTAGGCCTCTTGTGGCGAGCTCACACCCCTCCAACGAGACGTACTCCCTTAACAAGGAGGAACTCGGGAATACATCCTCGTCTCCGTGTGCCTCGGTTATTTCTATACCCGAGCTTTACTTATGCAATTTACATTGTGATAGCCTTCGTGCTTGAAGTTCATATCTTGCTATCACCTTGTCGCTTAAATTGCTTAGCATAAGTTGTTGGTGCACATAGGTGAGCCTAGTAATTAGGTTGTTGGCTTGTTAATTTAAACACATAGTTTTATTCCGCAATTATCAAGCCCCTAAATAGAAAAAGTTTTAATCGCCTATTCACCCCCCCCTCTAGGCGACATCCGGGCATAGCTTGTTCTTTCACCGGCCCTTTACCCCGAAAGTTCCGGCCTCCCGTGGCTGTAACGGTCAGATTTTGGGGGAGGCTATAAATAGCCTCCTTCTTCCCCAAGAGGAGGCTGCCCACTTTTTCTCTCTCTCCTCCATTGTTTGACTTTGAAAAAGCTTGGGTTTCTCTAAATCCCTCCAATGATTCTTGCCCATCTTTAGGGATTCAAGAGAGGAGATCTAGATCTACGTTTCTACCGAATAATCTCTCTTCTAAGTGAGGGGAACCTAGTGGATCTAGTTCTTGGAGTTCTTTTGTAGTTCTCCTCTTTATTCTTCCTCTCAAATCTCTCCCTAGCATTAGTTGTGGTTGGATTTGGGAGTGAAGGACTTGACCACCTTGTGTGGTCTTGCCTTTTGCATTTGGTGCATAGGTTTGAGTTCGCCACGGTGATACATGGGATTGAAGCTCGAGAAGCTTGTTACTCTTGGGTGCATTGTGTTCCCAAGAGCTTGTGCCTCTTGGGTGCATTGTGTACCCTACACGGTTGGTGGTGTCGCGAAGACTTAGAGTTGTGAAGCTTCGGGCAAGATTTGGGAGCCCCCGATTGAGTTGTGGGTGTGTGCCCCAAGATCGTTGTAAAGGCTCCGGATTCTGCCTTGAAGGATTCCGATAGTGGAAGGTGAACCTAACCCTTGTGGTGAGGTTCATCGGAGAATAGGGTGAGGCCTTTTGTGGCATCTTGAGTAGGCCTTTTGTGGCGAGCTCACACCCCTCCAACGAGATGTACTCCCTTAACAAGGAGGAACTCGGGAATTCATCCTCGTCTTCGCGTGCCTCGGTTATTTCTATACCCGAGCTCTTTACTTATGCAATTTACATTGTGATAGCCTTCATGCTTGAAGTTTTATATTTTGCTATCACCTTGTTGCTTGCCTTGCTTAGCATAAGTTGTTGGTGCACATAGGTGAACCAAGTTTATTTAGGTTGTTGGCTTGTTAATTTAAACACCTAGTTTTATTCCGCAATTATCAAGCCTTAAACCGGAAAAGTTTAAGTCACCTATTCACCCCCTCTAGGCGACATTGTTTGTCCTTTCATACTTCCCCTCCTCTCTGGCGATGTTCTCCTCCCCTCTTTTCCGACTGGAAACGACCATTAGGCGTTTGTCGATATCGATTGTGGACATGGTGCCCGCAAGCCAGCACTACTCACTTTTGAAGTTTGCAAAGTGAATGCATATGCCTAGCTTTGCCACCGAAAAACTAATTCCTTTTTGCATACATGACATCAAACTTACTACAAGCACAACGATCATTCTAATTATCATTTTAGTCATGGTTATATTAAATTTTGAGATACTTTTTTTAAATGGGAGCATAACCTCAGTCTCTACATCAAAACGATGCACACAACCAAATATTATTACAAAGTTTTCAGAATAGTAGTAGATTATAACTCATGTGTCAATCAAAGTTTTAAGATAATTTGTTCGCTAGTTAGCCGCAACTCTGACCATATATAGAAGGACTGTGCTACCTAGCGACCGTGCCACCACTACCCCTCCCCGTACGGCGCTCGGTAACTAGGTACGTCGAAGGAAGCGAGTGTGCTAGTTCGATCCAGTTGGCTCGGTCCAACTCGCGAACCTGGGCCTTCATGTTTTTCTGGCCCAATCACCAAAACCCAACTGCCCACCGCTACTTATGACCAAAACAGACCTGACCACTGATAACCCACAAGTGTAGGGGATCAATTGTAGCCTTTTCGATAAGTAAGAGTGTCGAGCCCAATGAGGAGCTAAAGGTAGGATTAATATTCTCTCAAGTTCCATCAACCATTGACACAACTCTACGCACACCGAATGTTTGCTCTATCTAGGAAATAAAACCATAGGAATAATGCAAGTATGAATGGATAGTTTTGCAAGCTAATAAACAACAAGAAAACAAATGTTAGTTGCTGCAGCAATAAAGAACACGAAAGGACCGTAAATAACAGAACCATGAGTGTGGAAAGTGGTGGAAAGCGTGGCGGAATTGTCCATAATTAATTAGTGAAGCTACTTGGTTCATTGTCTCTGATGCAGTTTTCTATGTGGGAGAGGCAAAGCATACACATTCTCAACTACTTGTGGTTATATGTACTATATGATTGGAACATTAGCAAGCATCCGCAACTATTAACATTCATTAAGGTAAAAACCCAACCATAGCATTAAGATCATAAGGTCCTCTTTATCCCATATAATGTCAAAAACCGAGATGGGGCTTAGGTTTCTGTCACTCCAGCAGCCCTACCCCCCCCCGGCTTTCTTCACATACTACAAACCCTATGATGTGATCCACGCACGCATAAGTATATAATGGGCATCATAGGACTGTACCATATCAACATACAACTCGAATCAACCAAAGATATTCAATAATTCAACCATATGACAAAAGAGAACTACACAAACATGACATAGATCATCGGATAATAATTTATAGCATCAAACACCATGTTTACATAGAGGGGTATAAAGGTATGTGGGAGGATGAACCACTGTATACAAGGAGTAATTGGCGATGGAGATGGCGGTGAAGGCAGCGGCCATGGAGGAAAGAGCAAGGCGGAGGCGGCGCGGGTGGCGCCGGCAGCCGGCCGGCTAGGGGGAGCGCCGCCCCCTAACCCCCTTCCTCCATGGCTTCTTGGTGCTGTAGAGGAGCCCTCCTCCTTATAGATGTGAGCCAAGGGGAGACAAATTCATGGCTTTTGGTGGCTGCTCCCAAAATTAGGGTTTCCTCTCTTTATATAGGTGGAGACAATGCTTCCCAGCGTTCCGATGGATGACCCCTTGATCCAAGGGCTCTTGGGCTAGAACTTTCCTAGGCACCCCTCTTAACCTTAATGAGGTCCCAAAGTCGTGGCTTGGTCGAATCCACCAAGTTTGCTAAGAGTTGGAGTCAATCACGTCACAAACTTTCGATTCCCGTAATCAGATATCTGGCGTTCAGTAAAACGGGTCCTTCGGTAGCTACGGACCTCCGATTGGGCTGTTCTTGGGCTTAAAAATGAAGCTATGGAAATTTCCCACAACTTTGCAGAATTTTTTATTTCAGTTGACGTCGTCATCAGTGCTCAAACTGACGATCTCTGAAATCTGTAGGAAGGGACAGATTTCAGGAAAGTCAGAGTCCACCTCCAACAAGGCACCTTTTGCCTTTTTTTCAATTTCCATGTAATTTCTACACATCAAAGTGTGAAACAGGAACATTGTGCACTTTTGCAACTATTAATAGGTTAGTCCAAATAAATCATAAACTTAATACAAATACAAGTGTCAAAAGCATAAAAATAGCATGAAACAATAAAAAATTATAGATATGTTTGACACGTATCAACCACAACTGCCTCGATATAGGGATTTCCTACTTACCAGGTTTACCTCACCCAAATTCATATGCAAAAACAACTTCCCTACCATCATACTCCCCAACTAAGATCCAAGGGAAAAAGGGGCAAAAATCTAGAGAACATGTAAAACACCATCTGACAAGTTTTAGATCATTAACCCTATAGTGGAAATCTGGTAATCTACTTACATGAACCAGGTAGCATGAAGGGACAAAAGGTGAGAAACTAGAAAAATTATGTAGACACACACATCTGACAAATTTAGATCACTTAACCCATAGAGATATATTTGGTAATTTAGATACATAAACTAGGCAACCAGGTACACAAGACAAAAATGTTTGGGAAACATCAAAGTGGTAACATGAACATGATCTGGAAGCACACACTAGGAACCTGGCAACTAGAATGTAAGCTTCTTGCTGTGCACAATCTCCTCCATTAATACAATACACGTTACTTTTGCGCTTCTTGTCCATCAACACATCATTATTGTCAGCCAAGACATCATAAATTCCTAGCACCCTGAAGCAAATCAGAAGCACTATTTCGGTAACTTTGAAGTTGCATATTTTTGTATTTTGTAGCAAATTAGAGATAACTTGGTTGTCCCTATGCATGGCGGTGATGAAAATGAAGCAATGTCAAAGCAGGCCAGCATCAATGATATTTCAGAGCAACAAGGTACTTAAATTCAGTTACACGAACAATGTTTAATCAATTGCCAGGTTGTTTATTAGTACTTTCCAGGTTACTCATTACAAGTTGCCATGGTGGTAACTAGAAGTTTGTCATGTACTCTGTGTAGTGCTAACCATGAAGATGAACAAAGTTGTGAGGTGTGAGTGCCCTGCTAGGATGTCTGTGAAGCGAAGGGACAACTGATGGTTGGTTATTGAGTTCAACAACACTCATAACTACCCTCTGATTCCAAAATGGTCATTGACTACATACACGCATTGTCACAAAAGACATTGTTGAGGATGAGGTGGAGTTCTTAACTGAGTTACGACTAGTTGTAATTGCTAAGGAAGCATACATAAATTTCTTTTATAGACTCCAACTAGATGAGGAAGATAGAGTTATCAAGTTTAAGTCACCAAATTATTGAACTGCACAGATTATCCACTAAGTCACCAAGTTATGTAGCAAAGAATTACCAGTAGCTGTAATGTAATTAGCAGATTATTGATAACCCACAAGTGTAGGGGATCGCAATAGTCTTCATGGGTAGTATAACCCAATTTATTGATTCGACTCAAGGGGAGCCAAAGAATACTTAGAGGTCTTTGCAGCTGAGTTGTCAATTCAGCCACACCTGGAGAAGCACAAGTAACACGAGAGAGGTGAAAGCAACAGTGATTTGAGAACAATAGTAACAGAAACACGAAAGCAATGATGGAGAAATATGGACCGGGGTTCATAGTTTCACTAGTGGCGGCTCTCCTAAGAAAATAATCATGCATTGGGTGAACAAATTACAGTTGGGCAATTGACATAATTGCACTAATTAATTAATTATGACAAAGCATTCAGTTTATCAATCATACGTAGGCATGTATTCCATATATAGTTGTAACTACTCGCAATGAGAATTCGCACAACATCTTTTGTCCTACCATCCGGTTTCAGCGGGCCAATTAAGGAACAAATGGCAATTAAGGTGTTCCTTTTAATAGAACACCGGAGCAAAGCATTAACACACAATGAACACATGTAATCCTCAAGTTACTAACCATTCCCATCGATGTCCCCGTTTCTGTCACTCGAGGTCTCCGGTTCCGGACTAATAACAACTGCATACAACTTGTAGATACGATCTAAGCATCAATTATATTCATGCAAACATAACGCGCCCAAATCTAAGATCATGCCACTCGTGCACTAGTGACAAGCATTAAGCATAACAACATTGCAGCAACAACAATTCATAAACATAAATAATCTGATCATAACGTGTCAATCCATCGGATAACGCATATTACATCAGATTGATCTCGATCATGTAGGGCAGCTCACGAGAACATGGTATTGAACAACAAGGGGGAGAGAGTACCATCTAGCTACTGCTACAAACCCGTAGTCCGCGGGGGAACTACTCACAACTCATCCCGGAGGCAGCGGTGGCAGTGAAGATGGCTCCGGGGGCCAATCCCCGTCCCGGCAGGGTGTCGAAACAGGCAATCTGACCCCCGAAACTTGTCGGCTATGGCGGTAGAGCTATGTATCGTATTTGGGAAAATCCTTCGGGTGTTAGGGTTTTTGTGTCGGGGATGATTTTATAGGCGTCGGAGGCGGCCGAGGGGTGCCCCACAGGGCAGGGGCGGGTCCCACCCGCGGGTGAGCCCTAGGCTGCGGCAGGGGGCCGCCCCTGGCCTATGTGGGTCCCCTGTAGTCGCCCTTCTGGCTCCGGTCCTCATTTATTCAATAAAAAATCGTCGGAAATTTTCGTCCAATTCCGAGAATATTTCCAGAAGTAACTTTCTGCAACAAAATCAGCACAAAAACAGGGAACTGGCACTGGGCATCTTGTCAATAGGTTAGTCCAATAAAATGCCTCAAAATGATATAATAATGTATCATAAACATGTAATAATGATGAGAATCAAGCATGGCATGATAAAAAATTATAGATACGTTTGACACGTATCAACATCCCCAAGCTTAATTCCTGCTCGTCCTCGAGTAGGTAAATGATAATCAAAATAATTTTTGAGCTTGACATGCCACCAACATAATCTTGATCAAGATAGTAATGCAAAGCACATGATGTGAATAAGGTGATCCAAACAATTGTCTATAGTTGACATTAAGCAAACAATGATTAACAAACGCTAGCTAACAAATGCTACAAACTTTTCATGAATAAGTGTGTTGGAGACATGGAGCCATACATAAGGTTTAGAAAGAAGAATTGTAAATTATGTCTCCAATGTAAAACATCAATCATTCTTCAAAGCATCTAATTAGTCATTCATGGAAATAGCCAAGCTCAAGTCAAGTGTCCTAATCCATCTACTTCACAAATCAACTGTTTCGAAGTCTACTCAACTAGTGCAAGTAAGAAGTGGCTTTGGCACCATGATGTTATGGCAAAGAGAACAATAATGGAGGTTTGGAAGGTCAAAAAGAAAGGCTCAAACAGTGGAGAAGGTAACCACAAGACAGAAGGAAGTCCCGTAGTTGACACTGTATGTGGAGTAGTGATTGCCATGAAACGGATGCACATAGAGCTATAAGTGTATGAAAACTCTGCAATGGAACTAGTGGGGGTGCATCCAACTTGCTTGCTCATGAAGATCTAGAGCACTTGAGGAGGCTCATCCTTGGAATATACAAGCCAAGTTCTATAACGTTAATTCCCCACATAGTTATACTACTAAAACAACATGAGAACTCTCTATAATGAAGTGTAGGTGCTACTAGCACAAGTGTGGTAAAAAGGATAGTAGTGTTGCTCCCTCTCTCTTTTTCTATTTTTTTTGGATTTTGGGTGGCCTCCTTGGCTCTTTTAAATGCTCTCTCATTTGGCCTCCTTTGGGCTCTTTTATTTTTCTCTTTTTTTATTTTATACCTCACTGTAGGAGCAACACTCTATATTACAAATAGATCATCACACTTTTTGGTACTCATAACTCATAATACTAATACATGATGTATAAAAGAAGATATGCATGATCGAGCGTAGTGTGGAAAAAATGTAAAACATGTGGCAAGCCACGCGGCACACTAACTCAATGATCAAGCAAACTATATGGTAATGAAGAACGACATCAAGTCATGTAATGTAATGATGGATGTTGCATGGCAATGTATCTCGGAATGGCTATGGAAATGCCGTGATAGGTAGGTATGGTGGCTGTTTTGAGGGAGATAGTTGGCTTATGTGTAGGAGAACAGGATGAAGTTCTCCCACGGAGTTGGATGTACTCGCGAAGTATGCACCAATCTCAATGTGAGAGAGGGCATTGCGCAGCACCGAAGAGGCTAGCAAAATATGGAAGTGGAAGTGCCAGAAACCAAAACTCACAATGCATTTCGTATATTGCAAACAACTAGCAGTTTCAATGTTCCACAAATGGTTAGAGACACCCCGAGAGGGATCGTGGCGGCGACACAAGTGCCCCATTGGCTTCCCCGACCGTTGCAGTAACTACCCACTAGGAACTTATTTTCAACTGAGCAGAATTCATGACACATTAGCATTGTTGACTTAGGTTGTTTAGTTCAGAAAAGTACGACTCCACGCTTTAATAACACATCTCCACTAATCAGCTCTAACACCATTAACCAACACATTTTAACCATTAGTTATTTTAATGCCTCAAAACAATTGAAGAGTATCAAATTATCCACATAGTGATCTACAAGACCGTGCAGGTTTTTTCTACTTCATACCACTACCACATGCATAGCATTTTACCGATCTAACACATTAACTAAGCAACCAAAGCAACTCTCTAACAAATATAAGTGAAGAACAAGAGAGTTTAACAACAACTACTAGCAGCTCTAAATAAGATAAAAGCTAAAAGCGAGAGCTTACTAGCAAACAAACAGTAGCTAAGAATACTCAACAAGATATAAGCGAAGCAAAGGAGTATTCAAACGAAAAAACGGAGCGTGTCTCTCTCCCACACAAATAAAGCTAGGATCCAACAAGGATATGACCAGCAAACAAACAAAACAAAACTGAAAGCAAAAAGACGCTCCAAACATAGCACATAATATGTAAAGTGATAAAAAAGTAGTTTCAACGAAACGACCTGATGGTTGTTGGTGAAGAGTGGGGATGCCTTGGGCATCCCCAAGCTTAGACGCTTGAAGCTTCTTAATTATTCCAGGGGAATTCCATGGGGGCATCCCCAAGCTTGAGCTTTTCTCCATTCTCACATCACCGTGTCGTTCAAAACTTAAAAACTCTCTTCACACAAAACTTCTCATAAACTGATTAGAGGGTTAGTGCTCATAAATTAAAATGCACATGTGTTAAACTCAAGACAAATGGCAAACAACTTTATTAGGAATTAGCTACTGTTTACTAAGCCTCAATGTGACACTCCATCTCTAGAGTATCACATTTGACGATAGTAAAAGAGGCGAATACAAAATAAAAGCAGAATCTATCAAAAACCGAACAGTCTGTAAAGATCGAAATTTTCGAGGCACTTTTGTACGTCAAATCAGAAACATCAAAACTAACGAAAGATAGATAAAAGTATACGGTTTGCTGTCTAAAAATTTCAGAAAAAAGATAAAATACATAGGATTTTTAGATTTTCGAACAGTGAAGGACAAAATTCTGTTTCTGGACAGCAAAACAACACCTCGCACTTTCAATGCATTAGAGGCTAAACTTGGCACAAAAAACCAAAACAAAAAGATACAATGAAGTTTCTACACAAGCAACAACTCCATGACTCAAGAAAATCAAAAACAAAACTGAAAGAAAAGATGGGTTGCCTCCCAACAAGCGCTTTTCTTTATAGCCTTTTAGCTAGGACCAGTATTTTCAATGATGCTCACATAAGAATAAGTATTGAAACGCAAGGGAGAGCATCATGAGGAGATTATCAAACACATTTAAGTCTAACTCTCTTCCTATGCATAGGTATTTTATAGGAAAATAAATCAATAAAGCACAAAGCATTAAGCATAGGAAGGTAAAGCAAGTGTAACTTCAAAACTTTTAGCATAAAGAGAGGTGTTTTAGTGACATGAGAACTCCGACAACCATATTTTCCTCTCTCATAATAATTTTCAGTAGCATCATGAACAAACTCAACAATATAATTATCACTTAAAACAGGCTTTTCATGATCTACAAGCACATAATTTCGGTCCATCTCAAAAATAGTGGGATTAAACCCACTTTCAATAGCATTATAATTTTTATCATCAAGTAATATAGGACCATCATCAAGAGCTTTATCATATAGACTTTCTAAGCACAACTCTTCATTATCATGCATCTCAATGGTTGGAGTAAATAAAGGATTATCATAAGATTTATCAATATAGCACAGATTATCATATATAACAAGATCATTTTTATCAAAAAGGGATGTTTCAAATGAATCAATGGGATCATAACACTCATTCTCCTTTTGTAAAAGGAGGACAATCAAATAATGTATGAGTTAGAGATTTACTCTCATTAGAAGGAATAAATGGGTAGCTACTCCATTCTTCCTCCTCTTGTTCGTCACTCTCCTCCTCGTTTTCATCCAATGAGCTTCCAGTTTCAATAATTTCTTCTTCCATAGGCTCCTGCACGGCATTAGTCTCTTCTTCTGGGGGAGATAAACCCTTAAGATATTCAGTAATATAGCAATTTTCATCTTTGTAATTATCCATGCAATAATTAAATATAGCAAAACTTTTAGATTTATAAGGAGCATCATCATCATTTTCAATCAAAGAAGAAATTTCATAAGCACCCTTCCACGCAATAAATTCTTCAATAGGTTCCACATCATAAAAATCATAGTTTTCCTTAGCATAAGATGCTAAGGTTTCATTATCATTACCAGCACATTGAAAAGGAAGGTGTTTAAAATTCATGCTACAACTAGACTCATCACAACAATAAGATATATCATAATTTAAGCACAAGTCTCTAGCATAATTGTTCAGAGTATTAATTATTTTCCATAAGTGTATCCCTTTTTGTGACAAGCGGTATTCCTTATAATATTCTTGTTGATCCTCCATGAATCCGCCTTGCCAATAAGATCTAGTTTCAAAGAAGTTAACCATTGATAACAATAACAATAAAGAGAGTAGAGAGAAAGTGAGTACTTCCCAAGTGAACCAATAAGTAGAGCTATGGCTCCCCGGCAACGGTGCCAGAAAATAGTGGCGTGTTGACGGGAAGAGTGGCGTCGGTTGTGCCTTCCAAGTGAACTTCTAAGTATTGCTATAGTTCCCCGGCAACGGCTCCAGAAAATAGTCTTGATAACCCACAAGTGTAGGGGATCGCAACAGTCTTCACGAGTAGTATAACCCAATTTATTGATTCGATTCAAGGGGAGCCAAAGAATACTTAGAGGTCTTTGCAGCTGAGTTGTCAATTCAGCCACACCTGGAGAAGCACAAGTAACACGAGAGAGGTGAAAGCAACAGTGATTTGAGAACAATAGTAACAGAAACACGAAAGCAATGATGGAGAAATATGGACCGGGGTTCATAGTTTCACTAGTGGCGGCTCTCCTAAGCAAATAATCATGCATTGGGTGAACAAATTACAGTTGGGCAATTGACAGAATTGCACTAATTAATTAATTAATTATGACAAAGCATTTAGTTTATCAATCATACGTAGGCATGTATTCCATATATAGTTGTAACTACTCGCAATGAGAATTCGCACAACATCTTTTGTCCTGCCATCCGGTTTCAGCCGGGCCAATTAAGGAACAAATGGCAATTAAGGTGTTCCTTTTAATAGAACACCGGAGCAAAGCATTAACACACAATGAACACATGTAATCCTCAAGTTACTAACCATTCCCATCGACGTCCCCGTTTCTGTCACTCGAGGTCTCCGGTTCCGGACTAATAACAGGTGCATACAACTTGTAGATACGATCTAAGCATCAATTATATTCATGCAAACATAACGCGCCCAAATATGAGATCATGCCACTCGTGCACTAGTGACAAGCATTAAGCATAACAACATTGCAGCAACAACAATTCATAAACATAAATAATCTGATCATAACGTGTCAATCCATCGGATCCCAACAAACACAACGCATATTACATCGGATTGATCTCGATCATGTAGGGCAGCTCACGAGAACATGGTATTGAACAACAAGGGGGGAGAGTACCATCTAGCTACTGCTACAAACCCGTAGTCCGCGGGGGAACTACTCACAACTCATCCCGGAGGCAGCGGTGGCGGTGAAGATGGCTCCGGGCCGGAACAGGCAATCTGACCCCCGAAACTTGTCGGCGATGGCGGCGGAGCTCTGTATCGTATTTGGGAAAATCCTTCGGGTGTTAGGGTTTTTGCGTCGGGGATGATTTTATAGGCGTCGGAGGCGGCCGAGGGGTGCCCCACAGGGCAGGGGCGGGTCCCACCCGCGGGTGAGCCCTAGGCCGTGGCAGGGGGCCGCCCCTGGCCTGTGTGGGTCCCCTATAGTCGCCCTTCTGGATCCGGTCTTCATTTCTTTAATAAAAAATCGTCGTAAATTTTCGTCCAATTCCGAGAATATTTCCAGAAGTAACTTTCTGCAACAAAATCAGCACAAAAACAGGGAACTGGCACTGGGCATCTTGTCAATAGGTTAGTCCAATAAAATGCCTCAAAATGATATAATAATGTAGCATAAACATGTAATAATGATGAGAATCAAGCATGGCATGATCAAAAATTATAGATACGTTTGACACGTATCAATTATCTATTTTAAGTCACCAGATTATACAATAGCAATTACCATGTTATCCACTTTAAGTCACCAGGTTATGTACTAGAGGATTACTACTAGTTGTAACTCAGTTGCCAGATTATCCATTTTAAATCACCAGATTATCCTATAGTAGTTGCCAAGTTTTCTAACTAATACCAAGTAGCACAGACTTACCATCACTAGCTAATTACCAAATTACCGGTATCACTTACCAGATTAACTAGTTATGGGGCTAAATTAAAACCAGAAACATATTGCTCTAATTGCAAAATAAAATCATGAACAAGTTGACCCCACACAAGAATGGTGCAAATGCCAACCTAGATTACCAGATTACATATAACTAAGTAATCAAAATTAGAGAGAGCACAATTATCAGATTACATACACCTCAATAATCGAACTATGAAGTACACCGTTACCATAGAACATACAACTAAGTTACCAGGTTATATATACAAAATTGCCAGGTTATATGCTACTGAGTTGCTAGGATACATACTGGAAAAATTCCATATCAACTACTTATGCACATTTAGCTACAACATATAGCTCAAAAATTAAGAAAAAGAAGAATATTTTAACCATTTCATAAAACAAGCAACCATTGTTGAACCTCCCATTGGAGAGGTTTTTTATGCATTCTTATGTGTCGGGATGAAATCCGAGTAGAGCTCCATAATAGCATTTGGGGACGCCATGTTCCTTTGAGTTACAGTAGGTTTAGCCCTTTTGTACATGCGGGAAAAAATAAGAGAAGAAAAAGTATTAAAACAAAGCACACCTGAGTTAACTTATGTAAGACAAAAATATAGTTAGAAAGGAACAAAAGCATGGAAAAAGAACAAAAAAATACCCGCGCCGGTAACTACTAAGAACAATCAAGATGACTAACAATGCATAATTTGGTGACTAAAAGTGTGAACAACTTAAATAAAAAAGAACACAAAAACATGCACAAGCATGCACTGTAAAAGAGCTCCCCCAATCGGCCAATACCCCTGATAACTACTAAGAATAATCAAGGTGACTAAGAATGCACAAGTTGGTGACTAAAAGTGTGAACAATTTAAATCAGAAAATAACACAGAAGCATGGACAAGCATGACCAAATATAAGAGCTCCCCACCCCCTCATAACTACTAAGAACTATCAAGGTGACTAACAGTGCATAATTTGGCGACTACAGTGTATACCAGTTAAACAAAATTATTCAGAGAATAAACTAGCATGCGCAGATAATGCTTAAACCCGTAGTGACTACAAACATTAGTTTATGTGACTAAAAAAAGCTTAATATGACAACTAAACATGTGCACCAAATACCTTTTTCTGCTTCCGACTACGAACATCAACCTCGACTTCTTCACGTGTCACAGCTTTCTTCCTCCTAGCCATTATAGCAACCTGTACAACATAACACAAAAAGCTGCATTAGCATTGCACCTAAAACTATGATGAATACACATGTGTACTCAGATTAGCACATAGAAAAACAAAAAAGCCAGACCATTAGAAATGATTGTAACCCACCCTCCTACCCCCAATAACCTATCAAAGCATACATCGAAAAGAGCAAAAACAATTGGGCAACAAAACATGTGTGTGTGGCTGGAAATAATACCTGACAAAAACCAACATGACCAGTACAAAATCAAAACTGATGACAACCTAAAACAATACCAAAGAACTCAGAAATCGAAATTCAGGGTGATGTGATGTTGCAGTTTGATGATTTCTTCGATTGGAGCTGTGAGGTTAAGTGGGCACTATATCAGTGGTTGGCTAGTTAAAAATTTCCCATGGTTCTATCCAAAGGGATCTTCTTTCAGAAAACACAAATTCCACCTAACTCGCCCATTACATCCTAACCCCCTTGATTTCCACCAATAATCACATGAACAACACCGTGTTGCCTAGATCTAGCTTCACCACGCCCAGCAATTTTCTCATACAACACACGGCATAACTGTAGCGCCCTAACCCCAGAGTTATACCGTGAAACGTTGTGCAACCAGTCATGCTACACAATCAAGGGTTACTGGGGTTACCAATCCCAGGCCAAAACACATTGGCAGGCGTGCTCGGAATACATCATCGGCACACAACACCTCGATCATGCCATAAGCTCCGACATCGCTTTCACGTATAACAAAGAGACCAAGACTGCGGAACAAGTGGCACATCACAGACTCTACGACACAAAGATATCATAGTTCAACTCATATAATTGAGAAAGATAGCAAATGACACATCAGAGGTCACTGACCCATCATTACAACAGCGGAAGCAAATTAAAGTTGTCTAAACAACAAGATCCAAATTATGGCCTAAGAGGCCTACAGATAAACATCCCGTGCCAGCCTGTTCCATGACGTCCCAAGCTGCCACCTGGGAACCCCAGACTACTCGTCGAAGTCAACGTAGAACCCACCTCCCAGTTCGGTGGCGTCCTCCTCTGAAACAAATAATAAGCAACAAAGCAAGGCTGAGTACAACATACTCGCAAGAATTAGTAGGGCGATATAGGCCCGATGCTGACGGAGGCTGCAAAGCTATATAAGTGGTTGTTTTGCATAAAGCTAGTTTTGTTTCCTTCCGAAGACTAGGACTCATGGCATCGTCTAATCAGAAGGTTTTCATAAGGGGATAAGAGGGTAACACTTTTCTCTTCGGTTCACAGGGAACCTACTGTATTCAGCAACTCCACTTATCTACACCAAGGCACTCCCTCGAATCTCCCTCGAGGAAATGAACCTTTTATCACACGTTGATTATGCAACCTCTAGCTGCCATTTGATTAAAGATCAGGTTCAGGTTTTCTATGAGCTAATCCGCCTTTCCCAAGATTTTGTCCATAACCGTGGACACGGCTTTTCGGAAAGATTAAACCCTGCAGGGGTGTACTAATTTACCCAACGGTACTGTCCGACCCCTTGCCTGTACAATTAGCTCTCTTTCGGGGAAAGCCGGCAGGGCGGGCGCGGTTAAACCTTTACAAAGCGTGAGACTATCCAAGGGTCATCGTGACGACAGGACAAGTTCAGCGCCTATTTCAACACCCTGCCCCATCGCCACTCCTACCATCACCATCATCATCATCTTCTCTTCATCGTCTTCGGCCACACACTCGCAAATGGAAAGCGCAAACTAGAGGACCCTTGGATACGCCCGCACTAATTATTCGGTTAGTAAGGGGCCCATACCCCCACCGATGGTAGCACGCTCGGTTCTTGGTTCTAGCTAAAAGCACTCTCAGCCTAGGCGGCAAGAATGAGACAAAACACCAACGACCTTGTTGGCAACTCATCCCAGCCTTCTTAGCAATTTATTATCAACACAAGTCTCCACCACTGTCCGAACATTCCATTCAAGTCACAATTATGGAAATAATCAACGGACAACTTAAGCATTAGACTAAGCATGGCTAAGCATATCTACGCATGACATACAACAGATATGATTTATCTCAGGCCAACACTTCAATCTATGGTTCATTGGTGGGGAAACAGATAATGGGTCAGGGAACATGCAATTGATAGGATACTATATACACTGACCAAACTTGTCACCAGAATCGAATGCAATAATATGGTGGATAAAATACTTGGGTAATATGAGATATGCCAAGAAGGTTAGGTTAGCTCTTGCCTTGCTGGTAGTACTGGTCGCGCTGGTTGTCAAGGTATTGTGGTGGAACCTCGACTCCAGAATCTACCGAAACACAAACAATACAAGAAAGGAATAAATAACACGAATACAAGGTGCAATGCACAATCATGATGATATGGACATATTATGCATTGAAAAGGTATTGGGCATGTCCCACAAGTTAAATGGAACCCCTAAATTAAATATCACAATTAACGGGCTAAAACTCCATCTTTAACTTAGTGATTTGCGTTATTTATCAAAACGTCCAGTACTGAAATATGGGTCCTAAATGCATGAAAATGACATTATTAGATAGGTAGTAACCTACTGATCATTTGGTACCTCGTTTGCATTTTTCCGATCAACGGCTAAGAAATAGTGATTTAAACGGTTATGCAATTTAAATTATTTTAAACAATTCCAAAATGACATCAAAGGAAAAGTTATTAGCATGCTGTGAAATTAACATGTATAGATAGCATTTGAGTTGCTGATCAAATTGGTATATCATTTGCAATTTTTGGATTAATATTTAACAAGTTATGACATTTTTGATAATTGAATTAATTCTGCCATTTTAACTATTTTTATTAAACAGCACCAACATTGCATCTAAAATTCCCTCAAATGAGACAAACTTGTGGATAATTGTTCACTGAACATTTTGGGAGCTTATTCATAATTTTTGGATGAGTAAAACTCAAGTTATGCAATTTACAAAATTGGATTTAAATCTGCCATTTTAATAATTTTAATTAAACAGCAATTTAAATGTTCATTATTGCATGTAAATAGAACTAACATGTAGATGTTGTTTTCCTGAACATTTATAGATCTTATTTATAATTTTTGGATCAAAATTCATAAAGTTATGGATTTTATAAATTCCATTTATATTCTGCCATTTTATTTAATTTAATTAAAACAGGCAAATTAAGTTTAACCAAAAATACAACTAATGGCACTAACATTTAGAGTTTATTTAGCTGAGCATTTTGACATATTATTTGCATTTTTCTGAATTATAAAACTCTAGATATGAATTTCCAAAAATTTGAATAACTCACAGATGATTTGCATTTCACATTTAAATTTCAATTTCAAAAATTCATTTGCATGTGGGAGTTGCATATTTGAACAGGTTATGAAATTATAAACTTTATGATACTTTATTTGAATTTTTCTGAGTTACCAATTAAAAGATATGCAATTATGAATTTCTGTTAATTTTCTGAAATTCCAAAACTGAAGAACTGCTGATGTACACGATGACGTCATCAGAGGGGCTGCGGGATGTTGAGCACAAATTCGTCGCCTCTGATCGAAATTGGTCGCGGGAAGCTACGCTATGAGATAGAGGAGACAGAGGGGAGCAGGGCGAAGCGGCGGGACGGTCCATTTGGTCGCCGGAGTTGCGCCGGCGACCATGGCCGCAGCGGCGGGAGGCGGTGCACGGAGGCCACGGCTAAGAGAGGGAGAGAGGGAACGGGAGGAGGCCCATCCGGGTCAGGAGCTCACCCCGGAGGCAATGGCGTGGACGGCGAGGCACGGGGAGGGACGACGGCGACGAATCGGTGGTCGGACGGCGGCGGCCGGCGCGGGAGGAACGAGGACGGAGGCGGCGACTGCGGCGTTCCCGGGCCGATTCCTACGGCGGGGAGGTCCAGCTCGGCGAGGCGGAGACGAAGGCGGCATCAGCTTGGCTCCGGGCGGCCGGAGTCGACGGCATTCGTGACGGCAGCGGGCGGCGGCGTCGGGCAGGAGCGCGGCAGGTTTTAGGGTTAGGGTTCGTGGGGAGAGAGCTGGGGGAGAGAGGAGAGAGCAGGGCGCCGTGGTGCAGCGTCTTATCCACCCTGGGGGGGGCGGCGACGTGGGAGCAGGGAGGTCGACACGGCGGCACGGCGCGGCAGTGTCTTCCCTGTGGCGACAGGGAAAGGATGCCATGAAGATTTTATGAAAAACCCCCTGGCTAAAATGAAATGCATCACAATTTAGTCCAGCAGCAGTTTAGTGAATTTAATTGAGGCCCTAAACCATTTTTATAATTTCTGCAAAAATTCATGTGGGATCTCAATATCAACTAGAAGCTCCACAAAAATTGGTGTTGCCAAATAAAAAGTTTTGAGCAACATTTGTTCAAAGGGTTTGGATAAGGCAAAATTTAATAATTTCCAAAATCCATTTACTTGGGGTATTTAAACATTTCCAAAATAAGTGAAATTATTCATGGAGGCTCCCAATAATATAATGAATCTCCCCATATTTTTATTTGAAATTTTGAAATGTTTAACTTGGTTTCAAAACGAGAATTGGTTTAAACCCAACTTTGAAGTCCCAATTTATTTAATTGTTTGGCAAGAATTTGACTTTGCCAATTAAATTTGAAAATGCATTATTGGAACTTTATGGACAACATGGAAACTCAAGAATATTTGGTCTTGCCAATGTGAGCAATTGCATTTGGTTTGGGAAAATTGGGAAGGGTTTGATTCCTTTTAATTATTTCCATTGTTTGCAATATTTAACTTAGCAATTTAAATATGTATGCCATGATGCAATGAAAATAAAAAGTGAAAATTTGGCCCATATTTAGGGTACCAAATCTGGGCTGTTACAATTCTATCCCCCTTACAAGAATCTCGCCCCGAGATTCCTAGAGTAGGAAGAGGAAGAGGAGGGAAACATGACAACTCTTAACTTCAATGATCTTCTTGATCCCACGATGATCCTCCTTGTTGCAGAGAGTAAGGTAGCAGCATGACGTGCCGACGTGAAAGTCAGAAGATAGTTCAAGGAGACAGACAAATTTTCACCAAGGGTTGGAAATATGAACTTTGTACAAGACGATAAGCCATTGGAGAAACTAGGAACAACTTGACCAAACAACGGTCGAGCAGAGGATAGGAGAAATGACCGAGAGACATTTAGTAACACTACATTAATGTTCTCCTCGATGTTCTAGATACCACTATCAGGCTTCGAAAAAGCCTTCAATAGGTCATCAAGTGGAGGTCGGACCTTTAAGATTGCAAAGAGACCATAAGGGCAACCTCTAGAATAAGTCGCACAATATCCTCATGGAGAGTGGTTTGAGTTTACGAAAGGCAAGAGGATATCACAATAGGCCTTCCAGTTAAGTAGGGCAACCACAACCTCAAACTTGCCGGATTTACACAAGGCCTATGTCATACTCTTAAGAAACACCAACCATCATTTCTGCTTGAGATTCAGATTTGGTTAAGCGTGCGGATATTTTAGACTTGACATGTCCGAGGGAGGAGTTACAACGGTTAACGAGAGGTAAGGATCTCAAGATTTGACTACAGCGTCAAGCTCCAGGACACTAGCTGGTTTGCGAGAGGAAATTTTGCTTTTCCAAGCGAACGCTGTGATCTTTAGAGTTTCGACACGAATCTAACTTATTGACCGAAGGTGTGCACCTGAACAAATGGACTTGGTAGCACAGTCAAACTCGGCTTGATGATCTGATTACCAATCATGCTAAGAGCGCCATCAAAGTCCTTGGATTTCAAAACAATATCATTTGCTAAGAATATCCGATTACCACCCCAATATGCATCCTCAACAATCTCGAGCCCGAGTAGCTCGGAGGTAGATGGATAAGGAAGGGTAAGAGCATCACTTCATCAAGTACGTCATGAAATTAAGCATGGCCATCTTGATATAAAAGAGTGGGACACTCTACGGTTGAACAGAACAAAAGCTAGACAATCATCTTATTCTGCGGATTACAATACTTTGACCTGGTCCGGGAAATGGACAAGGTACCGGAGTTTGTTTCTCCTAACAACCCGACGTGGAATGTATTGACGGACCACAAGGGTAACATGCATCGGAACACACCAATGCACGATAACACTTGACTGTCAACTGACAGATAAAGGTCGGGCAGCAATTCAGGAGTAAGAAACATGCTCAGGAAAAGTTCCCAGATGTTGCAGAAGCACGAGATAGCACTCTTCCAACAACTAGTGCTGAAAGGGTTACTAACAAGTGTTATTGGAGGAAAACACAAACATTGATAGAAAACTCGCTAAGAGCAATCTTGTTATGATCCAGATGGTTCCATGACAGAATAACCAGCTATAACTCGTGACAGAGAAGAGCTTTGTTGCCGCAATTCAATTACGACTACAACTACCAAATTGAAGATTAACTTCAAAAATGGCCAACCTAATGTAGGGTTTGACAATTAACACCAGGTTTCAACGGGAAAGATCTTGGGTTAAAGATCAGTTTCATGTACTGGGACTCACAAATAGCATAGTGCTCACATGGGTGACAACCCTCATGAATCAATACACCAGAATTCCAGTACAATCCGGGACCTTCGGTTCAAGACCATGGGTCATAGCTCAAAGAGAGGAATACCCGATTAAGTGCGAAACGTTTTCAAGGCTTCGGATGTCTTGCACCTTCTTCTTCATTGGGTGAGAACAACAGAGTTTTTACTTCGGTTTCTGTAAACGGAAACAACCTAACCAGTAAACTAAAGGTAGGAACCAACCCCGATGAACCTAAACTTTGACCCAACTGCAAAATCAAATAGAGGTAAGGTGACTCAGAGTTAGAGCGAGTTGGGTAAGGAGTAAAAAGAATCCTAAGAGGGTTTTCACAACTCATTTTCAGGTTATAATTAGTTTTCACGCACTAGACTCGACATCGACCAGTAGAACGGGTTTCCTACAGGCAGTCCTGCTCTGATACCAATTTGTAGCGCCCTAACCCCAGAGTTATACCGTGAAACGTTGTGCAACTGGTCATGCTACACAATCAAGGGTTACTGGGGTTACCAATCCCAGGCCAAAACACATTGGCAGGCGTGCTCGGAATACATCATCGGCACACAACACCTCGATCATGCCATAAGCTCCGACATCGCTTTCACGTATAACAAAGAGACCAAGACTGCGGAACAAGTGGCACATCACAGACTCTACGACACAAAGATATCATAGTTCAACTCATATAATTGAGAAAGATAGCAAATGACACATCAGAGGTCACTGACCCATCATTACAACAGCGGAAGCAAATTAAAGTTGTCTAAACAACAAGATCCAAATTATGGCCTAAGAGGCCTACAGATAAACATCCCATGCCAGCCTGTTCCATGACGTCCCAAGCTGCCACCTGGGAACCCCAGACTACTCATCGAAGTCAACGTAGAACCCACCTCCCAGTTCGGTGGCGTCCTCCTCTGAAACAAATAATAAGCAACAAAGCAAGGCTGAGTACGACATACTCGCAAGAATTAGTAGGGCGATATAGGCCCGATGCTGACGGAGGCTGCAAAGCTATATAAGTGGTTGTTTTGCATAAAGCTAGTTTTGTTTCCTTCCGAAGACTAGGACTCATGGCATCGTCTAATCAGAAGGTTTTCATAAGGGGATAAGAGGGTAACACTTTTCTCTTCGGTTCACAGGGAACCTACTGTATTCAGCAACTCCACTTATCTACACCAAGGCACTCCCTCGAATCTCCCTCGAGGAAATGAACCTTTTATCACACGTTGATTATGCAACCTCTAGCTGCCATTTGATTAAAGATCAGGTTCAGGTTTTCTATGAGCTAATCCGCCTTTCCCAAGATTTTGTCCATAACCGTGGACACGGCTTTTCGAAAAGATTAAACCCTGCAGGGGTGTACTAATTTACCCAACGGTACCGTCCGACCCCTTGCCTGTACAATTAGCTCTCTTCCGGGGAAAGCCGGCAGGGCGGGCGCGGTTAAACCTTTACAAAGCGTGAGACTATCCAAGGGTCATCGTGACGACAGGACAAGTTCAGCGCCTATTTCAACACCCTGCCCCATCGCCACTCCTACCATCACCATCATCATCATCTTCTCTTCATCGTCTTCGGCCACACACTCGCAAATGGAAAGCGCAAACTAGAGGACCCTTGGATACGCCCGCACTAATTATTCGGTTAGTAAGGGGCCCATACCCCCACCGATGGTAGCACGCTCGGTTCTTGGTTCTAGCTAAAAGCACTCTCAGCCTAGGCGGCAAGAATGAGACAAAACACCAACGACCTTGTTGGCAACTCATCCCAGCCTTCTTAGCAATTTATTATCAACACAAGTCTCCACCACTGTCCGAACATTCCATTCAAGTCACAATTATGGAAATAATCAACGGACAACTTAAGCATTAGACTAAGCATGGCTAAGCATATCTACGCATGACATACAACAGATATGATTTATCTCAGGCCAACACTTCAATCTATGGTTCATAGGTGGGGAAACAGATAATGGGTCAGGGAACATGCAATTGATAGGATACTATATACACTGACCAAAACTTGTCACCAGAATCGAATGCAATAATATGGTGGATAAAATACTTGGGTAATATGAGATATGCCAAGAAGGTTAGGTTAGCTCTTGCCTTGCTGGTAGTACTGGTCGCGCTGGTTGTCAAGGTATTGTGGTGGAACCTCGACTCCAGAATCTACCGAAACACAAACAATACAAGAAAGGAATAAATAACACGAATACAAGGTGCAATGCACAATCATGATGATATGGACATATTATGCATTGAAAAGGTATTGGGCATGTCCCACAAGTTAAATGGAACCCCTAAATTAAATATCACAATTAACGGGTTAAAACTCCATCTTTAACTTAGTGATTTGCGTTATTTATCAAAACGTCCAGTACTGAAATATGGGTCCTAAATGCATGAAAATGACATTATTAGATAGGTAGTAACCTACTGATCATTTTGGTACCTCGTTTGCATTTTTCCGATCAATGGCTAAGAAATAGTGATTTAAACGGTTATGCAATTTAAATCATTTTAACCAATTCCAAAATGACATCAAAGGAAAAGTTATTAGCATGCTGTGAAATTAACATGTATAGATAGCATTTGAGTTGCTGATCAAATTGGTATATCATTTGCAATTTTTGGATTAATATTTAACAAGTTATGACATTTTTGATAATTGAATTAATTCTGCCATTTTAACTATTTTTATTAAACAGCACCAACATTGCATCTAAAATTCCCTCAAATGAGACAAACTTGTGGATAATTGTTCACTGAACATTTTGGGAGCTTATTCATAATTTTTGGATGAGTAAAACTCAAGTTATGCAATTTACAAAATTGGATTTAAATCTGCCATTTTAATAATTTTAATTAAACAGCAATTTAAATGTTCATTATTGCATGTAAATAGAACTAACATGTAGATGTTGTTTTCCTGAACATTTATAGATCTTATTTATAATTTTTGGATCAAAATTCATAAAGTTATGGATTTTATAAATTCCATTTATATTCTGCCATTTTATTTAATTTAATTAAAACAGGCAAATTAAGTTTAACCAAAAATACAACTAATGGCACTAACATTTAGAGTTTATTTAGCTGAGCATTTTGACATATTATTTGCATTTTTCTGAATTATAAAACTCTAGATATGAATTTCCAAAAATTTGAATAACTCACAGATGATTTGCATTTCACATTTAAATTTCAATTTCAAAAATTCATTTGCATGTGGGAGTTGCATATTTGAACAGGTTATGAAATTATAAACTTTATGATACTTTATTTGAATTTTTCTGAGTTACCAATTAAAAGATATGCAATTATGAATTTCTGTTAATTTTCTGAAATTCCAAAACTGAAGAACTGCTGATGTACACGATGACGTCATCAGAGGGGCTGCGGGATGTTGAGCACAAATTCGTCGCCTCTGGTCGAAATTGGTCGCGGGCAGCTACGCTATGAGATAGAGGAGACAGAGGGGAGCAGGGCGAAGCGGCAGGACGGTCCATTTGGTCGCCGGAGTTGCGCCGGCGACCATGGCCGCAGCGGCGGGAGGCGGTGCACGGAGGCCAAGGCTAAGAGAGGGAGAGAGGGAACGGGAGGAGGCCCATCCGGGTCAGGAGCTCACCCCGGAGGAAATGGCGTGGACGGCGAGGCACGGGGAGGGACGACGGCGACGAATTGGTGGTCGGACGGCGGCGGCCGGCGTGGGAGGAACGAGGACGGAGGCGGCGACTGCGGCGTTCCCGGGCCGATTCCTACGGCGGGGAGGTCCAGCTCGGTGAGGCGGAGAAGAAGGCGGCATCAGCTTGGCTTCGGGCGGCCGGAGTCGACGGCATTCGTGACGGCAGCGGGCGGCGGCGTCGGGCAGGAGCGCGGCAGGTTTTAGGGTTAGGGTTCGTGGGGAGAGAGCAGGGCGCCGTGGTGCAGCGTCTTATCCACCCTGGGGGGGCCGGCGACGTGGGAGCAGGGAGGTCGACACGGCGGCACGGCGCGGCAGTGTCTTCCCTGTGGCGACAGGGAAAGGATGCCATGAAGATTTTATGAAAAACCCCCTGGCTAAAATGAAATGCATCACAATTTAGTCCAGCAGCAGTTTAGTGAATTTAATTGAGGCCCTAAACCATTTTTATAATTTCTGCAAAAATTCATGTGGGATCTCAATATCAACTAGAAGCTCCACAAAAATTGGTGTTGCCAAATAAAAAGTTTTGAGCAACATTTGTTCAAAGGGTTTGGATAAGGCAAAATTTAATAATTTCCAAAATCCATTTACTTGGGGTATTTAAACATTTCCAAAATAAGTGAAATTATTCATGGAGGCTCCCAATAATATAATGAATCTACCCATATTTTTATTTGAAATTTTGAAATGTTTAACTTGGTTTCAAAACGAGAATTGGTTTAAACCCAACTTTGAAGTCCCAATTTATTTAATTGTTTGGCAAGAATTTGACTTTGCCAATTAAATTTGAAAATGCATTATTGGAACTTTATGGACAACATGGAAACTCAAGAATATTTGGTCTTGCCAATTTGAGCAATTGCATTTGGTTTGGGAAAATTGGGAAGGGTTTGATTCCTTTTAATTATTTCCATTGTTTGCAATATTTAACTTAGCAATTTAAATATGTATGACATGATGCAATGAAAATAAAAAGTGAAAATTTGGCCCATATTTTAGGGTACCAAATCTGGGCTGTTACAATAACCAAAATCCACACCATATATTCCTCGTCACAATGAGGACGTGGTAATGGTACCTAACGGTCAACCTGAAGGAATATTTTGAACAAGGGCTTGAGACTCGATAGAACACACCTCCGGTTGACGCCACTCGCCGGTCTCGCGTCCTAGAGCCAGCGACGAGCTCTCCCCTGTTCGAACCTGATAATCCCCAAGAGCAAGGAATCACTGTAGCACAATTCGATAAGTATTTGAGTGTCGAACCCACGAGGAGCTGAAGGTAAACCATCTATTCTCTAAAGCCCTATAACCCTCTTATATGGCCTTTTATGCAAAGCAATAAATTTGAGTATGAAAGGAACTAACTAATGGAAGCAAGTGATGTGGAGTAGGTTTATCTAGCAACAAGTTTCTAAGAGCAAGTTTTCTAATGCAAGTTTCTTAAAGTAGCAAGTAGCAAGGATCTCAAGTAGCAAATATCTCAAAGGAGCAAATGTTCTGGCAATTGTTATTTCATTCGTGTGGTTGTCACAATTAGTGAAGCACATGTTTTAGTCTTAATTGTTTCTTCTAGGAGGGAGCCATAAATAGGTGTAGCCAAGTAAATGAGCAAATTACACAAATCTTATGATGGATCTCATGGCCAATTAAATGTGCAGCACAAGAATTATTAAGACATAATTGTCCCACCATAGCCTTAAGTTCTAGGGTCCCCCATATATATCCCCCAATAGAGTAACTTCATGATTCGATCTCGGGTTTACATGTCCTCCCAAGTCTCCCTCACTCCATTACCTTACCGGTGATCACCTTACATGCATTCCCCAACATATGCGTGCACTCATACATTGTACATCAAGACAATCATAAAAGATAACAAAACTTGTATGCAACCAATCAACGAACTATCTTATATTTACTAATTGGAGGCACCAAAGGAAGCTCCACGTTAATCCTCAGCAACTAAGAAAATTAACCATCGGATCTCCCCAATTACTAATCTAGAGCCGTAGGATCAAGTAGAAGAGTCCTTGCATTCTATCCCACGTGCACGCCTCCTTAACTAACGACCTCTTCCACAATGCAAACAAATCGTATCCCAGCTGATTCCTCCGCCGATCGTGCCCCACCGAGGAACAAGCGCATCGTCGAGAGACTTCAAAGGGCTGTTCCTCCTCCTCCTCGACTGGCCGACTCCGCCGCATCGCCATCACCCGACTGCCAACGTCGGTCTCGATCTGTTTCTGTTGTGTCAGCATGCGCACGACATGAATATTCAGCATCAAGTGTGTATTGGCTTCGATCTGACATGTATATGTGTCTTTCTGTCTACAAATCTCTAGCCCTCCACGATGCTGTGGTGTTGACGCAGGCGGACATGGAGAGCTCTCGCGCGGTGGAAGCAGGTCGCGGCCGGCGGAAGCTAAGAGAGCTGGGAGCTGCGCGACTGCGGCTGAACGTACGTTATCAACAGGCAAGAGACTGGGAGTTAATTAATGAAGTTAGTGTGAATGAGAAAAATATTTTCTTCGTGTGAGGATTTGAAAAAGCTGACGTAGCATTACCCTCGAATATTGCAAATTTACTGAATTGAGAGAAGCAAGTTGCCGGCCGGTGCGGAAGCTGACAGCTAACTCCGAGCTGCATGGCTCGGACAGTCACATCACCTTCTGCGTCAAGCAAGAACATACATAATCAACATGTAAGGGAGTGAGGATTAATGAAGTTGGAGTGCATATTTGAAGAGCTGGCGTAGCATTGCAACGGAATACTAGAAACTCAATGGAATGTTTATAATAACAGTTCCTAGATGCAGCTCCCTAGAAATCAGGTAACATCTAGGAACACTGACAAGCCAGTTCACTATGAGGTTTGTTCTTACGGTAGTAATTTCCACTCCAGATTGTTCTTCGTACTAAATAAAGCAAAGTCCCCTCAGTTCATCCCTGATACTCTTTATCTGTTTATTCAGCAAGCATGTCAGCTGGCTGTTTTTTGGAGGTGATGTGCAGATGCGTATAGAACTAGATTTAGGTCGAGAGGGAAAGGATGAAGGCCATAAAGCAGGTGTTGCACAACCTCGACAACGATAAGTTTCATCCTGTAACATTGCACAAATATTGTTTTTTGGGTTGCCTTATTTTTCCACCATAGGACTATAGTTTAAGTTATTGTAAAATGTAAAGTGGAAAGACATATACAGCAGAATTCAAAAATGTATATGAACTCTCATACAATGAATATCTAAAGTTTGTTCGAGTAAAGGTTGTTAAGTACTGTGTCTCACTACAACCTTTAAGGACATAAGAACCAATAGCCAAATCTGCAAACTTTAGCAGCATGTTTACATGCACGCGTTTATACTGGGTACCATAGTTTCCTCAATCAACAGGTTAGGACCCTGACATTTTCCTGACGTATTTTGTCAGCAAAGAAATTCCGCTGTATTAGATTGCAGGTGTCATCAGATAAATATTTCTCTTTGTCTGTGTTTTAGATTTTCTGTAGGTCACCTAATTACTTCTGCAGAAAGGAGGAAACCAATTTGGAAACAATCATCAACAGAACCTATCCTAACCTATGGACAAACTGCACAAATTGAAAATACCTTGAACAAATGTTATGTCCGCAAGATGAGATAGTACATGAGGTAAATTCTTACATCATGAGTAGAATAAATGGAGAATAGGTAACATACCGAAGCTCTAATACGGTGTCCAAAGCAATGTCATATACATAATATGGTGATCAGCTGTACGCAACAGAGTTCTTGAATAGCTTGAAATTCCGTGGAACACCAGATCAGATATTATGGTTGAGTTGGCCTGCCAATAATGCGCTTGCGAACTATGGATACAAGTGAGGACTTATGCAATGGCAGGAGACTAACTATAACACACCTAGGGAAATGGTTCATAGAAGCTCAAATAATAACAGGGACACTAATTGGAAACAAGGTCTACATTCCATGAATTAATAATGTCAAAAATGAATCAAAATGGTTGTTTGTGTTGAAGAGAAGGAGTACCCAATATCAGTTTGTTCTGCAATGACAATAAATAAAAGCCAGGGGTAGTCATCAAAACATGATGTAATATACGTACCAAAGCAGGTGCTCACACCGCCAACTCCATGCACAAGTAGAGATGGACTTAAATTTCTAATCTTAGATGAAGAATCCCAAGAAAGTAATTTGGCAATAAGTATGATGTATAGAGAAATCCTTTCGTGCAAGACAACTCTATTTCTAATTTATTCCATGTTCGATCATTCAAAAGAAATTTCGTAAAAGAATTACTTTCCAAATAACATGATGTAATAGAAATTATAAACTTAACTAGCTCGTGCAGGTGCACGGGTTAACGACTAGTTTCGCTAATGCCATGAACAAATCACTTATCAAACATAGATGGAGAGACACAATAGATCAAGGGAAAAGTATATTGCATCATACATCATGTTTGCCAAGAGTTTACAGTGGAGAGATGAGATGATCTTGCTTGTAGAAGTTGAGGATGAACACGCCGGAGGGGGGTGGAGCCCTCCGGAGGTGGATTCGGGCGGCGTTTCCCCCCTCCGATCTTCTCCGGCGGCAGCCTTCTATCTCTCTGTTTCTGGTTTTGTGTTTCTCCGCCGCCCCCTTGCGAAACTTCTCGGGGGGCTCTTTATATAGGATTTTTTAGGTCACGAGGAAGCTTCGGGAAGAAGGATCAACGCAAACGGAGCCACGAGGCCCAAAAGAGGTGGGCCCACGCGGCTAGGTACAGGGGCCGCGTGGGGCACCCTCTTTTGGCCCTCCGGCCTCCGTTTGCTTGCTTCCTTCACTCCGAGGTCTTCCTCCTTCTAAAAAAATGATCCCCGTAAAATTGCAGCTCATTATGACGTCGTTAAGGCCCTGAAATAAATAAGGAAAGAAATAGGGGTTTTCTGCCTGGACAGGATTAATTCCATAAATAGGGGAAATCATTATTAATTACGAAAAGTCATTAAATAACAGTAATATACCCCTTATATGATGCAAATATGAATGGAATACAAGTATTATAGTGCAAAGTTCATGTATGCATTTTACATGCATCAGAACCCTGCGAAAATCGCATGAGGCGTGGAGAGATGTGAGCACCACAGAAGTAAATGAAGCCACTTCCACTTAAAACCTAGAAAACTCACCGCACCCTCAGGATCCGGCCGCCGGTGCGCATCCCTGATGGCGTGGATCACATGTTTGCTGGGGAACCTGATACGTCTCAAACATATCTATAATTTTTGAGTGATCCATGCTAGTTTGGTGATATTGTCACATGTTTTTACGATCAAATATATCATTTTTATTGTATTTTGTCGGACTAACCTATTGACAAGATGCCAAGTGCCAGTTCCCTGTTTTTGTTGTTTTTGTATTTCAGAAAAGTCACAACAGGAAATATCGTCGGATTGCCCTCAAAATTTACGGAGATTTTTTATGCGACGGAAGACACCCGTGGACCAAAGGGCGACCTGGGGGGCCACCCAGGGGCCAGAGGCGGGTGGCGGCCGCGGCCCCACCTTGACCCACGGGTGGGGCCTGCCCCTGCCCTCTGGGCACCGCCTTGGCCCCCTCCGACGCCTATAAAATCCCTTTTGACCTAAAACCAAGAGGGCGGCCATTATTTTCCAGAAACTCGACCCCGACGCGCCGTCACCGAAAACCCTAGTTCGGGGTCCAATCTGAAGCTGATCCCGACACTCTGCCGGAGGGGAGATCGATCCCGGAGGGCTCTTCATCGTCATGCCTTCCTCCGGGATGAGTTGTGAGTAGTCTCACCTTGGACTACGGGTCCATGGCAGTAGCTAGTTGGTAGTCTCTCTCTCTTGTGCTTCATGTCTTATGATCTTGTGAGCTACCTAACATGATCAAGATCGATTATTGTAATGCTATGTGATGTGTTTGCTGGGATCCGATGGATTATGAAGTTATGTTCAGATTGTGCATGATTCTTATATGTTGATTTATGTTCTTGCATGCTCTCCGATGTGCGTAGTTACTTTGGCCAAGTGATTGTGTGTATCTCCAAGAGAGGGTATTTATGCTAGATAGTGGGTTCATGCCCCCTTTTGTTCCTGGGCATGAGTGACAGAAACATCTAAGGGCGAGGGTGTGCTGTTGCTACCGATGACTCCCAAGTGCAGGAGATCAATTGTAGTACCTTTCGATCAGAAAAGGTTGTCGAACCCACGAGGAGCTGAAGGTATTGGTTAGAAATAATGATAAATAAAGCAATGAAAGATGCAAATGTTTTTGGTATTTTCAGTTGTATGATTGCAAAGATAATAAAAATGTCGAAAATAAATTGTAACAGTTGAAAGCCCAATCCTCTATGTGGCAAGAGGACAAGCTCAAATGGTGTGTAACTTATATGTGGAAAACGTTCCCGAGGGCGGCATGGATATAACTAGGCATAGAGATTTATTAAACAACACGTTGCATATCTTGTCAAGTTTTAATCTTCTTGGGGCGGAGCCATAACTAGGCATAGCTAAATAAACAAACTACAACCCCTTATGATGAATCATGTGGCCAATTTAATGATTGCACAAGAATTATTAAGACGTAAAGTACCACCATAGCATTACACTCTAAGGTCCCCGACACTTCTACCCACATAATATAACTGCATGACTCTGTCTTAGGCTTACTTGTCCTCCCAAGTCTTCCTCAATTCATTACACTACGTTGTTCTCCTATGAGCCCTTAAAGGTGAAGTGTTATGCAGTCGACGTTCGCACAACACCATCATAGAATCACACAGAAGATAAACTCTTGACAAAATACCAACACATGTTATATATAAATCATTGCCAATTCATCCTATGCCCTCAGGAACATATGGGAACTACTCACAACGTGCAAACATGATCATAATCAATGGCATAAAGGGTACAACACAATCTGAAATAAATACTTCACCACCAAATAATGACAAGTACCCAATCACAAACATGAATAGGAGCACAAGGCAATGATCTAGGGTATAGCAACTCTCAAACTATGAGGGGAACGGAGTGGATCACGGAGATGGTGCTGGTCTTGATGGTGATGATGATGTAGAAGCCTCCTCCCACGCCAAGGAGGAGAGGTGATGATGATGTCGGTGATTTCCCCCCTCTCCGGAGCTCCGGAGCAGCAGGATCTGACCCCCTTCGGAGAGAATCAGGAGCTCCGCCGCCGCCACGGCCTCAGATAATTCGGGAAAAATTAGGGCGTCCCTTTTCGTGGAGGACGAAGGTGTTGGTAAAAAGCCCCAGGCGAGGAGGTGCCCGAGGCGCCGTTTGATGGGTCCCACGCGGCCAGGTACATGGGCCACGTGGGCCCACCTAACTTGGGCCTCGTGGCCCTCCTATCTTCGGTCTTCTTCCCACTGCCCTTCTCCTGATGAAAAACTGGCGTGGTATTTTTCCTTTAATTATTTGGGTTCGCGAAACTCCTGAAACAATAAAAACAAGAAAAGGGGGGTATTCTGCCTCCCAGATATTAAATACCAAAAATAGGGACTTTGTATGAAAGTCCCATAAATCATCTAAAACATGCAAAACATTGATATAATAGTGCATATAACATTCCCATATGATAATATAAGGTATAAAAATGATGATATAAAATGCACGTATCAACTCCCCCAAGCTTAAACCTTTACTCGTCCTCGAGTAAATAAGGACATAGATCATTACATGCATCGATGGACTTATGGTTGATAAATAAATACGGGCATTGTATCATCATCATATTCAATTGCAATGTAAGATTAATGAGCTAAAACTCATACACATGAGGGCAACATAAGTAGAAGCTCTAGCAATCACCCCTTACTTTTGAAAACAAATAACCATTGTATGTTGGACAACTGAATCATACTCCTTTTCCCATGCTTTTGCCCTTTATGACAAGCATTTGAATGATTAGAGTTAAATGTGAAAGCAAATATGAGTAGTGGTCTTGATAAAGTAAAGGTTAGATGTCTCATGCCCCTTGAATACAAGTACCTACACCATGATTACTCATCTTGGGAAACAAAGCAAGTTTAAGTTATCTATCATTGTAAGTAATAATGGTATTATCAAGAGCCTCAACTGGGGTACCTCTTGTCCCACGATATGCATCAAGCCCACATCAAAACAACAAGACAAACAAACATAATGAACAACCTCAACAACCTTTTTATTTACCACTTGATATAGCTTTCTATTGTAGGGTGTATCATAGAAAGTTCAAAATAGCATGTAAGTAAATTTTCACCATGAATGATGCATGGCTTAGATTAGCGGCCCAGGTTTCTCTCTAACCATTTATACAAACTCATTTAAACTTACTCTATTTACACATTATTTCACCATGATAGGCATCCATAAACAAAAACTCATGATATCAACTGAATGAATGGTGGAACATGTTGAAAGCTTTGCATGTGACAGCACATATGGGCTAACTCCCAACCTTAAACATTTATCAAGCCACTATCATCATAATATTAATCACAATGGTTCATGTTTATTATTTGATATTTTGATGATATAATTCTATAGTTGTCCAACATACTCAAGTTAATTAAATCCAAGGCAAGATGTGACTGAAACCTCTAAGTATGCCACGCTCATTTGCATGCGTGTTACCCATAAATCTCCAAAACAAGAGACCCATGGATGACACCGTACTTTAATATTCATTGATAAACCACAAGATAGGGATACATGATAATGCTCTATGAGCTCACACAAGCCTGAACGAAATTGATAACTAAACGATAAAAGCAAAACACTCCTTGACTAGATACATAAAAGAGACTAATAAAGAGAGAGACTAGGTGAAACTCCCCCAAGCTTGACGTCTTGCTAGAACTTCCTCTCTTCTTTCTTATTGCCTTCGTAATAATGATCTTCAAGGTCTCCAATGATCTTCATCATGAGGTTGTAGGCTTTCTCGAATTCTTTTGCAGCTTCTCCCAGTTTCTCCATAAGGTTCTTCTCAACCGTCTCCTTGCTAGGCTTCCACTCGGGGCTTGATACCTTCTTGTTGGGAATCTTGCGATCCCACTCGCCAGGATAATTCCTTTGTGTGGTGCGCTGGGATTCCCTGTGAATAAGAGTAGAAGCCACGTTTTTGCTTGCAAGCGAGAGTCTGGGAACCTTCCCTCCAGTTTGGATGCGCGCCGTCTTCCTCTTGTTGCCAAGAGAGTGGTTCACCCCCACATTGGCTACAGCAATAGGCGATGGAGGTGCTGTTGCCAGGGGCGTGAAGTCGACGATTGCCTTGTATTCTTCTTCATCTTCCTCTGTGTCATAGTCGTCGGAGTAGTCCTTCCTCTTCCTGTTCCTCTTCCATGGGGACGTGGGGCTGAGCCCCTCAAGCTCATCATCATCGTCATCCATGGAGGAACACTGGTAGGAGTTCCCCGAAGACATAGCTAAAACCTGGCAGACAGAAACAGCAAGAAACAAAGATCGCTCGAGAACGCTCGGTGCGAGATTAGATCGTCAGAGAGGGGTATATATTGAGGGTTTTTAGGTCAAGATGGAGCATCGGGATCGAAAACGAGGCGAAAAAGATCTCCAAGGTGGAAAAGGAGTGGGCCCACGCGGCCCCTGTACTTGGCCGCGTGGGGCCACCTCTTTCCCTCCTCGGGACTCCGTTTCATCAAGTTTTCTTGCCCCACACTTTAATTTCCATAAAAAACGACTTCCATAAAATTTCACGTAATTCCGAGAAACTTTCCAATACAAAAGTTACCTTTTATTGATTTGGAGTTGTGAAACTGCTCGACCCCCTTTTATTATTTCTTCCGGTGTTTGTAAATTCAATGTTTCCACCGTTCCAATGAAGCTTTTTCCTGCAATATAATGTTTAAGACGTTGTCCATTGACTACATGAGGTTTACCCTTCATATCACCGTAAAGACGGATAGCTCCTGAACGGTACACTTCCTGTATGACTAATGGTCCCTGCCATTTTGAGGCAAGCTTCCCTGCAGAAAACTTGAAACGAGAGTTGTATAATAAAACTTGATCTCCTACTTAAATTCTATTCTCTTAATCTTCTTGTCATGCCAAATCTTAACTTTTCTCTTTAAACATTTTAGCATTTTCCTCCATTCATCTAGCAGGTTTAAATCAAGGATTCTTTTCTCTCATGCAGTCTTAAAGTCAAAGTTTAATTGTTTAATAGCCCATCTAGCTTTATGTTCTAATTCAACAGGTAAATGACAAGATTTTCCATAGACCATTTTATAAGGAGACATTCCCATAGGATTTTTAAAGGCAGTTCTATAAGCCCATAATGCATCATTAATTTTAAGTGGCCAATCAGACCTAGACTTATTTACTGTCTTTTCCAAAATGAGTTTAATTTCCCTATTACTTAATTCAACATGTCCACTTGTTTGAGGGTGATAAGGAGACGCAATTCTATGGTTAACATCATATTTTGCCAATGCTTTCCTAAAAACACCATGTATGAAATGAGAGCCACCATCAGTAATTAAGAACCTAGGAACACCAAACCTTGGGAAAATGATGTCCTTGAGCATTTTCATTGCTGTGGCATGATCTGCACTTTTGGTTGGAATTGCCTCCACCCATTTTGTAACATAATCCACTGCAACCAAAATATGAGTATGCTTTGTCTTTGAAGCTGGGAAAGGTCCCATAAAGTCAAAACCCCACACATCAAATGGTTCAAGTGGTAGAGAATAATTCATAGGCATTTCATTTCTCCTACCAATATTTCCTACTCTTTGACATTTATCACAAGATTTAACATATTCATGGCAATCTTTAAATAAAGTAGGCCAGTAGAAACCAGATTGTAATACCTTTGCTGCTGTGCGATCTCCTGCATGATGCCCTCCATAGGGACTATCATGGCAATCTCTTATTATATCCTGCTGTTCATGCTCAGGTACACAACGTCTAATAATACCATCTACACTTTTCTTATATAAGGAAAGGATCATCCCAAAAATAATGTCTAAGATCATAAAAGAATCTCTTTCTTTGTTGATAAGTAAAGTGTGGAGGTAATACTTTTCCAACAATAAAATTTGCATAATTAGCGAACCAAGGAGATGCAACCTTAACACTGGATACATTAACAATTGCAAGTTGTTCATTAACAAAGCTATCATTAATAGGAATGGGATCATCAGGTATATTTTCCATTCTAGAGAGATGATCAGCTACTTGGTTATCTTCTCCTTTCCTATCAACAATGTGTAAATCAAATTCTTGCAATAAAAGTACCCATCTTATCAATCTAGTCTTAGCATCTTTCTTGTTCATCAAGTATTTAATAGCAGAATGATCAGTATGTATTGTGACTTTGGAACCAGTAATATAAGGTCTAAACTTGTCACAAGCAAATAGTACTGCTAAAAATTCTTTTCAGTTGTAGCATAATTTCTTTGGGCGGCATCAAGTGTTCTACTAGCATAATAAATAACATTCAGTTTCTTATCAACCCTTTGACCCAAAACAACCCCAATTGCATAATCACTAGCATCACACATAATTTTGAAGGGCAATTTCCAATCAGGAGGTTGAATAATAGGAGCAATTATTAAAGCATTCTTCAAAATATTGAAAGATTCAATGCAATCATCATTAAAAGAGAAAGGAACATCCTTTGCAAAAGATTGGTTAGAGGTTTTGATATTTTGGAGAAATCCTTAATGAACGTACGGTAAAAACCTGCATGCCCAAGAAAACTTCTTATACCTTTTATATCCTTTGGGTATGGTAGCTTCTCAATAGCTTCTATCTTGGCTGGATCAACTTCGATTCCATCTCCAGAAATCTTATGTCCTAGAACAATCCCTTCGGTAACCATGAAGTGACACTTCTCCCAATTGAGAACTAAATGTTGATCTTCACAACGCTGCAAAACTTTGTTAAGATTGAACAAGCAATTATCGAAAGAAGTACCATACACAGAAAAATCATCCATAAAGACTTCCATTATCTTTTCAATATAATCAGCAAATATAGCATTCATGCATCTTTGAAAAGTAACAGGAGCATTACATAAACCGAATGGCATTCTTCTATAAGCAAATGTACCAAATGGGCAAGTAAAAGTGGTCTTTTCTTGATCATCCTTATGGACAGGAATTTGTGAGAAACCTGAATAACCATCTAGATAACAAAAGTGAGAGTGTTTAGATAACCTTTCTAACATTTGATCAATAAATGGCAATGGTTAATGATCTTTTCTAGTTGCTTTATTTAATTTCCTGTAATCAATGCACATCCTATAACCAACAACAGTACGTTGAGCCACAAGTTCATTCTCATCATTTGGGACAACAGTCATTCCACCCTTTTTAGGAACACAATGGACATGACTAACCCACTTACTATCAGCTATAGGATAAATGATACCAACTTCCATGAGTCTTATTACCTCTTTTCTTACCACTTCTTTCATTTTTGGATGGAGACGGCATTGATAATCAACAACAAGTTTTGCATCCTCTTCCAAATTAATTTTATGCATACATAGAGCTGGGCTTATACCTTTAAGATCATCAAGAGAGTATCCAATAGCTGGTAGATGGGCTTTTAGCACATCAAGTAGTTTCTCTTCTTCTTCAGCTGAAAGGTTAGCACTAATAATGACAGGATATATGTTCTTATCATCTAAATATGCATATTTCAGGTTGTCAGGCAAAGGCTTCAATTCAAAACTAGGATCCCCTTTAGGTGGTGGTAACACTCCTTAATTATCAGGTGGGATATGCAACTGTAACTGTGGTGGTTGTTGCCATAATATTTGTTCCAGAGTCTCATTTTCCTCATCATTAAATGTTTCATCTTGATTAAGCATATAACGTTCTACAACATCTGTTGAAGCTACAGCTATATGAGCAAGAGTTTCAATTATGTCTTCAGAGATTGGCTCTTTTACAACATGTTTATCAGCAAATTTGGAAAAATTGAACTCAAGTCTTTCATTATCACATTTAATAAACACTTTCTCTTTAAGCAAATTAATTTCAGCTCCAACAGTACGCAAGAAAGGTCTACCAAAAATGATAGGACAAAATGAATCTTGAGGGCAACGAAGCACAATAAAATTAGCAGGATATTTTATTTTACCAACTAGAACTTCAACATCTCTAACAATTACAAAAGGACTAATATATTCTTTATTAGCAAGTTGAATTGTCATACCTGTCTCTCCATAACAATAGGATCAATATCAGGCTTGATTTCAAGATAGAGAGAATATGGAATGACACTAATGCTTGACCCAATATCACATAAACCATGATAACTTGAAGTCCCAATAGAGCATGATATTATAGGTTTTCCCACCTTGGCCGAATTACCTCTGATAATTTTAGTAGCGTCTTCACATAGATAAACATCAACAGGATCTTCTTCATTTAATTGTTTGATAGCAGAAATTTGAGTATTGACTTCCACCTATTCATATGGATGAGGACATCTTCTTTTACTCTTGTTAGTAACAGCAATAAGTAAATTTTTCTTAACTTGGTTCGGATATGGGGGTGGCTCAACATACTCCTCAATTCTCTCAGATGACACTGGCTCTATCTGTTTAATAACTTTAGAAATAACAATAGATTGTTTAACAGGTTCAACATAAGTTTCAAACCCACTTTTAGGAATACATATATGCTCAGCAAAAGATTTAGCTATTTCAAGTATAACATAAGGATCAAGATTAAATGTATCACTCATATTTTTGAACAAGATAGAAGTAGAGAAGCTCTCTACGCATGAATATCCATAATCAAAATAAGGTTCATTACCTTTATCAAGTTACTAGTGTCCAGTATTTTCAGAAATAGTTTCCAATAGGTTCCATGCTTCTTCTTCAGTATTATTTGTAAAACTCCCACCAGATGAATTGTCCAGAATTTCCTTATGCTTCATAGGTAGCCTCACATAAAAGTTTATCAATATAAGTCTCTTTGTAAGATCATGACAAGGATTCTGACGAAGGAGTGCCTTCAGTCTCCCCCAAGCTTGAGTAATACTCTCTCCCAGATGTGGCCAGAAATTAAATATATAGCAGCGGCTCTCATAAGCTTCTCTAGGAGTAAAATATTTAAGAAAGAAAATCTTCCTCAATACACTCCATTCAGTAGTGGCTCCTTCATCCAAAGACCTGAACCAAATACGAGCATTACCAGATAAAGACATAAATAATAGCTTCCTTTTCACATAGTCCTCAGAAATACCAGGAATCCTAAATAAGCCACATATTTCTTCAATCATTTCAATGTGTTCACGTGCAGACTTAGTTCCATCCCCTGAAAATGTATTCTTCGTAACTCTTTCAACATGGCCAGTGGGAATTTTAAATCCCACTTCAGGTATCTTAGACACAGCAGTCTCAACCACTTTAGCAGTAGTGGCATAAGCACTTTCATATAGAGCAAGGTGCAGTGAGGGACAATTCTTAAATGCCATAGTATCAACAAGATAAAACAGCAAATATAATTCAGCTTTCAAGTTTCCTTACCAAACTTCTTACCAATAGCGCTATGCTCCCCGGCAACGGCGCCAGAAAAGTATCTTGATGACTCCCAAGTGCAGGAGATCAATTGTAGTACCTTTCGATCAGAAAAGGTTGTCGAACCCACAAGGAGCTGAAGGTATTGGTTAGAAAGAATGATAAATAAAGCAATGAAAGATGCAAATGTTTTTGGGATTTTCAGTTGTATGATTGCAAAAATAATAAAAATGTCAAAAATAAATTGTAACAGTTGAAAGCCCAATCCTCTATGTGGCAAGAGGACAAGCTCAAATGGTGTGTAACTTATATGTGGAAAACGTTCCCGAGGGCGGCATGGATATAACTAGGCATAGAGATTTATTAAACAACACGTTGCATATCTTGTCAAGTTTTAATCTTCTTGGGGCGGAGCTGACGAGGCTGGGACTCGGCAAATCCCTGGGTCGAGTACCCCGGGTTGATTGAGGGGGAGAGAGATGAGCGCTGGTGATCACGACGGCTAACAGGCGAGGCGTTTACCCAGGTTCAGGCTCCCGGAGGATAACACCCTACTTCCTGCTTATCTGGTATTGATGTTTGAGCGTGGCTACAATGGCGAGATGGCAATCTCGCTAGGGTTAGAGATGGTGGCTATGAGCATGAGCGTATGTGTTGGTTCTTACCCTAGACGAGGGACCCTCCTAGCCTTTATATGATAGGCTAGGTCTCGGGTGAACGGTGCCGATGGCACTTACAAGACGATGACCTAACGTCGACTATCTTGGGCCGCACGTCGTCCTTGGGCCTTCCTTGGGCCCTCGTCATAAGGCAGATGTTCTTGGCGTGACCCAGGTATCTCCACCGTGGGGTAGTCGAAGAGTGACCCCACGACAGTAGCCCCCGAGTGCTTAGTCGAATCGTAGAGTCGGGTAAAGGACTCCTTCCTTCTGGGCACGCCACCAGGTTCCTGAAAGGAACAAATAAAATGGTCGACTCCGGCCTTTCAGGGCTTATGGAGGATTCCTTAGTCGAAACATCGACTGCAGGGTAAAAACTGCGAGTATTGCTTTGGTCGGTGATTTTTCGACTGCGATTGTTCTGAGTCTTTCGGGAGCGCGAACAGCGCTCCCGATGGGAGTAGCCCCCGAGATTAAGCTGAATTGCTTGCAATTGAGGTTAAACTCAATTTTTCTTCAGTCGAAAAGCCCGCTCCCGATGGGAGTGAAGAAGGGACTCGAATTGATGGAGTCGCAACTTGCTTTGCGTGACTTACTTTGTACTCGGCCGGTTTGGCTTACTGCTTAAGTTTTGCTCAGCTCGTGGAGCTTACTGTATTTCTTTTGCACTCGAATGGACTTGTCGAGTCTACTCAGCTCTTAGAGCTTACTGTATCTTTGTTGCACTCGAATGAACTGTCCGGGTGCTCCATCAGCCCATTGGCTTACTTGCTACGCCTCCGCAGGTGACGTCAGCGCTGACGTTTTTGGCGCACTCTGCGTCCGATGGGACGTGACAGGGTGGTCCCAGTGTCAGTATTTGACTGATTTGACCGTTGGGCGTGAAAATTTCATGGCGTGATGATGGCGCCTCGATTTCCGCGCATAGTGGGCGGCATGGGCGGCGACGGTTGGCATCTCTGCGCGACATGTGGACGGCCAGATGAGTTTGTGGAAAGCAGTTTCGTGGGGAACGGCTAGGATGAATTGACCCCGCGGTATATATTTTTCACCGCGCGGTGAGGAGCAGTTCACTCCATCCCCATTTCACCGTCGTCTCCGCTGCTCTCTCTTCCATTGCTGCTCCTCTGCTAGATTCCTCCCCATCCTCCATGAGCAAGGCTGCGATGAAGAGGGGGAAGTCTGCCGCCGGCGCCATCGCCGCCGCCGAGGCTAGCGTGATGAAGAAGCCCGACGGCGATTGGACGAAGTCGTCGGTGAAGAAGGCCGATCTCGAGGCCCTCCGCGCGCAGGGACTGCTACCGCCGGCGGACCAGGCGGCGGTGCGCGCTCCAGGGAAGGAGGTATTTCCTGCCCCTCGTGAGGGGGAACGCGTGTGCTTCGTGGATTTTCTTCCGCGGGGTTTCGGGTTCCCCCTCCACGATTTCGTTCGTGGGCTCCTGTATGCTTATGGGATTCAGATCCACGATCTGACTCCCAATAGCGTCTTGAGCATCGCGAGCTTTATCGTGCTCTGCGAGTGCTTCTTGGGGATCGCACCCCACTGGCTGTTGTGGAAGTCGCTGTTCCTCGTCAGGAGGAACGTGGGGAAGAGCGGGCAAGTGTACCCGGTGGGCGGCTTCGGCATCCAGGTGCGTGGCGACACCGCCTACTTCCAGATGAAGAAATCCGACTCCGTCCAAGGCTGGCGGAAGAAGTGGTTCTATGTCAGGTGCGACCAGGAGGGGCTTCCTGCCTTCGCGGCTGATCGCGAGTTGCGGAAGATGAAGGCATGGGCGCACCCGCTGTCGAAGGAGGACAGGGAGGCGACTCAGCCCTTGCTGGCGCTTCTCCGTAGCCTGCTGAAGAGCCTTGGGCGCGAGACAGGTGGGGTGCATCTCATTGCCACCTTCTTCAGGCTTCGGGTGCAGCCGCTCCGCGCTCACGTCCACCCGATGTGGGCGCTTGAGCACGGCAATGAACTCGGCGATGGCGAAGTGGAGTCGAAGGTGAGGTGCATCACCAGTCTCCGAGCCGCCGATCCGTGCAACGTCAAGTGCCCGGCCCAGCCGTATGAGCCGAACAACCCTATGCCTGAGGTAAGCTTCCTTTTGTTTTGCTTCTGTCTTGTATGTTCTGTCGAAATCTTCTTTTTTCTGACCCGAATTTTTTGACAGGGTCGCTCCAGCTTTGTCAGCCTTCCTCCGTTGATGGAGAATGGACCTCATGAAGAGGCAGAGTTCCCTGAGGATGAAGAGGTTGATGACGATGAAGTTCCCTCCGCCACTTCTCGGAGTGAAGAGGTAGTGGAGGACGATGAAGATGAAGAGCCGTTGCAGAAGCGACAGAGGCGAAAAAGTGGCGACTCCATCTCGACGTCGTCGCCATTGAAGGAAATGGCTATGGAGGACAAGGAAGAGACGAGTGGGTCGTCCTCGGGTGCTAGGCACATGAGCGACCCGGCGGAGCCTTCGGTCGTGCCTCCCCTCAGCTCTGCACCGCCGACTGGATTCGCAAGGATGCCCTCCGTTTCCCTGGGCAGCGAAGATGATCAGGATGTCACCAGGTTAGTCTTGCAACCATCGCCTTGTTTTGTCGAGTGCACTTTTTGACTTTGCGAGTCCTTGAATTGAGTTATCTTGTCGCAGCGACCGTACTGGCACTGTTGGTTCTTCGCCTCCAGAAATGGAGCACACTTCTGTGTGGCACCCCGATCCGGAGATCGAGTTACCCCATATATCAGTCCCAGGAGCACTGAATATATGACAACTTGATAACAGAACATAACCACTTTATTAAGGGAGTCGGGAACCGATGATGGATTACAAGGGTCTCATTACAAGGCTGCGCCCTAGCGCACACAACAGTTTGTACATTATTTATCGAACATGACTTCATCAGAGGGCGTCAGCGGATTGGCGGAAGCGTGCGACGAAGAGGGCCTAACTCCACAGGGCTCTGCCTGGATACCGGATCTAGTTCTCGTATAAGGGGTACTCGGCGACGGGGGTAGGAGGATCTGGCCACATGAAAAGCCAGGTGAGTACATGGAATGTACTCGCAAGACATCAATCCACAATCAACCTTAACCAACGGTCCTATATGGCATGGCATGTGCAGGTGCGAGTCCAAGCTTAACGGTTGGACTTAACTTACCTACTTACCTATGACGAAAACCGTGGCTTGTGAGAACGAGTCTCATTTCCACACGACACTATCCACAACACTTATGTTCTCAAGCTTGACCAACTCTGGTCCACTTCTGGGCTTAGCTTTGACCAACTATGGTCCACTTTTCAGCTCATTCAACTTTGGCCAACTCTGGCCGTTTGGTGGATTTATTTCTCCGTGTTCGACTGGACTGACTCTAGTGTGACTAGACCCAACACCGTTCCTTGGGTAGGAACAATACTAGATTCTAGATTTGACACTCTCGAGAGGTTGCAACTTTTATCCACACGTTGGGGTCTAAGCTTGTACAGCCGGTACCTGCCGCACAAACCTATTCCCCCGTAGCCGTCCGCTCTACCAAGACACTCCTTGTATAGCTACCGACTTACCACTCGGGCTAAGTCTTATGACGAAGTGAATCCGGCACGTCCCCAACTCATGAGCAACGCCTAGCTCCGGAACCTTCACAAGACTAGCCCCGACCACAACTATGCAGTATCTGACTAGACTTGCCAAGTGGGTAGCATCAAAAGAGGCTCGATAGGCTACTAAGCTACGGTCTTCCCATTTCAACGACGCATGGTTGTGCGGGTGTGTTTGGCGAGTGGCACTATTTGACTCAATCTAGTCGACGGAGGTGGTTATCTTTTTAGTCAATTTTTGTTCTCGGCCATAAGACAGCAGCAAACGTTAGTCCACAAGATATACATGAGCATCAAATAATCACATAGTAGTTCAGCAAGGTAAAATAAGGTCAACCGGGCGATGGCGGAGTTTCCTCCGACCAGTGACAGCCACAGGTTGGGTAAAGATAAAATAACAAAATCAACCGGGCGAGGACGGAGATGTCTCCGGCCAGTAGCAGCCACGGGTCGAGTAAGAAATTAAAATGACAAAATCAACCGGGCGAGGACGGAGATGTCTCCGGCCAGTTGCAGCCACGGGTTGAGTAAATAAATACGCACACCCCACTCTACGGAAAGTAGACGAGATTCAATCCACGTGGGCGGAGCCCCACATGTATTTAGTCGCCGGCCGGAACTCAACCCACACTTGATGGGTTTATCGTATTGCAGGAAAGTAAAGTTACTTGAAATAAAAGTACTGAAAGTAGGCGAGATTCAATCCACGTGGGCGGTGCCCAACATGTATTTAGTCGCCGGCCGGAACTCAACTCACGGAACATGAGTTTATCGTATTGCATGAAATAAAGGTGACAATAATAAATTGCATGAAATCATAAGCATGAAATATTAGCATAGGGGTGACATATGAGATGCAACTACCGCTCAATCAAGCAACAAATAAAACATCGAGGACTTGGAACAGATGGTTGGGGGCTGATGGCTTGCCTTCGGGGATAGGTTCAACTTCCACTTCAAAAGCAGGGTTTGGATCTCCTAAAGAAATTTAAAACTAGAGTTAAAACCTCCGATAGGACATTCAAAAGTTCAGTGGGTAAATGAGCTTCAAATCCATTGAAACCAGTGTCATTGGATAGATAATTTCAAAACAAAGCCAGTGCAAAAAGGCTCATATTTTTCTGATCATTTTTGAGAAAGATATGAATGTCCAAAGTTTGACCTAAAATCTGCCCTCTAAAAACAGAGAAAATAAAAAGAAAACGGTTTGGTTTAAGTTTAAAAATCTGACCACCGGGTCCCACTGGTCAGCGTGTTACTTACCGAACCGGTACGCGCGCCTGAGAGGAAAAAAAAAAGAAACAGAGAGGGGAGGGGATGGTCGTCGCCGGCGTTCTCACCGTCGAGGACGAGGGCGTCGATTCCGGCGGTCCTAGGGCAAGGTGAAGGTGGCTACGGGCTCCGGGGAGCTTGGATTGGGGAAGGGGTGAGGTGTGGGCGGCGGGGTGGCTCTGGGGGTGAGGAATCGGTCGGCGACCGAGCGGCAGGGGCGAGGTGGCCGCCGGCAACTGGTGGCTCCCAGGTGGCCAATCCGGGAGGAGTAGGGGGTGGAGAGGGAGTGTGAGTTGGAGTGCTTCTTAGGGCGGCCGAGGGGCTCCTTTTATAGCTCGATACGGTGGGGGTCCGGAGGGAGCTTGCGGCGAGGTGTCGAGGTGCGGTGGCCGGGCAGGGGGTTGACGACGAACGGTGCGTCGATGGTGTAGCGTCTGGGCGGTGCTGGACAGCGGAAAATTCGCATCGTGGATAAGCACGGGGTGGCGTGGCGTATGCTGGCGGTGGGGTCCGTGCGTCCGAGTCGAGGTGGCGGCGCGTGGAGGCTAGGGCAGAGGGGAAGCGACGGACGGCGCGTCGACGGTGTAGCGGCAGGGGTGCTGTGCGGGGTGGAGCTGCTCCTGAACAATGGGATTCGCGGGGCAGCGGCCTATGGAGGGGCACAGTGAGGTGGGGGTCCCGTGGCGGATCCTGTTCGGCGGCGTGTCGGCATGCGGTCGACGGTGCACGGGAGGGTGGTGGCGACGCGCGGCCGATGGGGTGGTCCAGGGAGAGGAGGAGCAGCCTGGGGGCAAGGGGAGCGGCGGGGAGAGGCAGACCGGCGACGACCATAAACTGGCGGCGCCACCGGGCATGCCCATGCCGGCCGTGGCCACGGTTCTGTCCATGCCGAAATCGGCATCATGATGTTTCTCTCACCCTGGGTCACAAAGTTGGAAACTAATCGCGTCACTTGGTGCCAAAATGAGGATACTACAACTTTGCAGAACAATGTTTTTCCAAAATCCAAACTTGTCCTATACAAAAATTTCATCGAACACTTCTGGTCAAAAAGCAAAACCAGGTTTTGGGGCTTCAAACCAAAATATATTTGGCCAGGAAAATTACCTGAGGTAGAGATTGGTTATAAGCATCTACCTTAGGGTTTTTATAATTTTTGAAAGGTGTTTAGTAGGGTTTCCAAAAATAACAAGGTTTCGGCCAGAAAGTAAAACAGGGAAAGACTCAAATATTTTCCTTACAAGGTATGGAATATTTTTCCATATTTGGGTCTCATACTGGTTAGGGGTCCTTCATGAATTTTTGCAGAATTTTTGAAGATGGTTTTGACCTACTTCCTTTGAAAAGCTAGGGTTTTGGGGTTTTCGGCAGAAAATAAATCAGGGGGAAAAGTCAAATCTTTTCCTAACAAGTCACCCAATATTTTTGCATAAATGGGTTCTAGGCTAGATGAGGATCACTCTGGAATTTTTGGGGAATTTTTGAAGTCACCCTTGGTATGGCTCCTTTGGAAGGCTAGGTTTTAGGTCCCTTTTGTATTAAAGAAAAGACAAATATTTTGTGAACCTTGAGGGTTTTGGAAATGTGGAATGGAATAGAGGGCGAAGATCAAAAGATCCAAATTCAAACCCAAATTTTGGTTTTGTCAAAGAAAATTTTATGGGGCCAAAATTCGGGATGTGACAAACCTTCCCCCCTTAAAATGAATCTCGTCCCCGAGATTCGAGTTGCTCATGGAATAGGTATGGTTATTCTGCCCTCAAGAATTCTCTCATTTCCAGGGACTTCCTCTTTGGTGGTTTGTCCTCTTTTTACTTATTTATCCTTGTGATTCTGTTGTGGGTGTGGCGCTCTGGCTTGTCTAAACTTTGGAGGGGACATTCCTCACGCGTGAACTCGTGGCTTAGGTCCAAGTCTAGGGAAAACATAAAACGGTGCCTTGCAACGAAACCTTATGACGAGGGAGTGGGGAGTTCCATGGTCAACAAAAATTACTGCAAGTTTAGCGTTGGTGGTTCACATACCCAGCGTCACATCTGAAGCTTCGTAGGTTTCTTCGGCGGACATGTGGTGGACACGAGCGACTTGAGGTGGCTTTATTGTTCCGGCGGGAGGGTTGTTGAGGTTGCTATTGTTGTTACTGCCATTGTTGTTCTTGGTCAACGGGCAATCAGCTATGTAGTGCCCCTTCTTGCCGCACTTAAAGCAGGAATTTTCCCTCTTGCAGTCATCTACGAGTGGACGCTTGTGGTAGAACTCATTGCGGGGGTATCCTTCCTTTCTGGGTGGGGTCCAAGTGGTTGGAGGTGTAGTGTCCTGTGCATTGGGTGGCCAGGTACGTGGCTTCTTGTGAGCTTCTTCTGGCTGGTGCTTGCGAGACTCAAACTTCTTCTTGTGGGAGTCATAGATGGTGCGGTGTTCCTTCTCTGAAATCAGTGCGGTGTTTACCATGGCTTGAAAATCTGGAAACTGTAGGACGCTGAGCTGGGTCTTGATGGCCTGGTGCATTCCATGGAGAAATCTGTCCTTCTTCTTCTCATCTGTGTTGACATCATCCGGGGCATAACGGGCAAGATCGTTGAACTTGGTCAGGTACTCACTTACAGTTGAGTTGCCCTGAGTGAGTGCTAGGAGTTCCTGCTGCTTCATCTTCATAAGACTTGAGGGTATGTAGGCTTTGCGGAATATTTCTTGGAATTCGGTCCAGGTGATAGTGGTTCCATTTCCTCTCATACCTTTCTGATTGTCCCACCACACATCGGCTGGTCCTTCAAGGTAATGAGTGACGAAAGGTACCTTGTCTTGCTCATCAACGCGAGCGATCTCTAACTTCTTTTCCATGGTATGGAGCCAATCATCTGCTTCGAGAGGGTTGGTGGCCTGCGAGAACTGAGGTGGCCGAGTACGCTGGAAGTCTTGCAGCTTGGACCAGGTCGGGGGAGGGGCGTTCTGTGCTTGCATGTAGGTGCCAAATTCCCTCATAATCTGAGTCATCTGCAGCTGGTGGCGTTCATCCATCATCAACAATAGCTGGCTTGGAGTTGGTTCCTGTGGGGTTGGCGGCTGTGGGGGCATTGTGTCCATGCCGGCTTGTCGGGCTGATCGGCGGATTGGGGTTACTTGGCTGCCTCTTGTACCTGTGTTGGGCATCATCCTGGTGGTTGAAGGTGGGGTTGACGGGTGCCATGAGCTTCCATAAGGGGAGAAGAAATGCAACACCCAAGAAGATCCAAATAAAAGCAAGAGATAAAACCAGGGCGTTTTTATACAATGGAGAGTTGGGTTACATGACACATGGTACACAATATTATACGAGGGATAAGCCATTACTCCTACATTATTCACGCGCACGTCGGACTACGCGATCGTCGACTACGATACACAACTAGGATGCAAGCGCTACTGCTCCTGAGGCTAGCGTCTAGAACTACATCTCGAGGGGAGTAGCCGGTGCGATGATGTCGATGCCGTCGATGCTCCTTCCCAGCGTTATGGGGGTGTACGAGGGGAAGGGTGTGCCGATGTCGACGCGGAGACACTGGGCCTGAGGTTCCTGAGTGCATCCAGTGAAGAAGCGAGGAGGGGCGCTAGAGCTACGGAACGCGGTGGCTCGAGCGGGAGTGGAAGCGAGTTTTGCTCTAAGCTGGTCAAGAGTACGGGGAAGGTGGGTTGGGTACGGAGGGATTCTGTGGGAAGGACCAAGTCCTGGCACTCTTGTTGCTTCAACCGCAGCCATGCTGGCATGAGAAGGTGTGTCGTGCAGATACTGGTGGAGGTAGGATGTGTACCGGAGAAGGGCGGTGAGCTTTGAAGAGAGATTCCTCGGGTTGGGAAAGAGGACATCTCCGTTGCCCCAATCCAACCTTGGGAGGTGTGCATAGCGGGGGCACCTCCTCATGATAGGGTCGTGGGTGCGGAGAAGAACGATGGCATCTGCAGCAGCTTCTTGGATGGCTCGGGTCTCCTGGGGGTGGACGTCGGAGGAGAGGGCGTACATGTGTCCTTGGCCCGCGGGCGAGGCGCACAAGTAGACGGTGGCGATAAACTCCGAGTGGGTCCCACCACGACGGGAGCATAGCACGCGGTAGGTCGGAGAAGGGGAGGATGGGTAGAGGTGTGCCCAAATCTCGCGGAGGAATTGCGGCATGCCGGGGACGTTCAAGGCGGGGGTTTCTATGGGTAGCTCGAACTTCATCTGTACCAAAGTTAGAAGCCAAAAATGTGAGTTGCAAGGTTAGAAAAACACAAACCGATGGAGAAACAATTAAAAGCAAGCAAAGCAACGTTCGCTACCTAAGGCTCCGTTTAGAACTAGGGTATCCTACAGGCAGTTAGGCTCTGATACCAAGCTCTATGGCACCCCGATCCGGAGATCGAGTTACCCCATATATCAGTCCCAGGAGCACTGAATATATGACAACTTGATAACAAAACATAACTACTTTATTAAGGGGTCGGGAACCGACGATGGATTACAAGGGTCTCATTACAAGGCTGCGCCCTAGCGCACACAACAGTTTGTACATTATTTATCGAACATGACTTCATCAGAGGGGCGTCAGCGGATTGGCGGAAGCGTGCGACGAAGAGGGCCTAACTCCACAGGGCTCTGCCTGGATACCGGATCTAGTTCTCGTATAAGGGGTACTCGGCGACGGGGGTAGGAGGATCTGGCCACATGAAAAGCCAGGTGAGTACATGGAATGTACTCGCAAGACATCAATCCTCAATCAACCGTAAACCAACGGTCCTATATGGCATGGCATGTGCAAGTGCGAGTCCAAGCTTAACGGTTGGACTTAACTTACCTACTTACCTGTGACGAAAACCGTGGCTTGTGAGCGAGTCTCATTTCCACACGACGCTATCCACAACACTTATGTTCTCAAGCTTG
>QRDG01000085.1:0-192981 GCA_012064385.1 Puccinellia tenuiflora
TACGAATACTCCATAGAGACTTCCAGCAATTCATCGACCCAAGCGCCGGCTGCTCGATGCAATGGGGTTTCAAGCCTCGGCTTAATGCCTTACAGAATAATGCCGTTAGTGTGCTCTACCTCCATTGGATTGCGTATGTGCCACCGATGCCACGTCGAGCTGGATTTTCGATCGGCTGCAAAACTTCGATAGCTCACCAATGGCAAAATTTGTGCCATTATCAGTGATGATTCTTGTGGTATGCTGAACCGAGTTGTTATCTGTGAGATCCTGGCTCAGGGCTCAATAGATTAATAGGATACTCATATCAACAAGTTGCAAACTTCTTTTCCGGAAGCTCATTCGAAAAGAACTCCGAGGTTAAGCGTGCTTGGCTTGGAGAAATTGAGGATGGGTGACCGACCGGGAAGTCCTTCCCGGGTGCGCACGAGTGAGGACAAAGTGCGCAGAAAAGACTAGTGTTGGTCTGTGGGGCCAGTCTAGAGATCCTAGAGAGCTGCCAGGCGTAACAGGCGCCGGTCCGGGAGTGGCCGGGGTGTTACAATTGATATCAGAGCCGACCCTTGCGGTAACTCGGGCGTGTGCGGGTCAGAGGCGCGGACATGTGGAGCATGTGCCGGCACTGGACGCACAGACGGGTGCCAAAGGGGGAAGTTCCTAGACTGGGGTTGACCGACGAGGGCGTCGGTCTTCTAAGGGGGGAAGGATGTGAGATCCTGGCTCAGGGCCAATAGGATAATAGGATACTCATATCAACAAGTTGCAACTTCTTTTCCGGAAGCTCATTCGAAAAGAACTCCGAGGTTAAGCGTGCTTGGCCTGGAGAATTTGAGGATGGGTGACCGACCGGGAAGTCCTTCCCGGGTGCGCACGAGTGAGGACAAAGTGCGCAGAAAAGACTAGTGTTGGTCTGTGGGGCCAGTCAGAGATCCTAGAGAGCTGCCAGGCGTAACAGGCGCCGGTCCGGGAGTGGCCGGGGTGTTACATTATCTCGATGATGAACTTCGTAGTTGTAGCTCCGTCGAGTTTCTTGATAGGCTCTGCCTCCACCCACTTTGTGAATTTGTCGACCGCCACCAGCAGATGCGTTAAGCCTCCTCTTGCGGTCTTGAAGGGTCCCACCATGTCGAGCCCCCGGACCGCGAACGGCCAAGTTATAGGGATCGTCCGGAGCTCCGTGCCAGCAAATGAGCCTGCTTTGCGTAGCGCTGAAACCTTCACAAGTCTTGACGATGTTGATAGCATCCTCCTTAGCCGTTAGCTAGAAGAAACCGTGCTGAAACGCCTTGGCGACCAATGCCTTTGCCGCCACGTGATGCCCACACTCGCCATAGTGGATTTCCTCGAGGATTTGCCGCCCTTCCTATGGAGAGACTCATCGTTGAAAGATGCAGACGTGCTTCGTTTGTAAAGCTGTCTATCAATGATCGTGTACGCCTCTGCTCGGCGTTCAATTTGGCGGCTCAACACTTCGTCCTCCTTCGGCAGTTTTTTGTTCACTAGGAAATCAATGTATGGCGTGGTCCAATCTGGGGTTACCAGGCATACATGGACTGATTCTGCCGACAAGGGGTAGTCTTTGTCGCCGCCTTTAGTGGATGGCTTATGCAGATGATGGACAAATACGTCTGGGGGCACCTCCTTCTGCCTGGAGCCTATCCTGGCCAAGCCGTCAGCAGCTTCATTGTCGTTTCGGGATATGCCGGACCTCTAAGCCGGAAAAACATCTGTCGAATTCATCGACTGTTCGCCTGTACTCCGCCATTGTGGGACTTTTTGCGTCCCAGGTTCCGTCGAGTTGCTGTACAACAAGATCCGAGTCGCCATAACAGAGGATGCATTTACTCCCGACTCCTTGGCCATATGAAGGCCATGGAGGAGAGCCTCATACTCTGCTATGTTGTTGGTAGCTTTGAAGTGGATTCGAAGGATAGCTGAGCTTGTCACCTTTAGGCGACTTTATCACTACTCTAGCCCCCGAGCCCTGTTTCATCTTTGAGCCATCAAAGTGCATTATCTAGTACTGAGATTCCGACAAAGGTGTGTTTTCCATCGCCTCTGCCCAGTCTGCGACTGATGCATGTAAAATGCATACATGAACTTTGCATGTTATTACTAGATATTCCTACATATTTGCAACTTATGAGGTTATGTTCATGTTTTATAATGATTTCGGGGATTTCCTAAACAATCCCCCTCTTTTGGTTCTAACTCAGTTTTCCAGAAACCGTCTTTTTTTAGTGTTTTGGACTTTCCGGGAGCTTCGGGACTCCAAAAAGGGCAAGGTCAAAGAGAACGGTTCAGAATTTTCGAGGCGAACGCAATGGGTGAAATTGAAGACCGGGAGCCCAACCAGCTGGGAGATGGAGGGACCCACGCGGCCCCTGTACCTGGCCGCGTGGGACTACCCCCTTTCGCCCTCGTGGCTCCGATGCCATCGATCTTCGTCCCCCCTGGCTCCCTCGTGACCTAAAAACGACTATATAAAGGACCCCCCGAGGAGTTTCGCAAGGAGGCGACAGAGAAACACAAAACCAGAAACAGAGAGGCAGAGGGCTGCTGCCGGAGAAGTCGGAGGGGGGAAACGCCGCCGGAATCCACCTCTGGAGGGCTCCACCCCCCTCCGGCGTGTTCATCATCAACTTCTACAGCAAGATCATCTCATCTCCACCATCTCCATGATGAGGAGGGAGTAATCTCCCTCTGGGCTGAAGGCTCATGCCGGTAGCTATGTGGTTTATCTCTCTCTACCATGGTGTGATCTTTATGTGATCATGAGCTTTGTAATCTAGTTAAATCCATAGATGGTACTCTTCTTTATCTTATGAATTATGCTACTCAAGTGGTTTTATTGATGTGATTGCCGGAGTCACCTTTGTCCCATGGTGTGAAGTTGACAGTGCGTGCACCGTGTGTGGCTCTTAGGCTAAAGATTACATGAATACTTATCATGAGTTATTATTTGTGTTGGGTGTCTCTATGATATTGTGGTGTTTGTTAGTACTATCTTTGGATGCGAATAGTGACCGCATGAAGTGGATGTGGAATACGAACTTTAAGGTGTGCTTTTTGTAGCCCTACATAATTGATTGGTGTTCTTTATCCAACCAGAAATTAATTCGGAGTAGCATAATGAGGAGGAATTATCTATGTATTCAATTATATTATTATTGTTGAGAGTGTCCACTAGTGAAAGCATGATCCCTAGGCCTTATTTCCAAAGCACCGTTTACACCTTTGTCTTGTGCTCTTGCATTAAAGAGGATTGGAACACTTTCACACCCTTGTTCCCTTGTCTTGTCCTCTTGCATTAAAGAGGATTGGGACACTTTCACACTCCGTTTTGTTACATCAAACTTCCATCCATTAAATCAACCACCTTGTTCTATAAACTTGTTTAGTGCATAATCAACTAAAACTTGTGACACTTTAGTTGTAGGGAATAGATAACTTTTCCTTCTTGCTCCTGCGGATCGATACCTTACTTCCACATTGAATTGTGCTACAGTGATTCCTTGCTCTTGGGGATTATCAAGTACTTTTCTGGCGCCGTTGCCGGGGAGCGTAGCGCTTAAGTTTCTATTCTGTTTGCACTAGATATTTATTTTCAGTTTTGCATATACTCTAGTTTACTTTCAGTTTTGCATTTAGTTTAGTTTACTTTCAGTTTTGCATTTATCAAAAAAACCCAAAAAATTAAAAAATGGAAAACTATTATAAAAATGCCATGATAGCTGCTGAATTAGACAATCAAAAGAAGGGAAAAGATTAGGAGGCTACCTAGAGCTCCTAAATAAAATTGCTAGTGCGTTGCTTAATTTTTATGAGGAAGGATTTTGTTGCTCTGAATACTATAGACACTTTGAATTCCAATGCCCTTCCAATAAAGATGAACCTGTTATTGCAACTTTTCATACTTGGAATTATGCTCACTTAGGGATGGAAGAAGTAGAGCAATTTGTTATTTTTATGGCAGCCTATGAATTACACACCTTCATTGATGAACATGAAACTTGCCCTATAGCTTCTCAATTTAAAGATTTGATTGCCATGATCCTTAATATCTGCATGAATGAATTTGATGAAAATATCTATGTTATTGACACAACGAAGAGAGCTAGATCTAACATTTTGCAGGAAGAAGATGATGAAAATATAAGCTTGGAAGAGGAAGTATGTGAAGAAGATGACAAAAGCCTAAGCTTGGGGATGCCCATGCAGCCCCAAGAGGACAATGAAGAGCAAGAAGATGAAGAAAATGATGAACAACTAGAGAATGAAGAGAAGGAACTTCCACCTTCACCACATATGGATGAGGGTAACACTCAAGATTTTGCTAATGATAAACTTTGCTTTTATGATCCTGATGATGAGGAAGAATATGAACCTATGCCTAATGAGAACATTATTGATAATGATTTTAAAAATGATGAAGAATATGATTTAGACATGCTATATGATAATGCTTTAGATGATGATCCTATGCTTATGATAATCCTCCATGTTTAGTTGTTACTACTTTGTGTGAGGATAAAAATGATATACTTACTGCTTCTGATGATACTCTTACTCATGAGAGTCCAACTTTATTTCTGAACTCCCCTATTCACACCTTGGAGAAGAAATTTGCTTATGTCGAGAAATACTTATGTGGTTTGCAATTATCTTTAGTTCCAATATTTGTTGCAACCATGATATTAAACCTTATATTGATCTTAATAATTATTTTGAAAGAGGGAAACATGTCTCTAAATATCTCAATAATACTATGTTTCCTCTCTTTATGTTGAAGGTTTTAATGTCGCACTTGCTTTACCTTCGTATGCTAAATCCTATATGCTTCATTGATTTATTTTCTTACAAGATACCAATGCATAGGAAGTGGGTGAGAATTAAATATGTTTCATATTTTTCTCTTGATGCTCACCTTTGCGTTTCAATTCCTATTCCTATGTGAGCATCATTAAAACTATCATGGCTGTCCAGAAAACAGATTCCTAAGCTTCACTGCGAAAAATGTTAAAAATCACAGAAGAGGAATTGTTACCTGATATTTATTACAGCAATCTTCAATTATTATTACACAATTCATTATTTCAAAGTTTTCTGATTTGAGCAACGTAAGTGCATCTGAAAATTCACTCTTTACGGGCTGTTCAGTTTGTGACAGATTCTGTCTTTATTTTGCATTACTCTCATTACTTGTGTTTTGTGCGGTTCTTTTGATCAAGGAGCATTACACAACCGTAGTAACAGTAGCTAATGTTTAGAATCAATTCATGATATGTGTTTGCTGTACCATATGGATTTAATTTATGGAGACCTAACCCCTCTAATCAAGTGTTATGATGAGTTTTGTGTAAAGAAATTTTCAAGTGGAAGAGTTGAGGGTGATGAACAATGATCAAGAGGAGAAACACTCAAGATTGGGGATGTAACCCCTAAGCTCACCATACATACAAGAATTTAAGCTTGGGGATGCCAAGCCACCTCACTCCAACCATCTTGGTACCAAGTAAGTAAGCCTAGCTATATGGCTATAAAGAAAGCGCTTTACGGGAGGCAACCCGGTTGTTTTTACTTTTGATTTTCTTTGTGTCCTCTTGCTGTAACAAGAGACTTAGTTTTTAGTTCAGTTTCTAGAATTTTTAATAAAGTGCCAAGTTTTACCCATTTTCGTTTGTGAAAGTTGTTATTTTGCATGCGGAGATTTCATTCCAGCAGGTCTGTGCACGGTTTGATTTTTAGTTCTTATTCTGTAACTCCGAATGAGCTGAGATTTGTAGTCTAACTGAAACTTTTCATCCTCTGTACGCCTGAAATTTTTCAGAATTTTTCGACGAGTTTAAGTAGGACAGAAAAATACGTTTTGCTGCTGCTGTTTTTGGACAGATTCTGTCCAATATTGTTTGATGCATGTTTTGAACTTTTAACTTGAATTTTGTTGATTCAATTGAGTTTATTAATAGGCATACAACATTATACACTTTCTGGACATTCATATGAATTTTTTTCTTAGTATTAAAGCAACAAGTAATGCATTTGTCTATCACTACTAATGTCACCCCACAGAAAAGAAATGGGAGAAACAGTGTTTTGAAGTTTTTTCACAGGGATTAGAGGAGATGCACCAAGAGCTATCCAAGAATGGTGAAAGCCATAAGCTTGGGGATGTGAAGACAACCCCACTGGACCAACACACTCTCGGTTTGCACACGTCTAACTTCTGTTTTTCTGTCAATGCACTTTATCGCATAAACTTGGAGCGTCTTTTGTTTGTTAGTTTAGTTTTTATTTTAAGACCACCACTATCATTTATATATGAGATAGCTACTGGTAGTTTAGGTTGAATTAAGTTGCATGCTTTTATATGATTGGGAAAACGGGATATCTAAGTTGATTTTTAATGACACATATAGTTGCATGATTCATGAGCTTCTTTATGAGTAATAATTTGCAAATGCTTTATCATGAGCTATCTTTTATTCATGTTTTGATGCTGTACGGTATTTCACCTTGTTTGACATGAATTAGTTAGTTCTATGGACACTCATGCATGCATCTAGATGGTCATCTTTCTTCCTTTTGCTAGCCCAAAAATTCCAACAAGTAAAACTTGTTTCCAACACCTTCAGCCCAAGTTTTTCCAGTGAGTCCACCATATCTACCTATTAGCTTTTGCTATTCCAAGTATGTTTATCATGTTATATGTGTTATCTATACCTCTAAATGAAAATGAAGATGTTATTTATTGTAATGAGAAAAGTTGGTTAAAAAAGCTCTCGCGAACTTGATGCACACTTTACTTTATTGCATTCATTCAAGCCATGCATCACTACCACAGAATAGGCTATCTGTGGCGCACCATTTTGCTTATCTGTGGCGCATCTGTGGGCTAGCCTGGTGCGCCACAGAATTCTCGCCACAAAAATATTTTCTGTGGCGCACCAGGGCATATGCGCCACAGAAATATCAACTTTCTGTGGCGCACCCCTGTCTGTGCGCCACAGAAATAGGTCGCCAGGACCCTATGGAGAGGCTTTCTGTGGCGCACTGACCTTGGTGCGCCACAGAAAGTGGTGCGCCACAGAAACTGAAAAAGGTGCGCCACAGAAGTGTTAACCAGAAAAACTGTATTTTTTTATTTTGCTGTATAAATACACGTATATACAGTATTTATACAGGTTTATACAGAAAATACAGGTATATTTGACAGGTATATAAACAGACAATGATATTAATCAATATGTCATCACACATATATATTACTTAATTAGTGGCCCGATCGAGATACATATATATACACATAGTCACAAAAGTGCCGAATGTAAACACAATTAGCTAGTCATGTATATACAACCAAAAGTTCAACATTTCACACTATATACACATTACAAATCAAGTGTTCGCCGCCTAACTATGATCCGGGAGCATGCATAATCATGGAGTCCTCTACTTTCGCGGCTCCGGCAACGGTAGAAAGCCTTGTTTCGTCCTCCACTCCCTGGTGTCATACTGTGCCTCTAGTCGTTCTTCGATACTCCTCTGAGACAACACTGAAGATAAATTGGGATATATATATAGGTTAGTGATATAAAATAGAGTATAATTTATTCATCTAAGTAGAGAGGCAAGACAATCATATGGCTATCCTATTTGGGTTTCATAGCATAGCATATATATAATAGATAACCCTACGCATGCACTTCTATATATAATACCTCTGTGGTGGTGGTAGGCCCCTGATCTGTGAAGGACATCTTCGAGGATGATCGTTGTCAACTGCAGCTGGATGCGATGGAAGTCTGCTCTGTAATCAGCATCGGTGAGAGCATCCTCTGATTTGGTGTATTCTGCGAGACCCGATGGAAACTTCGTTTTCTCGCAATCCCGGACAATTCCTTTAAGGTGATGGAGGGCGTAGTAGGCCTCCTTCACGCTGCCATCCAGTTGCTTGATGCAATGGAATCCGCTCCCATGCTGAAACTTGTGTGTGTTTTCATCCGTGAAAAATTCCGACTTCTTATGGAATGGGCCGCCCTTTTGGGCATAGGCCTCGAGAGCGTCATCCAGAACACCCTTTATTCTGGTGTATCGTCTCGGCGTGGATTTATTCCCGAGTCCAAATAAGTGGCAATGGACCACCTCGGGGCTACGGAGATGAGTGCGCAGTACTTGTCCCTGCTCAACACAATTGAAACGGAATGTTGGACAAAGGATCAGCGATGGAAGAAATGTACAAGAAGGCATAAGATACGACGGTGGCGAGCGGATGTGTACTTACTCGAAAAAGAAAGGCAGAAGAAGGGTGGTCTTCCTCTTGTTGGCCAGCATGACCCTTACGAGGTACTCCTTGGCCGTTTCCCTTGTCTTTGACCCTTCCTCCAGATGGCTGTCGCGCATGTAGTAAGGATCCACTATCGCGACGTACGGGGTCGCATCTCTCCTGATCTTCATCGCCATATCGAGCGCATATAGACGGACCATGTTATAGTCCAGCCGTTGAGTGTGAAAGAGTTTGAAGACGTCCTCGTACGCGATGAAGAACACATCCGCAGGGTCTTCCTGGACGAAGTCCACCAGCTCCTTTGGCACGTGGACCGCGAACGCCGGGTAACTCGGATGCTTTTCTTTAAGAAGCTGCTCCTCCAGATACAAGATACTTTGCTGCAAAGCAACCATGGGTCCTTCTGCGAGGCGGAGCAAGTCCCCAGACAAGATAGGTTCACCAGCTACATGAACTCGGGGGAAGCCATCCGCACGGGGTGGAATCGTGTCTTCAAGACCCCGGATCTTAGGAGCTGGCTGGCTCGCAGAGGTGGAGGATCCTTTTCTCTTCCTATGCTTCTTGATCTTGTTCTTCTCTGGGGATTGTGGGGGTGCAGTGAACCCCGCTTTAACAGTTTCCATCAGAGTGTTAGGGCTGAAAACGTTACCCGGGGGAGCTTGATGATCGCCGGCATCCGGAGGCGTGAAGGCCAGGCGTTGTGTGCATGAAGTGGGACGAGCAGCTTGACCGCGGTGGTCGCGGAAGGGTTCTTCATCCACATGAGGCATGTACATATCATCCCTGCAGGCGCCAGTGTTGATGTAGTCATCGAGGTTGACATCATTATCATCATCCTCGTTGCCACCAAGTTCAGGTGCAACGGCTTTGTCCTAAACATGAACGATAGCACATCCGTTAGTCGGGAAAGTCGGAAAGTCGGGGAATTCGGAAAGTCAGAACTAACCGGTGAAGACGTTCCCAACAACTGTTTGTGGCGGTTGGTGGCGGCGACGACCGGTGGTAGCTTCCTGCCGGTGGTGGCTGCGACCGGCGGTAGCTTCCGGCCGGTGGTGGCGGCGACCGGCGGTAGCTTCCGGCCGGTGGGGGCGGCGACCGGCGGTTCCTTCTGGGTGGTGGCGACGGCTACTTGTGGTGCCGGTTCCTCCGCAATAGTTTTTTGCGGCCGCCTCGACGGGGGCCGAACGAGCGGGAGCCGAGGCCTCGAGGTGGCGCCGCCGGTGCGACCGACCCCATGAATAACATCCCCAAGACGAATCTGGGTCTTCGGCCATTCCATCATCCACTTTCCGCATTCGCCAAGCTTCATGTGTTTCTCAGCTCCCGGAGGTTGCGTGGGGGGGTCGATGTCACGGAACTCAGGCAGTACCTCCGTGACATTGACTTTCATCACGGCCTCACTCATTCGAGTGTTGTGTATATCGCGGGTCAGAGGTTGTACTATCTTGGCCAACGCGACTTCCTTCAACTCTCCGCCGGCCCCCACCCTATGCAGGAGTATGCAAGGCGTGTCCTGTGAGTCAACACATGTTGGGCACCATGCATGCATGAGATATGACAGTCATCAAAGGCATATGTAGTCATAAAAGATGTCGCGGACTAACTAATTAGTTACCTTGTCGATGGCGTTGAGCTCGGCTAATGTCGAGACAAGGGCGCCGGTGCCGGCGGCCGGCCTATCATTGTCCGGGCGCTCGTGCGCATTGTCATTATTCTCCTGCCGGGGGGGCACCGGTGGGGTCACCAGGACCGGCGACACGACAGGGGGCAGCAGGACCGGCGACACGTTATTGCTGGAGGTGCTGCCGTCGAAGCTGGGCAAGTGTATCGGCCCCTGTTGACCTCTCGCTTGCCAAGCAGCTAATCCCTCATACAATCCAGGGGGTAAGAAAGTCCGGAGCCTCTCCTCCAGCTTCTCGGCCACTAGCTTGTCCACCATGCTGGAGTCCACCTTTTCTTTCTGTAGTGTCTCCAGCTTCTTCCTTAGCTCGAGAACCTCGGCTTTATCTTTAGACGGCTTCCTCCTCTCCCTTTTCGTGTCGGTGTCCGTGCTGTAGTACTCGATGAACTTCATCGACGTACCAAAGCCGGTCACACGGCCTGCTGACGTCGGAGGCTTTGACTTGTCCCTCCCCTTGTAAACGTTCATCGCCCGGTTGAAAGTCGTGTCCCACGGGCCGGCTGCCTCCTGGGACGACGGGCCGGCCTCAGCCTCAGCCTTCAACTCAGCCTCCTGCGGACAAAGCAAATAAACGTGAACCCATGTATAGAAATCAACGAAAATGGACTTTGAGATATCCGCGGTAATTAAGTTCCTTACCAGAACTTTCTCGAAATCCAGCACATCTTTGTAGTCGGTAACAAATTCCCCAGTCCCCGGCTTCAGATAGTAGCGGGACCGAACAAAGTTCCTAACTTGCTCGTCCGTGATTTTATGCCAAGGGTTCTCTTTCCCAAGTCTCGCAACCTCGGCATCCTCCTTGTCCCAAACAGGCTTTTTTCCTCCGTAACCGCCGCTTCCCAAATGGTGGTTGCCTAAGTTCATTGCCCGCATTTGCTTCCCCCACTCGGTCCATTTTCAGCCTCCGGAGATGCCAAGGACAACTTCAATGCCTCGAACTCTTCTATGTCGATGTACGGCTCTTTGGCACTGATCTCTTCCCAGCTAAGACCCTTTTCAATCTTCGCCTTCACCCGGCCTCTCCAGCTGGTCAAACAATTGTTCATCTTCGTGATGGCGAAGCTGTCCACCCTTTTGTTTCCATCGTCCGGGAAAATGTATCGTTCGTGGAGCCTCTTGAGGAGTTGTGTGCGCAAAGCCTCATTCTCCGCGCTCCTGAGGTCATACGTGTTGATCGACACGGTTTCCCGGAGGATGCACCCTAGTTGCATTCCGTACCCTTTTGCGACGCCCCATGGCTCCTGGGGTTGGCCACTTTTGGAGACCTTAGTGAACGTGTCGGTGACGGTGCCGACCGCTTGCGGTGTCCGCTCCTTCCTCTGCTTCTTAAGCTTCTTAGCGGTCGTGTTACCACCACCGGCATCCGTGTGGTCGTCACCCCCGACATCCATGTGGTCGCCGCCATCGGTGGTGGTGGTTGCGTCCCCATCTCCGTCGGTGTCCTCCGCATCCTCCATCTCCATCTCTTCTAATTGGAAGTCACCATCGCCGTCACGAGCCAGTTCGGCGGCCTCCGCATCCCCCATCTCCGGCCACACGTCCCAGAACGCCTTGTTCTTTTCTCGTGCTTCTTCTAATTCGACGCTCATGTGCTTAGAAGGGCCGGGCGCGTCGGCCGACATGTTTGCACTTCATTAAAAAGAGGCAAAAGTTAGTACAACAAAATATAAGAAAAACATCACTTAGTTTAGTACTAAGATACCCCGGCCCATGCCTTAGTCGCAATACCCCATATGTCCCTTTTTTTTAGCAAAGTCATGCCAAAATTCACGAAAAATTTCGGCATGACCTTTGCTAAAAAAGGGACATATGGAGTACCCGAATTTGCCGGAACGGAAGTTAATCGACGTTCCGGCAATCTCAAGGGCCTCACGGGGTACCTGCACAAGCATCTCTGAAATACTATCAACATCTCGACGACACGATGGTCGGACCACAAACAACAACGACACGATGGTCGTGGACACACATATATTCATCAACACATTTCTCACCACTTGTCGATGAGCTCCTCCGGTGGCGGCGGTGGCGGCGGGCTGCCTACATGATAAAACAGAATTTAGGTTATTAAGAGTTTAAAACAGATAAAACATAGCAAATTTGCCTACATGATTTAGTCTCCTATAGTGTTTAATTTGGACAAACAAATAATGCTTATGAATCTATAGGTTTAGCTCTTTCTAATGATATGAAATTTACAAATTTTGGTGGAGCAGATTTCCCACAATTTGCATGCAAAGTGGGCTACTCTACACTGTTTTTCAGACTTAGCAGTTTTTTCAGGTTTTTCAGAAAACAGATAAAACATAGCAATTTGCCTACATGATCAAGTCTGTTATATTGTTTAATTTGGACAAACAATTGATGCCTATGAATCTATAGGTTTAGCTCTTTCTAATGATATGAAGTTTACAAATTTTGGTTGAGCAGATTTTCCATAATTTGCATGCAAAGTGGGGTAATCTACACTGTTCTTCAGACTTAGCAGTTTTTTCAGGTTTTTCAGAAAACAGATAAAACATAGCAATTTTGCCTACATGATTTAGTCTGCTATAGTGTTCAATTTGGACAAACAATTCATGCCTATGAATCTATAGGTTTAGCTCTTTCTAATGATATGAAGTTTACAAATTTTGGTTGAGCAGATTTTCCACAATTTGCATGCAAAGGGGCCTAATCTACACTGTTCTTCAGACTTAGCAGTTTTTTCAGGTTTTTCAGAAAACAGATAAAACATAGCAACTTTGCCTACATGATTTAGTCTGCTATAATGTTCAATTTGGACAAACAATTCATGCCTATGAATCTATAGGTTTAGCTCTTTCTAATGATATGAAGTTTACAAAGTTTGGTTGAGCAGAGTTTCCACAATTTGCATGCAAAGGGGCCTAATCTATACTGTTTCTTTTCAAAAAGGGTAGAAATGAATCTTAAACTATTTAGTGAATAAAAGTTTTTCTGAAAAATTGGAGAAAATTCCCTGAACTGCCTATGGTCATATAGGACCTACCTGTGCAAAAACCTCATCAAGTTATGTTCAAAAATTTAGAGTTATTTCAAAAGTTCAGTTCTGGACGTTTTGCAAATTCAATTAAAATAAGGCCAAATAAATTCAGAAAAATGTGAGACCACTTTCCCTAGACCCAACTTTTCATCCTGAATCTACTAGACATCATTTGGGTGCCTTGTTGTATTCAAAAATTTGGAGTTATTTCAAAACTTCAGTTCTGGACATTTTGCAAATTCAATTAAAATAAGGCCAAATAAATTCAGAAAAATGTGAGACCACTTTCCCTAGACCCAAATTTTCATCCTGAATCTACTAGACATCATTTGGGTGCCTTGTTGTATTCAAAAATTTGAAGAGGCATTTCCACAAGCACCTAGTGTGCACAGTTCGGTGGAGAGGGGAGGGAGGAGGAGGAAGATGGCAGGGAGAGAGAGGAGGAGGAGAGAGAGGAGAGAGGAGGGAGGAGGGAGGAAGATGGCACCTGGGTGCCGGCGTCGATCGGTGGTGGCGTCGGTGGAGAGGGCTCGGAGGAGGAGGGAGGAGGGAGAGAGAGAGGAGGGAGGAGGGAGGAGGGAGAGAGAGGAGAGAGGAGGGAGGAGGGAGGAGGGAGAGAGAGGAGAGAGGAGGGAGGAAGATGGCACCTGGGTGCCGGCGTCGATCGGTGGTGGCGCCGGTGGAGAGGGCTCGGAGGAGGAGGGAGGAGGGAGAGAGAGAGGAGGGAGGAGGGAGGAGGGAGGAGGGAGAGAGAGGAGAGAGGAGGGAGGAGGGCGCACCTGGGTGGACGTCGCGGTGCCGGCGTCGAGGCTGCCGGCGGCGAGGGGTGCGGCGGCGAGGGGTGTGCGTCGATCGTCGGCGAGGGAGAGAGAAAGGGCGCGGGAAGTTAGGAAAATTTGGGAATGAAACGGCGCAGCGCGGGGCTGGCCCACATGTAAGTGGCGGCTCCAGATTTCTGTGGCGCACCGCGGGCGGGGTGCGCCACAGAATCTTACATTTCTGTGGCGCATGTCCTGGGAGGTGCGCCACAGAAATGTAAGATTCTGTGGCGCACCCCATCAGCGGTGCGCCACAGAATTAAAATGCCTAAACAGTTAAAAAAACTGTGTGCTGTATCTTGACAGAATCAACAAAGTAGCCTAGTGGTGTGGTTCCATTAGTCTAAACCTTGACAGCCAGGTTCAAATCCTGGCTTTCTCACTTTTTTTTTCTTTAATTATTTCTTTGAAAATATTTTTGGTTAAATTTGGTTAAAATACACACACACATATTCATTGGTTACAAAATACACACAATGTCTCTTATTCTTGCATATTGTCTCACACATATTCATTGTCTCTTTTTCTTTTTTTTCCTTTGAAATATTGTTGGTTAAGTTTGGTTACAAAATACAATGTCTCTTATGAGTTGGATTTGAGCTACTTTCTCTTCTTTCCCTTCTTCGCGGTTGAAAACTTTAGGCCGGTGACCTTGAGATTTCTTCGCGTGAACGGACAACCTTTGGTAGGTAGGGAGGTCTTCCTTCTTTGTGTACTACTAGTAGGCATGTCGAAGAACTTGTCGAATTCCTCCTCGATCTTTGGCTCGTTGTCCAAGTCTTGCTCGGTGGCGCCTCCTTCCATTCCGATGATGCTCCTCTTGCCCCTCCTCACGACAACACGGCTAGGCTTTGACGGGTCGGTAATGAAAAAGCATTGCTCGACTTGGCTAGCGAGTACCCATGGCTCATTTTTCGCGGAGGCGTTCTTCGATTTGGCATCGGGTATTACCATGGTGGTGAAATACCGGCCTTCTTTGACGACGTCCTTGGCCCATCTTACACGGAACATTGGCACCAACTCTCCACAGTAGTTGAGCTCCCATATATCCTCAATCCTTCCGAAGTATCTTTCCTTGACAGTAGCCTCCTCATCGCCGTAGGATAGCATAGTTACTCCTGAGTTTTGATATTCTGACTTGTTGTCCTTTTCCTCGGTGTAGAATCTGTAGCCGTTGATGTCGTACGCCTGATAGGTCTTTACGTTGTGCGATGGACCCAGTGATAAGGAGAATATGAGTCTTTCATCTTCCGTAGATGGTGCTTTCTTCTTTGCTAGCTCCAGTTGCTTTTGCTTGAACCAACGCGTGAAGGTAGAGTTGTGCGCTCTGGTTACGTCTCCCTTCTTCCTCGGTCGGCCCAGTTTGATGTAATGTTGCTCGAGTAAGCATTTGTGCTGTTCCACCCAAGTTTCGATCAACTGTAAGTGTTGTAGCGCGACCCGGTGAGCCCTGTCAAAGTCGTCCTTTTGACCCTGCATGCTGACAAAGGTTGTGCTGCTGCCCTCTCGGTGACCATATCCATTGAGCCTGCCGAAGTGTTTCCTCGTGGGCAGACCAACATCCTGGTTCTCGGTGCTTAGATAATTCTGGCAGAAGGAGATGCACTCGTAGGTTAGAAAGCCCTTGGCTATGCTTGCGTCTGGATGGGACCTGTTGCGGACGTATCCTTTCATGACACCGTTCATCCTTTCGAATGGCATCATATAGTGCATGAACGTTGGCCCGAGCTGCCTGATGTCATCAACGACATGCAGAAGGAGATGCACGCAGATATCGAAGAATGAGGGCGGAAAGTAAATCTCGAGCTCGCATAGTATCAGCACGATCTCTTCCTGTAGCCGGTCGAGCTGCCTCACGCCGATCGTCTTCCTGTTGATGACGTCGAAAAAGTTGCAAAGAGCAAGCAGCGTATCACGGACATGCTCGTCCATTATCCCTCGAATCGCAACGGGAAGTATCTGCGTCATCAGCACGTGACAATCGTGAGACTTCATCCCGGTAAACCTCTTCTTCGTTGCGTCCATATATCTGCTTATCTTCCCCGCGTAACCATGAGGAAATTTGACTCCTACAAGACACCTGTAAAACTGCTCGAGCTCCTCCAGACTCATAGTGAAGCATGTAGCGGGAAGCACCACCGTGTTCCTCTTTAGCCTTTTGCGGTGACCTTGAGTCCCTTCAATCTGATCATCATCACCATCGTCGTCATCACTATCGGGGGCCTGAAGATCTTTCCTGACACCAAGGCATTTCAGATCGTATCTTGCTTTCGTCCCATCCTTGGTCTTTTCCGGCATGTTGGAAAGAGTGCCAAGCAGACTCTCGGTGACATTCTTCGTAATGTGCATCATATCGAGGCTATGTGGCGTCTTGAGGACCTTCCAGTACGGCAAGTCGTGGAAAACAGACCTCGCTTTCCATACACCCAGCAGCGGATCTACCTTCGGTCGTTTCTTTCCCGGCGCGGGGCACTCCTCCCAATTTCTCAACAGCTCGTCGATTTCTGTGCCGCTCCTTGGGCTCGGGGCTCCATCGAGCTCCTCCTTACCATTGAACAGGTCACCGCGTTTTCTCCACGGGTGATCCATGCGAAGCCACCTTCGAGCCCCTGGGTACACAGTTTTCGAAGACCCGGGATTCCTTGGCAGCTGGAGATGCGGGGTCCTATCCATGCACCTGACACATGCGCAGAATCCGTGGCCTACCTGGCCAGATACATATGCGCAACCAGGATAGTCCTGCACCGTCGTGAGCAACGCGGCTCTCATGGGGAAATAATCTCCAGTGTGGGCATCCCACGTACGGACTGGCGTCGCCCACAACGTGGCTAACTCCTCTTTCAACAGCGCGAGATACGTATGTATGTGGACACCTGCTTGTTTCGGCCCCTGAATGAGAATACTCATGTGTATATACCTTTGCTTCGTGCACAACCACGGGGGAAGGTTGTAAGGCCATACAAACACGGGCCAGGTGCTATGCGTGCTACTCTGGTTACCGAACGGATTGAGTCCATCGGTGCTCATACCGAGCCTGACGTTCCTTGCATCGCCTCCGAAATTGGCGACGGCGTCCAACTCTTGCCACTGGCTAGCGTCTGAAGGGTGTGTAAGGATCCTGCCCTTCTCCGGATCTTCTTCGGGCTTCTCCCTTTCCGCGTGCCATTGCATGAGCTTTGCTTCCTTAGGGTCCACGAAGTACCGCTGCAGACGGGGAGTGATATAAAAATACCATACCACTTTTTGAGGAACTTTCTTCCCACGGCTCTTGTATCGTCCTTGGCCGCACACCGGACATGTGGTTCGGTCCTCGTACTCGCCCCGATAAATTGCGCAATCATTGACGCAGGCGTGGTATTTAACGTGCGGTAGGTCAAGAGGGCAAACGACTTTCTTGGCCTCCTCGATACTAGTTGGCAATGTGTTCCCCTCGGGAAGACGCTCGTGGAAGAATTGCATGTTCTTGTTGAAGCTCGCATCGGTCCATTTGTTCTCCGACTTCATCTCCAGAGCATCAAGCGTTACTTGCAAGCGCGTATCCTGTGGCCGACACCCAGGATACAACGGAGTATTCCCGTCTATCTCCATTTGCGCCAGCTTGGCTTTCTCTCTATCGGTGTTCGCGTTCTTCAGGAGGAGTTCTTGAACATGAGAATCCATCAAGGCCGACATTAGCGAGCTCTGCGGCGTGTCAACGTCTTCTCCACCACAATCATGACCATGTATGTCGGCATCTCCGTCGTCACGATCATCTTGCCCGCCCTCGTCTTCAGGCGCAACATTTGCTGTCGGCGCTTGGTTGAAGCCTTCCATGAAACCGCGCCTGAGCAGGTGTTCCTCCAATTGTCCGGAATCAGGGTCGATCCATCTCACAAGTTTGCAACTTCGACACGGACATCGTATCTGGCGCCCGTTGCACCGTCTCATTTCCGCCTTCGCTTCTTCCTTGTAGTTGTCGATTCGACCCGAGCTCATCTTGATGACCATGGTCGCCTACGCGGTATACATACAGAGTATGTGTTATTAATTAGAATTAAGTAATCGCAACATGCTCACACACATACAAGCTTCTCATGCGGGAAGTCGGAAATGTTCGACGGAAAAATTCGGCATGACTTCCCCTAAAAGTAGGACATATGGGTGGTGCAAAAATTCACCGAAATGGAAATGAATCAACATTTCGGCAAACATCCATGCACCACGCCGGCGCAAGCTACAACATGCAAAGATTCAATCAAACCACACACACAAGTTTCATGCATATACGTGTAAATCGCCCGCCGACAAGTTTCTCATGCCTTCAACAAACATCCATACACCAATACCCACCTTGTAGATCTAGATCCGTTGCCGAGACGTGACCGTGATCGATGAGAGAGAGTGTGTGGTGATGGAGAGAAAATAGTGGACAAAAAGAGAGGAGGAGAATATATATGGAGACTCTCCCCAAGCCCTCACCAATTATATATTAAATTGTGGTAGGTTTAATAACAAATAATGGAGAATAGGATGGTCAAAATGGCATGGGAGAGAGAAGGAGCTCGGGTTAGTAAGATGGGAGCTAGGAAGAAGAAGGGGGTCACATGGGGAAAGGTGGTCTACCACCTTTTTTAGATCTGGGCGTCCACATTCTGTGGCGCACGGGCCCTGATGCGCCACAGAAAGTAGCTATTCTGTGGCGCACCGTGGCTGGTGCGCCACAGAAATTCAACTTTCTGTGGCGCATCCTTATCCATGCGCCACAGAAAGATGAATTTCTGTGGCGCACCAGCCACGGTGCGCCACAGAAAAGGCTGAGATGGACCACGGCCCCGCTGATTGAAGGTGGGGCCCACGCATATTCTGTGGCGCATGAAGGCTGGTGCGCCACAGAATTCTCCCTTTCTGTGGCGCATGGCGTGCCGTGCGCCACAGAAAGTTGATATTCTGTGGCGCATGTGCTAATGATGCGCCACAGAATGTTCATATTTCTGTGGCGCATCGACAGCCATGCGCCACAGAATTATTTTTTGTGGCGCATGGATTAAGGGTGCGCCACAGACAGGCAACCTCCCTATAATGCACGTTCGGGTAAGGGGTTCGTGCCAAGATTCACAAGCCCAAACCCTAGATCTGAAGTTAGCGGTAGCCATTGTTAGCCACCCAGAGCTCGCCAAGCTCGCCCTGTACTGAAACCTCTCCAAGCAAGTGCAATACAATCCGAAGCAGGACGTAGGGGTTTTACCTCACCTAGAGGGCCCTGAACCTGGGTAAGACCGTGTGTTCCTCTCTGAAGTGCTTCCCCGCAGCAATCCAGGCGAGCACCGTCGCCGAGGCACGTTGAGGGTTGTTTGATTCCATGTTCAGCCCTTACTTGATCCTTCGTGAGACACACCCAGTTCCTCGGACAGTTCTCCGACATTTGGCGCGCCAGGTAGGGGGCTGAGGCGCATCTTCAACCTTGACACCACCATGGCCGGCTCTCGCGCCGAACGTCTCGCTCGCCGGACGGCGAGCGCCACCACCGCTCCCGCTGGCAATCCGCGCGGCCGCCCGTGCGGAAGTGCTGCTCCGGAGCGCCACGTCGACCCTGAGCCCCGCATTGAGCACCCGGAGGACGACAACATCGACCACGCCGAGGACGACCTCGGCGAAGAGGAGGCTTCCTCCCTGCACCCGTCGCGGGACCGTGCTGCTTCCTCGCTGGGCCGCCCTGCGCCCAGCCCGGCGACTGCGCTTCTCATGGCGCAGGAGCTGCTGCAGTACCGCCCCACGCCGGAGGCCCAGGAGGCCTGGCTCAACCGCCTCTCCGAGCTCGTCGGCGCCGCTCACGTCGCCGCTCCCGCACCGTCTCGCTCGCTGGTCCTCTCTGCCCGCGCAGGGGACGTGGCGCACGGCGCACCACATGCTCCTCCTCGTCACCCCGCGCCCGCTCCCGCTCCAGCTCCACCGGCTCCACCGCAACCTGCTCCAGCCGGGGCTCCTCCTCGCGACAACCGCGCCGCGTCGCACGCGTCGTCGCCACATGACTGCCAAATCGTGCAGCGAGCCCTGGAGGACGCACGCGTGAGCATCGAGCGCAACCAGAATCGCCACAACCGCGCCGTCCACGACGTCGCCACCGCGGGGCGCCACCTCCGCGCCACCCTCGCCAATGGCACGGTCACCTACGGCACGATGGTCGCGTTCACTCGCAGCCTCCGTCGCGTCGTCTGGCCGGTCAAGTTCCGGCCGGATCTTCCTCCGCGCTACGACGGCAAGAACAACCCCCTGGAGTTCCTGCAGCTCTACACCTTGGCCTGGAGTTCCGGGGGCGATGACAAGGTCATGGCGAACTGGTTCCCCATGGCCCTCAAGGACTCCGCGTCCTCATGGCTCACCAACCTCCCCGCCGAGTCCATCAACACCTGGGAGGACCTCTGCCGGTGCTTTGTTGCCAACTTCAAGGGCACGTACGAGCGCAGCCTCACGTACAACGACCTCCGTGCCGTGCGTCAGAAGCCTGGCGAGACCCTCCGCAAGTAAATCCAGCGCTTCAGCCAAGTGCGCAACAAAATCCCCAATGCCACCGACGCGCAGGTCATTTCGGCCTTCCAGGCTGGGGTCACGGACGTGCGGATGCTCGAGAAGCTTGGCATCCACGACAACATCACCACCGTCGTCAAGCTCTTCGACTTGGCGGACAAGTGCGCCAAGGCTGAGGAGGGCCGCCTGTTCATCAAGAACGAGCCAGGGGACCCCGCTGAGGAGTCCAAGAAGAAGAAGAAATCCACCGAGAAGCGCAAGACCACTGCGGTCCTCGCGGCTGAGCCCGACGCCAAGCAGCCTCGCGCTGCCGCTCCAGCCGCGGGCACCGAGAAGAAAGACGACCGCCCCTTCTGCGTCTACCACAACAGGCATTCCCATGCCACCGAGGACTGCTACGACCTCAAGAGGCTTCGCGAGGCGCGTGAGGCTCGCGAGGCAAACGATCGGCAACAAGGCCGCGGCGGCCGCAGGGGCGACGCTGGAACAACAACTACGACGACAACTACCAGCAGAACCCCCAGGCCAACGCCGCCCAGCCCACGAACGACAACCTCCCTGCCGAGACTCCTGAGGGCTACCAGGTGCCTCGCGGGGCCGCTTGCATCCTTGGCGGGGCTCAGGCCCCCAGCTCCAACCGCCACTTCAAGCAATTCGCTCGCGAGGTCGCGGCAGCCCTTCCCGGGGTTGAGGCCTCCAGGCCCCTCAAGTGGTCCCAGTGCCCCATCACCTTTGACTCCGCCGACCACCCCAAGTCCACCTCGACTGTTGGCACCATCCCGCTGGTCTACACTCCCACCATCAACAACATTGCCGTCTCTAAGACGCTCATCGATGGGGGTGCAGGCCTCAACGTCATCTCTGTCGAGACATTCGAGAAGCTGCAGGTGCCCTACAAGCGGCTCATGCCCACCAGGCCCTTCTCGGGGGTGACAGAGGGTCTCACCACCCCTTTGGGGCAGGTGAGGCTCGCCGTCACTTTCGGCACCCAGGCCAACTACCGCACCGAGCTGATCGATTTCAACGTCGCGCACATCGGCCTGCCCTACAACGCCATCCTCGGCTACCCCGCCCTCGCCAAGTTCATGGCGGTGACCCACCACGCCTACAACCTCGTCAAGCTCCCTGGCTCGGGTGGCACCATCGTCATCCGCGGCGTGGTCTCGGACGCCCTGTACGCTGCGCAAGCGGCCTACAAGGCTACCGCGGTGGCGTCACCCGCTGATGAGGATGAGGAGCCCCTCCCGAGGCCCCCCGCGAAGAAGAAGCAGTTGTTCTCTCAGGAGAAGGCCGCGACAAAGCAAGTGCCTCTTGAGGCAAACGGCTCGGGGGCTAGCGTCACCATCGGCGCCAACCTGCCTCCCAAATAGGAAAGCGCGCTCGTCGCCTTCCTCAGGGCAAACTCTGACATGTTCGCATGGACACCGTCAGATATGTCTGGAGTACCGAGGGAGGTGATCGAGCACCACTTAGCCGTGTGTCCAAACGCACGCCCTGTGAAGCAAAAGGCGCGGCGCCAGGCGCCAGAGAAGCAAGATTTCATCATCAAGGAAGTAGAGAAACTGAAGAAGGCCAGCATCATCAAGGAAGTGGTCCATCCCACTTGGCTCGCCAACGGTGTGGTCGTACCCAAGCACACCGGAGGAAGCCGCCTCTGCATTGACTTCACCGACCTCAACAAGTCCTGCCCCAAGGACCCCTATCCCCTCCCAAGGATCGACCAGATCGTGGACTCCACCGCCGTCTGCACGCTCCTCTGTTTTCGGGATGCCTTCTCTGGTTACCACCAGATCAAGATGGCGAAGAAGGACGAGGAGAAGACAGCATTTCTCACCCCTTGTGGTGTGTTTTGCTACGTCTGCATGCCCTTCGGCCTGAGGAACGTCGGCGCCACTTTCCAGCACCTCATGAGGATCACTTTGGGGGCTCAAATGGGGAAGAATGCATAGGCCTACGTCGACGACATCGTCGTCAAGACCCGCGAGAAGGACACGCTCATCCAGGACCTCGAGGAGACCTTTGCCAACCTGCGCAAGGTCAACATCAAGCTGAACCCCGCCAAGTGCGTCTTCGGGGTCCCTTCAGGCAAGCTCCTCGGGTTCCTGGTATCCCACTGCGGCATCGAGGCCAACCCCGACAAGATCAAGGCCATAGAGCAGATGCAGCCTCCTCGTCGCCTCAAGGACATGCAACGCCTAGCGGGATGTATGGCCAGCCTTGGCCGTTTCGTCTCCAAGTTCGGCGAGAGGGCGCTGCCATTTTTCAAGATCATGAAGAGGTCCGGTCCTTTCAAGTGGACCCCTGAAGCAGCAAAGGCCTTTGAGGACCTGAAGAAATACCTGGCGAGCCCACCCATCATGGTCGCCCCACGCCCTCGCAAGCCTCTGAAGCTGTATCTTGCAGCCACTCCTCAGACGGCAAGCGCGGTCTTGGTGGCTGAAAGGGAAGAGCCAGTCCTCGCCAAGCAGACCTCTCACTACAAGAAATATGCTCGTTAATGACCCTCTATTTTGGTCACTAAAAGGTCATTATTTCTCATTTATGACCTTTTTATGACCAAAAACTGATAGTCACATACCGAGCGTCTTAAACGATCCATAATGACCTTTTTAGTGGATTGGTCATAACCGTTTATGACCAAATAAGAGGGTCATAATTATATGACCAATTGTTTTGGTCATTGGCTGTCTAACCAGTCCACATCAGATCCTACGTGGCGAAGCTGACGTGGCAAATTTATGACTAAATTATAAGGTCATAGATCAGACTCAGCCCAGTCCATACAACTTCACCACACGGGCCGAGCCCAATAATGCGGCCCATTTAGTGTTTTTTTTCTCTTATTTCTGGTCGAATTAACAGGCCAAAATCATTATTTTATCCCCTTTATTTTATGAGCCTTGGCCTTTTTACAGTCCATTTGACATTTTTAGTAAATTTCTTTTTTATTTTCCAAAATTAAATTTAGCAAAGAGCACAATAATGGTTGGGCTGTGGCCTTTTTACAGCCCAATTAATTTGTCCAGTAAATAGATATTTAGCCCAAACTCATATCAAAACAGGAATTCAAATCACATAACAACACATATATCCCAGGTCGAATTGAAGTCATTGTCACATAAATTATTATCTTATGTTTACATAGTAGCATCTCCCAACTTTAGATGAACCCATAAACAGAAAATTTACATGAACACAAATAACAGCACAATGAAAAAGACACTAGTAGATGAACATAAATATCCCAGGTCTTTGTTGTCTTCCTCTTCCAACTTCTGTAAACATCACCTATCAGTGGAAGTATGCCTGCCAAGAGAGAAAAAATTGAGAGCACAAAGGATTTAAATACGTCACAATAAAAAGAATGATCGAGCAAATAGGTAGGCAAAACACTCTGGTACACAGCAAGGAAAATTGAGTATTAATATGAGTGTATTCACCATAGTAAATATTCATAGAGACTAGTAAAACACATCCTAGAACCTCAGAACCTTGGACATTGGTAACAGACCAACAATAGACAGTCGGTGTGCATAAATAGCAGTATAACAAGCAAAAGAAGAATTGCTATCAGTGAATACTAGTACTATCTGCCAGCAATCTGTAAGTATACTATATCAGTTCGAAACAATAGCATCATGGGAATCAGGTGATAAAGATAACAGTGGGGTGCCACAACTGAAGGAAGAATAGAACGTGGAGGATCTGCCAGGCATATTCAGGACGCACATGTCAGAACACATCGGGAGAGAGCAACAAGAATTATCCAGCGGGTTGGGGTGGTGGGTACCTCGGGGAACGACAACACTGATGCAGTTGCAGCACGGTAAACTCAACATTGGCCAGGGGTGATGTGCCCTCCAACACGTTAACAATAAGCATTATGCTTCCATCAGGTCTGTGACAACAAAAGTGGGGGTCAATGAGCATCAAGGATACTGCTGCTGCAGCGGCTCAAACCAAATCAATATAGGTGCATACAGATTAATCTCAATGAAAATCAAGTGTGCATGAAAAAGTGATGGCACGGATTTTGGGTCAAGGTTTTCAAATATCTCAAGTCGGTGCATTATTCTAAACAAAAATCGGTGAACTCGAATTTTGTATAAATCCTGCAATCTTTTAACAGTACATGACTGCTACATTGTGCAATGAATTTATACCATAAAGCTACAGAACTTGTACCAGTAATTAGTACACAAACTTCTATCAGTATCAAATATGTACTCCAAAGAAATCCAAGACAATATATGTTGTTTGTGCAAATTCTACAAAACCAACCTCACCAAGTCATAACAGAGCAACAGTTGAGCAAAGAAACAAAATGGTGAAACATAGGTAGACATAGTATTGCGTTCAGAGGCTAGCATGATATGGAGTAATAACTTAGGAATACTACTAGCAAGATCATGAAACATGCAAACAGACATGAAAACATGTAAATAGCATCAGAGCATCATCTGAATTTAAATTTTTATATTGACAACCAATGCTCCAAGAACATGAAAACATGTAATTTATCACCAGGACAGGTGCAACAAACTTGTTCAGGCCAAAGATATGATCAAGCCACCAAAAAACAGATTACTCATTGAAAGAATTAGGAGATAGGGGATGGGAAGAGAATGTATGGTGACCAAAGAGGGGGATGGGGGAGTCGTCGCCCCTTCCGCTCGCCTGCCTCGTCGTCCACGTCCTCCACAACGAGCTCCTAGTGCCGCGGACGCTATCCTCTGCCAGCATGGCGGACTTGTTCCCGTCCACATCCCCAAGATTTGCCGTCGCCATAGTCGGGTTCCTGTTTCAACAGAAGCGGCGTGTTAGAGGAGTTTGAGCGGGAGGTCATGGGGCGTGAAGGAAGGGGGGATGCGTGGTGGAGATGGATCAACGCATCGTCCGTTGAGCAGGAGCGTCTGCTGGTCTGGACACCGAGCTCACGAGCGCCGTCATGGGTGAAGTCGTAGACAACATGGAAGCCGAGCTCCTTGGTCGGCGACGCGGAAGGCGTCTGCGGCGAGACGTTCACCGCAAACCCTAGGCCACGCGGCACCGCGGTACGGCCAGCCCGACGGAGTGCCGCGCATGGAAGCACGCGCGGGCCGGCGAGCCATCCGTCCGCGACTCTGTAGCTGCTAGGGGGCGGTGCATCTATCGCCGATGAGATTGGGTGGCACGGTCGGTCTGCTGCGGGAGGACGAAGGGGAGCGAGTGTGATAAGAGGGGTGGCGGAAGGGAGGATGGCCTGGGCGGGGGGAGAAGGAGCGGGGGCGACGGCGGCGGCGAGGTGAGAGAGGCGGCGGCGATCTGGATCGGGGAGAGGGAGAGAAGGTGGGGGTGAGATGGGATCGGGGGCGAGGTGACAGAGGCAGCGGCGATCTGGATCTGGCGTCGGGATCTTCTAGAAGATAGGGTGCCCGGGTGGGTAGGATACTAGGATCGTTCAATCGTCTGGGTATGGACGGTCCGGATGAGCGATCCGTGGGTGGGTGTATTCTTGCATCTCATTGGTGGGGTTCAGATTCGGTTTTGACCAGATTTTAAAAACACCGTAAAAAATTCAAAAACTATTTAAACCTGTGTATTGTGTCATTATATGTGACATAGTTCGTAGAAAAAGACTTGAAATAACACAAAAGTTGCCAAATGGAGATTCCAACATGTTTGCAAAGAAAATCCATTATTCATTTTCTAAGTGCTTAAAACGAGGGTTTTGTGAAGCGGCTACCAAGAATATAGTGCAAAATGGCACCACTCTATTTTTCGCTCAAAGTAGAGCACATTTACAGATTATTACCTATATTTTATACATTTATGAATTTTCTACCTATTTTCACCCAATTAAACGGTTTTTTGCAGATTCGGCACAAAACGAGTCAAATTTGAACTACATGTGCTTCGTAGTTTTCTCATGCTTTTTTGAAAAAAAAAATCATTTTTAGGTACAAAAGTAACTATTTTATGAGAGATACACCAATAGTTTCGCAAGACTAAACACGTAGCTACGAACGGTCGTGTCGTTAAATGTGATCGCATTTTGAAATCAGCATAAAGAATTCAGAAAAAACAAAAAAATCAAAATCCTTTGCTATGTGTCATTATATGTGACCAAGTTTTGAGAAAAAAATATTAAAGTTGGAATACAGTAAATATCTTGAAAAGGTGTTCTCGGAAATGAGCTACCATGTACAAAGATTCATGCCTTTCGGGCCAAATACCGAATGTTATGGCAACATTCATGGCATAGTTTGTTCAAATGTGCCCATATTGTGCACAGGCGTGCATTTTGTCTCAAGAGGTTTTCATCTACCTCTGTTAAAAAGTCAAACTTCTATCAATTCAGTTGGAACCGGGTAAAATTTGAACTACAGGTACTTCGTAGTTTGCTCGTGATTTTTTGAAAAAAATCATATTTATATACACAACTATCTATTTTATCATAGATACAACAATAGTTTCCTGTAGTGATCTTTATACCGCGTAGCTCATTTCTGAGAAGGGTTTTCGAGAAAAACTTCGATAACCCATGTTTGTTATTTTTTCTAGGTGGTAGGTCATATAAAAGGACGCCACGTGAAGGTTTCTCATTTTTTTGATTTTTTTGGAATTAGTTGTGCCTAACCCTAACCCTAACCCTAAACCAAGACCATAAACCATAACCCTAAACCCAAACCTCACCTTAACTCCGTTCCAGTAAAAAACGGGAAAGATGACCAAACTATGCGGCACTCGTAGTTCAAATCAGACCGAGTTGCACCGAAATCGGCAGGAATTTGTATGAAATATTTGAAATACCTAAGTATGTTTTTATATCCAAACCCAGGGTTATATGTACTTATAAGGTGTTATATTATTTTCTATCTCTTTGTATGTTCCTCTTTCGATAAGCCATTTTGGTAGCTGCTTCACAAAAAAAGCCTGTTTCGGCACTAAAAAAATAAAAAAAATGGTTTTTTATTCAATGAAAACCCTAAACCCCATAGTCAACACTATTCTACAACCAAGATACACTAGTGTGTCAAATATGGCCTCATTCGGACAATTTTTGCTATGTTAAAGGCCATACCCTAGCTCATTTGAGTCGAAAGCCATACATCTTTGTACCTCCAGCTCATTTATGAGAAGGGTTTTTGAGAAAAACTTCCATAACACATGCTTATAATTTTTTATACGTGGTAGGTCACATAAACGGATGCCATGTGAAGGTTTCCCTTTTTTTGATTTTTTCTGAATTTCGTGTGCTCATTTGAAAATCTAGTCGAATTCATGGCCGTGACCGTTTGTGTCTAGTGGTTGAATCATGTGAATATTTTGGCGTTTATCTGATGAAATGGATACTTGTGAACCTAAAAATGAAATTTAGGAAAAATAACGGGCAAGCTATGTGGTGGTTGCAGTTCAATATCTAGCGGTTTCCTGCTGAATCGGCAGGGTACCGTTTAAATGGGCATAAATAGGTAAATACCTCAGAAATGCATGCCTTTGGGTGAATGTACATAGAATGATGTCTACTTTGTGACAAACATGTATCGGTGACATTTTGGATGATACTCTCAGTAGCCGCTTCACAAAAAACGCTATTCTAAGCACTTGAAAAATGAAAAGTGGTTTTTTGTGAAACATGTCGAAAACTTTGTTCGGAAACATTGTTTGCCATCCCATAATGAACACATGTGCCAAATTGGGGAACATTTGGACAAACTATGTCATGAAAATGGCCAAAACATTGCTCGTTTGTCTTGAAAGCTATGAATGTTCGTTCGTGATTGCAAGTTTCTGAGAACACTTTTTCTATAAAACTTTCTTATTGCAAGTTTATATTTTTTTCTCGTAAATAGGTCACATATGTTGACGCTACGCGAAGGTTTTCCATTTTTTTGATTTTTTCTGAATTTCGTGTGCTCATTTGAAAATCTAGTCGAATTCGTGGCCGTGACCGTTTGTGTCTAGTGGTTGAATCATGTGAATATTTTGGCGTTTCTCTGATGAAATGGATACTTGTGAACCTAAAAATGAAATTTAGGAAAAATAACGGGCAAGCTATGTGGTGGTTGCAGTTCAATATCTAGCGGTTTCCTGCTGAATCGGCAGGGTACCGTTTAAATGGGCATAAATAGGTAAATACCTCAGAAATGCATGCCTTTGGGTGAATGTACATAGAATGATGTCTACTTTGTGACAAACATGTATCGGTGCCATTTTGGACGACACTCTCATTAGCCGCTTCACAAAAAACGCTATTCTAAGCACTTGAAAAATGAAAAGTGGTTTTTTGTGAAACATGTCGAAAACTTTGTTCGGAAACATTGTTTGCCATCCCATAATGAACACATGTGCCAAAGAGTTTCACAAAATTCAATCCCTGGGTACGAACAAAATGAAAAAGATATTTTAAATAATTTACAAACCCAATATAAAATAATTTATAAGCTTAGTGGTATTTGTATTTTATTGAGACTAAAAGCACTTCCTAATAGTATATAAGGACAGAGGTTATCTTTACAAAAAATTCGAAATATATTTGAGTTAAATTGGAGTTGAAAATCAAAAGTTATATAAGAAAATAGAAAAGAAAAAAGGAAAGAAAAAGAGATATCCAGCCGACCCTAGGTAATGTCGGCCCAGCCCAGTGGAGGAAAAGATAGTAGGTACAAAGACGATTTAGAGATAGATGTAAATACCAAGTAGAAGTTGGTCCGATGGTTAGAGGACCGCGGTAGCGGGATGAGGTCTCGGGTTCGAAACTCCCCAGCGATATATTTATTTTATTTCGTGATCCAGCGCGCGTTGGCACCGTTGGTCAGTTCGGCAGGCGGGTCCCCCGCGTCAGGCGGAGTGTGGGGTTCCCACATGTCAGGCTGGGTGGGACGGGTCCCGCTCGTCAGTTCGGCCGGCGGGTCCCGCGCGTCAGGCGGTGTGTGTCAGATCCCACACGTCAGGCGGAGTGTGGCGGGTCCCACGCGTCAGGATGGGGTGGGGGACCCACGTGTCAGGTAGGGTGGGTGCGGACCCACGTGTCCGGTAGAGTGGGACCCACATGTTAGATACGGTGGTTGGGGGACCCACCTGTCAGGGGGCGCTGGGACCCACATGTCATGTATGTGCTGATGGTCCAACATGGCAGCGCTAGGTGAGGGCGGGTCCCACTGGTCAGGCTAGTGCTGACAAATGGCACATAAGCGAAAATGTCACACGTAGGCGAGACTGGTGATTTGGTTATCAAATTATAATGACACATAAGCAAAAATGACAAATAAGCAACGACACGTAGACGAGACTGCTGAGTTGGCTATCTAGTAGTGTGAATGACCATTTAAATTGGTCATAGCGGTCTAGAAAAAAGGCAAAAAGCCAATACTATTTAGGTTATGACCAATTAATATAAGTAGGCAATGACCTTTTTGACAAAATTGGTCATAATATTTTTGGGTTTTTACTCTCAAAGTTAGCGTATGACCAACTGGGTCCAAATGGTCATAGATCTACGACCAATATTTTGAGGGTCACTATAAAAAGGTCATAGGATAGCATATTTCTTGTAGTGTCTACGTCGCCAAGCCCAGAACTACCCGACAAGGGAGCACCCTCGTCAAGCCTCCAGCCTCATGCCGAGCGTCTACAAGTGGGGCCTCAAGAAACCCTCGCCGAGGACTCCACCGAGCCTGGAGAGGAGCCAGCCGCTGCCACGCCAACGACCGCCCTCGTCGAGCATCCCGTCTACTTCGTCAGCACAGTGTTGCGGGACGCTCGCGAGCGCTACCCCATGCAGCAAAAGCTCCTCTTCTCGCTCCTCAGCGCCTCCAGGAAGCTGCGCCATTACTTCCAGGGCCACCCCATCAAGGTGGTCACCTCATACCCCCTGGAGCAAGTCCTGCGCAACCCAAACGCAATAGATCGCGTCGCAGGCTGGGGCATCGAGCTACAACCTTTCGAGCTGGAGTTTGACACCACCAGGGTCATCAAGGGCAGGGCGCTGGCTGATTTCATGGCCGAGTGGACGGACACGCGTGAAGAAGAGCCTCTAGAGGAGGAAGCCGCAGCCTCAGGTGGGACGGAACCAGGCCACTGGACCATGCACTTCGACGGCGCCTTCGCGGCCAGGAGTGCAGGGGCTGGTGCTGTCCTCACCTCACCGACGGGCGACAAGCTCTACTACGCCGTCCAGCTGTGCTTCAAGGACAACGACAAGGTCTCCAACAACATTGCTGAATATGAAGGCCTCCTCGCCGGGCTCAGAGCTGCCATTGCCCTCGGCATCAAGCGCATCCTCATCAAGGGCGACTCTGAGCTCCTCGTCAACTTCTCCAACAAAATCTACACGCCTAAGGACACCTACATGGTGGCCTACCTTGAAGAGGTACGCAAGCTGGAGAAGCACTTCAGGGGCATGGAGCTCAAGCACATCCCGCGAGCAGAAAACCAAGAAGCAGATGATCTCGCCAGGCGAGCAGCAAAAAGGGAAGCCCAGAAGCCTGGAGTGTTCGAGGAGAGACTCACCAAGGCCTCAGTCAAGCAGCCAGTTGCCAATATCAGCATCGACGAGGAGCTCCCACCAGCCCCATCAAGTGGAGCACCAAACTGCGGGCTGCCCTCAGGCGATCGCTTGCTGATGACCTTGGTACGCCAAGACACTGGTTCGATCGACGAGATCAAGTACTACCTGCAAAATCGAGTCCTCCCCGAAGAAGATGCTGAAGCTGAAAGAATTGCTCGCCAGGCAAAGTCTTACTGCCTCCACGACGGAGACCTGTACCGTAAGCGCCCCAATGGGGTTGCCTTGCGGTGCGTCCCTGCTGAGGAAGGCCGCCAGCTCATCAACGACATCCACAACGGAGAGTGCGGCCACACTTCATCCTCACGCACCCATGCAGGCAAGGCCTTCAGTGCTTCAAGATGCAGCCGCCATCGTCCAATCCTGCAACGCCTGCCAATTCCACGCCAAGCAGATCCACCAGCCCGCGCAAGGACTCCAGACGATCCCGCTCTCCTGGCCATTCGCGGTCTGGGGGCTGGACCTCCTGGGACCCTTCCCGTGAGCGCTCGGGGGATACCGCTACCACTACGTCGCCATCGACAAATTCACCAAGTGGCCTGAGGTGGAACCCGTGCGCACCATACCGGCGAAGTCGGCGGTGAAATTCATCAGGAGCCTGGTCTGCCGCTTCGGCGTGCCCAACCGCATCATCACCGACAACGGCTCACAATTCATCAGCGGCGCCTTCAAGTCCTACTGCGACAGCCTCGGCGCCCAAATCTACTACGCCTCGGTGGCGCACCCACGAAGCAACGGGAAGGCTGAGCGAGGCAACGCCGAGGTGGTCAAGGGCCTCAAGACGAGAAGCTTCAACCGCCTCAAGGCCAGCGGCAAGCACTGGATCGATGAGCTCCCCTCGGTGCTCTGGTCCATCCGCACCACGCCAACAAAGCCAACGGGTGAGATGCCGTTCTCCCTCGTCTATGGTGCCGAAGCCGTCCTCCCCAGCGAGATCACTCATGGCTCTCCCCGAGTCCTGGCCTTCAAGGAGGCTGAGCTGGACGAACTGCGCAACAACGACCTCCTGCTGCTTGAAGGGCTCCGCCGCAATGCGGCCCTGAGAGCGGCAAGGTACCAGCAAGACCTCCGTCGCTACCATAGCCGCCACATCCGCCCGCGCACTCTCGAAGCAGGAGACCTCGTCCTGAGGAGAATCCTCTCCAGGGCAGGCCTCCACAAGCTCTCACCAATGTGGGAAGGACCCTACAGGGTCGTCCACATCGCCAGGCCTGGCTCCGTGCGGCTCGAGACGGAGGACGGCATCCCTGTCGCCAACCCCTGGAACATCCAGCATCTGCGCAAGTTCTACCCCTGATCATCCTCGACGAGCAATTTTTTGCATCAAGGGAGAGCCTCGCGCCATCATCCTCCACGAGGAAAAATTTCGGGCTCCCCTCTCTACTATACGTTGCCGCGGGCCGTTCGAGAAGACTCCCAAGCCACCGCGCCTCGGCAAGGTGACTTCTTCAAGCACCATGCCTTGGCGAGGTGGATCCCCATGCCCAGCCATGGCGGACCGCAGGCTCTACAAGCCACTCCCACATAGGGGCCCCCTGTGAGCTCTCTCTACATGCGTCGCCCCGGGCACGCCCCCTCGAGAGTCTCAGCCACAGCATGTGGAACCCCATGCCTGACATGGCGGATTTTTTGTGTTTCTGGCCACGCCAGTGTAATGAACCTCTGTTTCAGGTCACTTTGAACCTTTGCGCTTCGCGCCAGCATATGTTGTTGCTTTGGTAAGCTTTTATGTTATTGTTGTTTCATCCTTGCTCGTATGATCCCTCCTGTGTATCTCGCGAGCGGGGGCTGGACATGGTGCCTGTGCTTCGGGAGCATCCCAGCAGCGCCTAAAACCCAAGGAATCCGAGCTCTGAACTCACGGGTCAGCTTTCATGCATGTCAACTCCCAAGGAGCTCTGAATTCATGGACCGGCTCCCGTGCACGTCAACTCACCAAGGACCTTGGTGCCTGTTCTCCTCGCGAGACACTCATGAAAGAACCTACGAGCGTGCATAAGTTATCTAGCTATGTATTGCTTGTGGGTACGCATATCTGTCAAAACGCAGGAAACAGGTCCAAAATACCTCGTCAGGGAACCGACACCCTCTCCAAGGCGAAAACACCTCATCAGGGAACCAACACCCTCTCCAAGGCAAAACGCCTCGTGAAGCTAAGTCCAAACACTTGGTTAATTTTCCCCTCGCTGGTTTTCATCCCTCGAGCCCCCCTTTTTCTCTCCCACGCTTCATGGGCTGCTTGCGCGTTGAAGGGGAGCCCCAAGCATCGTGACTTGGGGGCTCTTACCTCTTGAGGCCTCACGCACCCCCCGGCCTTGCGGATCCCTGACTCTCGCATACCGAAGCGGCGGTGGTGTAGCGCTAAGAGAGGGTCCTAAGACGTAGAGCAAAAAAGACATGAAGGAAGAAGACAAAAAGCCTCTCGAGGGATATTCACCAAGCACATCCAAACAAAGCTTAAAACAAGTCTTTACAAAGCTATTACAAATAAATGCTAAGATAATCTGTGCCTCTGCACGCCCAGATACAGGAGAACTCAGGCCGTCGCGCCTCCTGAGGTGCCCGCTCCGTCCACGGCAGCCTCCGCCTCCTCCTCCAGGGCATCCTCCTCATCGTCGCCATCGACCACGACTTGGTCGAATTTCTTGGCGTACGCATCGGCGGCCTTCCGCGCCTTGTCGCTGATATTGACCGGCGCCGTCACGGCCTCGAGGTCAAGCGAGGGCTGGAGCCTCACGAGGTTGCTGAAGATGCAGCTGGTGGCGATGACGAGGAGATCGCGGCTCTCCTCCACGACGCGCTCGTCGAAGCCCTTCGCGGCCTCGTCATCGCCCCCTGCAGAAAAGGGGGAACCTCGATCCTCAGGTCATCCCCAACGGCGCGTGCACGGGCCACCAAGCCTTGGAGTATGAGCTGGCGTTGGCGCGTCATGGTCCGTCCATGCTGCGCGGTGTCCCGTGCCTGTTCCACGAGGTTCACGACCAGCCCCACCTGCTGCTGGAGCTCGCTCAAGTCCTTATCCAAGGCGGCGGCCTTCCCCTCCGTGCGGGCTTGCGCCTCCTTGGCGCTCTGAAGGTGGGAGGCCATTTGCTTCTCCTCCTTCTCGAGCTCCTAGATGCGGTCCTGGAGCTCCTTGCGCTTCACGTTTGAAGCGGTCCTCCTGCTTCTTGGCCTTCTCGTCGTAGCCCTTGGAGAGAGTCTCGCGGATGAGCTTGACCTTGGTGTCAGCCTCTTCCTGGATTCTTTTATGCTTCACCGCGAAGTTGGCGTTGGCCTTCTCGTGGCGCTCCGCGTAGGTGGCCTCGTTCTGGGCCACCAGGCCCTCGCGTTCCTACAGCTGCCCCTCGCGGGTGGCCTGGTCCTCCTCGAGCAGCTGGACCTGCTCCTCGCACTGGCGCAGCTCCTTCTCGCGGAGGGAGAGCTCTCCCTCGCATCGCGTCAGCTCTGCCTCGCGCGGCGCCAGCTGCCCTTCGCGAGGATCCAGCAGCTCGCGGAGCTCCTTCAAGATGGCCCTTGCGACCTCGGACTCAGCGGCGAATTTCTTCTCCGCGGCCGCTATTTCCTGGTGCTTGGAGGCAGTCTCCACCTCGAGCGCCTCCCGAGCAGCGTCCAGCTGGTCCATGACCTCCGCCGCCTCCCGCTTGACGCTGTCGCATGTCTCCTTGGCGAAGCGCATCGCCTCCTCGCGCGCCGCCTGGGCCGCCGCGTCTTGCCGACGACACATCTCCACCCTCTCGTGGAGGAGGGCCCAGGCCTCGCCAAGCCTTGCCCGCTCCTCCTCCCTGGCGAGTTCTTCCTCGGCATGCTGCACCTCCAACTCGTCAAGCGCCTTCCGCGCTTGGCCGAAGACAGCGCTGCGGCGGGCCGCACGAGGGCGCGGCACCCGCATCGCCAAGGTCCCCGCATCGTCGCGGGGTGCAGAGGCCTCGACGCTCGTCGAGGCACCCGGGGCATCCTGCCTCGGGTTCGCGGCCGTTTCCGGTACGGCCTGGGGGCTCGTGCGGGCGCCTCCCTCGCTGCCCGCGTCAGGGGCCCTCCGGGGGCTGGGCGTCCTCTCGCCCCCGGCTCCGGCGTTCGTGGGCTCCGGAGGCGCCTCCGCCTCCTGCTCCTCAGGGGCGCTTCCCGCCCCTTCCGTGGTGGCTGCGTCCGCCACGGCCTCGGGCGCATCGGCCCCTCTTGAGGGAGCCTCCTCCTCCTCTGGAGGCGGCTCCATGACGATTTCCTCGTCCACCCTCTCCTCCTCCGTCTCCTGCTGGACGGGAGGAGTGGCCGCCCTAGCTGGCGACGGCGGCGCCACCTCTTCGACCACCTCCTCCGCGCGGTGCTCCACCACGGGAGGAGTCGCCGCCCGAGCCGGCGACGGCGCCGCCTCTTCAACCGCCTCCTCCGCGCGGTGCTCACCCACAGGAGGGACAGCCACCTGCCGCGGCTCGTCAGCCGCAGGCGTCTCCGCGACGACGCTGGCGGTCTCTCCAAGCTTGCGGAGCCGCCGCCTCTTTGGCTCTGCAGGTTGCCTGAAAGAAAGTAAAGTAGAAAATCCTTCAAGGGGGTTTTCCAGAAGCAAAACGCTAAACGAGGAAGGAAGAAAAATCAGGACTTACTCGTCAACCGTCCTCCACACCCTCTTTTTCGCCTTGGGCGGTTGGGTGTTGCTCGCTCCGGCCTCCTCTTGAGGCACCTTTGCCTCCTCGCGAGGAGCGCTCCTCGCAACCGCGGCTCTCCTGTCGTGGATGGCCTTGGAGCGGGGCTCGCAGCGTCCTCCCCCGCTGCCGCTCGTCTCCTCCACCTCCTCTCCGACGCGTTGGGAGCGGGCGACGCGGAAGGCATCCTCGTCGTCGCTGGAGGAGATCACCTGGAGGTCCAAGTCGGCGGGAGCGCTCCTTGAGGAGCCGACGGAACCTCTCGAGGGGTCGGCACCTCTCGAGGCCTCGCCCTCAGCCAACAGGGGTCGACGCTTCTCGAGGCCTCGTCCTCGCCAGAGGGATCCGCGCCTCTCGAGGCCTCTTCCCCGCCAGACTCTTCGACCTCCTCCGGCTCCGGTGACTCGTCCATGTACTCCGGCTCCACCGCCCACGGGTTGGGACGAGGCCCGCGGTGCCCTGCGGGCACAATTCCCCACTCGTCGAACACGGGCATGCACCTGCGTTGCTCCTCGATGCTCTCCTCGGCAAAGCTGATGAGTGGCCGGGCCTCGTCGCTGGTAGGAGACGGGATCTCCGTCGTCGCGAAGAGGACCCCCATGATCTGGTATAGCACCTCAGGCGAGAAGTTGTCTGAGCACAGGCGCATCGTGTCCTCCTTGCCTGAGTACCGCCACACCGGCTCGGAGTGCCACTGGAGAGGAGCGATCCGGCGCCTCGTGAAGTCTCTTGCCACCATCTGGCCGGTGACCCCTGCCTCGCGGAGGCACCGGATGCACTCGTACACCGCGTCGAGCCTCGGGCCCCTGAAGTCTGCGCTCGCCCAGCGCGCCCACTTCCTCGGGGGCGCCTCGGGCACCTCTAGGAGAGGGTTTGTCTTCTTGGTGTCGACGAAGAGCCACTTCTTGCGGAAGTCCTCCACCTTCTTCGTCACCTTGGTGATGCCGTTCTCACCGCACCAAGCAATGGAATGTAGTTCTCACTCCTGGCGGCGGCGATGCGGAAGGAGACACAGCCGAGCCGCTCGTTGGAGGCGGTGCTCCGGAGGGAGTAGAAGCTATGGAAGAGCGCTGACGAGGCTGGGACTCGGCAAATCCCTGGGTCGAGTACCCCGGGTTGATTGAGGGGGAGAGAGATGGCGCGCTGGTAGTTCCGTCGGCTGACAAGCAAGGATTTACTCAGGTTCGGCCCCTCATGGAGAGGTAAAGACCTACATCCTGCTTGTCTAATCTGTATAGATGATGATGTGAAGTTACATGGTGGCCGCAAGGGCGATGGTATGAGACGTGGTCTCGCTAGGGCTATGCCTATCTATGTGTCCCGTGGGGATCCCCCCTATGGGGTGCCCCTGCCTGGCTTTATAAAGGGAGCCAGGTAGGGTTTACATGAGGTTCTTGTCTTGTACTTCAAGTTGTAGCTTGTTGGGCTTCATCGGGCCGCCAGGTGGGCCTTTGTTGTCATCTTCTAATAGGCCGCATGTCGGGTCCTAGTCTTGGCGTGCACCAGGTATCCCCACCGTGGGGTAGTCGAAGAGTGACCCCACGACAGTAGCCCCCGAGTGCTTAGTCGAATCGTAGAGTCGGGTAAAGGACTCCTTCCTCCTGGGCACGCCGTCGGGTTCCTGAAAGGGACAAGTAAAAATGATTCGACTCTGGCCGTTGAGGGCTTACAGAGGATGGTTTAGTCGATAATGTTTCGACTGAATATTGATCTCACGCTATCGGGGGCGCGACAGCGCTCCCGATGGGAGTAGCCCCCGAGATTAAGCTGAATTGCTTGTAATTGAGGTTAATCTTAATTAGCCTTCAGTCGAAAACCGGTTATTGCTATACTCCCGATGGGAGTAAATGAGGGACTCGATAATGAGTAGAGTCTCGTTCAGCCTGTTGGCTTACCGTGTGTCTTTATTCAGCCTGGTGGCTTGCTATGTATTTTATTCAGCATGTTGGCTTACTTCTCTATGGGCACTCGAAAGTTGTTCGAATGCTCGTTCAGCCTGTTGGCCTACTGAATGATTTGTTTTGCTGATGACTGCGAATTGCCAGGACGAATTTGTTATGGCCTATGCGGCGCAACACCCGGGAGATCATCGGGTACGGCCAAGGCGAGTTTGTTGTGGCCTGTGCGGCGCAACACCCGGGAGAGCGTCGAGTGTGGCCAAGGCGAGTTTATTGTGGCCTGTGTGGCGCAGCACCCGGGAGAGCATCGGGTGCGGCCGAGGCAAGTATGTTGTGGCCTGTGGGGCGCAGCACCTGGGAGAGCATCGGGTGCGGCCGAGGCGAGTATGTTGTGGCCTGTGTGGCGCAACACCCGGGAGAGCATCGGGTACGGCCGAGGCGAGTATGTTGTGGCCTGTGGGGCGCAGCACCCGGGAGAGCATCGGGTGCGGCCGAGGCGAGTATGTTGTGGCCTGTGGGGCGCAGCACCCGGGAGAGCATCGGGTGCGTCCGAGGCAAGTATGTTGTGGCCTGTGTGGCGCACCACCCAGGAGATCATCGGATACTGCCAAGGCGAGTTTGTTGTGGCCTGTGCGGCGCAACACCCGGGAGAGCATCGGGTGCGACCAAGGCAATTTTGTTGTGGCCTGTGCGGCGCCACACTCGGGAGAGCATCGGGCGCGGCCAAGGCGAGTTTGTTGTGACCTGTGCGACGCAACACCCGGGAGAGCATCGTGTGCGGCCAAGGCGAGTATGTTGTGGCCTGTGTTGCGCAGCACCCGGGAGAGCATCGGGTACGGCCAAGGCGAGTATGTTATGGCCTGTGTGGCGCAGCACCCGGGAGAGCATCGGGTGCGGCCGAGGCGAGTATGTTGTGGCCTGTGGGGCGCAGCACCCGGGAGAGCATCGGGCGCGGCCAAGGCGAGTTTGTTGTGGCCTGTGCGGCGCAACACCCGGGAGAGCATCGAGTGCGGCCAAGGCGAGTATGTTGTGGCCTGTGTGGCGCAGCACCCGGGAGAGCATCGGGTGCGGCCAAGGCGAGTATGTTATGGCCTGTGTGGCGCAGCACCCGGGAGAGCATCGGGTGCGGCCGAGGCGATTTTGTTGTGGCCTGTGCGGCGCAGCACCCGGGAGAGCATCGGGCGCGGCCAAGGCGATTTTGTCGTCGCGGCGGACCGGAGTCGGCGGGGCGGAAGTAGTCGACGTGGCGGAAGTAGTCGATGCAGCGGACTGGAGTCAACGCGCGGAGGTGGTGAAGGTGAAGCGCCAGCCCCCGAGTGTCGGAGACGGAGTCGACGAAGGCGAGGCCGCCAGCCCCCGAGTGTTGGAGGCGGAGTCGACGAAGGCGGGGCCGCCAGCCCCCAAGTGTCGGAGGCGGAGTCGACGAAGGCGGAGTCGACGAGGGTGGGGTCGCTAGCCCCCGAGTGTCGGAGGCGGAGTCGACGAAGGCGGAGTCGACGAGGGCGGAGTCGACGAAGGCGGAGTCGACGCGGCGGAGTGGTGCCGTAGAGGCAGTCGACGCGGCGGACCGGAGCCGACGCGGCGGACAAAGTGGTTGTAGAAGTTGTCGAATCATGGATGCGATCTTGGCTAGTTGTGGATGTCGTAGTGGACGGAGTCGACGCCGTGAAGTGAGACGGAGGGAGTCGAAGCGGCGGGCTGGAGTCGACGCGGCGCGGGCAACGCCCAGCCCCCGAGTCCCCTATCGGACCGGCGAAGGGGAGTCGACGGTGCCGAGTCGACGAAGGCACTCGAGTCGCGTGTCGAGTGCAGCGATGAACTTGTCGTTTGACGAAGCGCAAGCCCCCGAGTGTCGGAGGCGGAGTCGATGAAGGCGAGGCCGCCAGCCCCCGAGTGTCGGAGGCAGAGCCGGTGAAGACAAGCTCGCCAGCCCCCGAGTGTCGGAGGCGGAGCCGATGATGCGGAGTCGATGAAGGCACCCGAATCGCCTTGTTGGTAGCGACGATGAAGTTGATGTCGTTGTCGACGTCGAAGGGCCAGCCCCCGAGGGTTTATTTCACCCTTCAAGAGAGCCGGTTGCATGTGTCGGCACCGATGACGTTGATCGATGTCACCTTGGTCGACGATGTTGTTGACGAGTCGCGGGTGTTGACGCTAGCGAGTTGTCGCGGGTCGTCGTAAAGGCTGTCGAGCCATGAACGCTGAGACTAGCCGTGATCGTCGTAGTTGTCATCACAGCTGGTGCAGTGATGCGGCTGCGGCTGTCGGTCGAGTCATCGAAGATGTCCGTAGCGGAGCAGCCGAGTATGCAGGTTTCGACTAGACAGCCGCGCGATCGCCTGTGTCCGTGGTCGACGCGCCAGCATACCTGACTTCATGGCTCCGAACGGGCATGCAATGAGATAAACATGCATGCATATGGATTAGGATAATAATCAATTGGACGAGTAATTAATGATAGAGAGTAGATTAAATTAGCGTGTATGCATGGAGCTATGCACAGGTCGCGTAGACTGGATTCCGTAGGAATCGTGCTCTGCGCTGACCTGTGTCTTCGAGCGACGTTGTCGTCGTGTTGGCGGCCGATCAAGATCGATCGGAATCGAGGGAGCACCCCCTGGCCGCTGCCGGCCGTACCAGCGAACAAATTAGCAGATGCGATCTGCCCAATGGCATGGCGGCCGACGCTGAAGAACTTGATTGCACCGAGACGGACGCCTGCCAGATGCGATCTGGGCATGGTTGTCGATGGAGATTCGGGCCGCCGGAACCGTGATCCAGCGCGCGTTCTTTCCCACAGACGGCGCCAATTGACGAGGTTGGGGCTCGGCAAATCCCTGGGTCGAGTACCCCGGGTTGATTGAGGGGGAGAGAGATGGCGCGCTGGTAGTTCCGTCGGCTGACAAGCAAGGATTTACTCAGGTTCGGCCCCTCATGGAGAGGTAAAGACCTACATCCTGCTTGTCTAATCTGTATAGATGATGATGTGAAGTTACATGGTGGCCGCAAGGGCGATGGTATGAGACGTGGTCTCGCTAGGGCTATGCCTATCTGTGTGTCCCGTGGGGATCCCCCCTATGGGGTGCCCCTGCCTGGCTTTATAAAGGGAGCCAGGTAGGGTTTACATGAGGTTCTTGTCTTGTACTTCAAGTTGTAGCTTGTTGGGCTTCATCGGGCCGCCAGGTGGGCCTTTGTTGTCATCTTCTAATAGGCCGCATGTCGGGTCCTAGTCTTGGCGTGCACCAGGTATCCCCACCATGGGGTAGTCGAAGAGTGACCCCACGACAAGCGCCACCGAGGGACGGATGCCGATGTAAGCCTCGCAGAGGTAGGCGAAAATGGAAAGGATAAGGATGGAGTTTGGGTGGAGATGAAGCAGTTGGATCTGGTACACCTCCAAGATCCCAAGGAGAAAGTCGGAAAACGGAGGGAGGAGACCGGCGTAGAGAGTTTGGAGGAAGATGGGGTAGTACCCCTCGGTGAGCCTGCTGCCGGCCGGCCTCATCTCGGTGGCGCCGTGCTCGTTGGTGCTCGCCGCCGCCAGGTGGCGCACCTTTGCTATCGCCGCCGCGGTGACGCGGGTCTGCGGCAGCGCCTCCTCGAGAGCAGCACCGCGCGCCGCCGCCGCAGACGTGCCGGCTCGCATCGCGGCTTTGCCCTTCGGGTCGATGTTTGCTTTCTTGGGCGCCATTGGTCGCCGGAGAAGGAGATTTGAAGCCGGAGCGCTCTGGAGAGATTGGAGGCGTTGGGAGAAGTGTGCGGAGGAGTTATGGGAGAAGTGATGGGCGCAGTCTGCGCGCCCAGGCTTTATTGACCGGCTCCCGAATCGTGGCGGGCCCCGCCACGTCGCCCGTTGAAGCCGAGGAGGTCGTGGCCTCAGGCGCAACCGCTGCGCTCCACGTGTCACGGCCCAGGCAGGCACCGTTGGGCCCTCGACGCTTCGCCTCCATCCATGGACCTCGGCGTGCCCATCGCGGGCCCGGGGGCTACTGTCGGCACAGTGGAAACCAGGGTACCACGGGCCGGCCTGCCAGGGCCCACAAGATTCTTCAGAAGATTTCGCTAAGGACCAGGCTCTTCAAGCCTGGCGAGCCTCGCGAGGGACCTCTCCTCCTCGCCAAGGGTCTTTCCCTCGGCGAGGGACCTCTCCTCGAGAGGGCATCTCGGATGCCACCTGCAAATTCTGCTAAGGACCAAGCCGAAAGGCTCGGCGAGGCCTTTTGCCTCGCGAGGCTTCCTTCCTCTCGAAGCCAGCTCTGCCTCCGCGGCAGAACGCACATGGGCTCTGCATCCTCCGCAGAGTGACGACCGCGCCAGCACGCGGTGACAGCAGCGCCACAGTTGCCATCTTTATGTATAAAGGAGTCAACAAAGCTGCACCAAGCAAAGGAGCCCCAAGGATTGCCACTTTGGTGATAAGGGAACCGTCTGCAGCTACCCTCCAAGGGCGACGTCACCGTGGGTCACCTCCCACCTCAGCAGCGCCAGCCCACCGTCCTGTTTGGACGGTGGCTTTTCCAGCTTTGGTGACGCCGCCCCCTGCCGTGGACCGCGTCCATGGACCTTACCTTTATGGTGGACTCTACCTTTATTGTGCACCGCACCTCCTCCTTCGTCGCCATGTGGTAGCCCTTCCCGCCAAGATGTTTTGGGGAAGAGGCCCGAGACGCCTATAAAAGGAGGGGGAGCACGTTCGGGTAAGGGGTTCGTGCCAAGATTCACAAGCCCAAACCCTAGATCTGAAGTTAGCGGTAGCCATTGTTAGCCACCCAGAGCTCGCCAAGCTCGCCCTGTACTGAAACCTCTCCAAGCAAGTGCAATACAATCCGAAGCAGGACGTAGGGGTTTTACCTCACCTAAAGGGCCCTAAACCTGGGTAAGACCGTGTGTTCCTCTCTGCAGTGCTTCCCCGCAGCGATCCAGGCGAGCACCGTCGCCGAGGCACGTTGAGGGTTGTTTGATTCCATGTTCAGCCCCTTACTCGATCCTTCGTGAGACACACCCAGTTCCTGGGACAGTTCTCTGACATTCTTCTAGAATAAGTTGCGTACAAGATCCTCATGGAGGGTGGTTGTTTTTTTTTTACCAAATCAAGAGATTATGGCAATAGACCTTCCGGCTAAGTGTGTCAACCACAATATAAATCTTACCAGAGATACAAAGAGTCCTAGGTCATACTCTTGAAGAACACCAACCATCGTTTCCGCTTGAGATTCAGATCTGGTTAGGTGTATTGATACTTCAGACTCAGCATGTCTGAACAATGGAGTTGCAACCGATACAAAAGAGGTAAAGTCACCAGATTCTCAAGAGATGGACTTCAGTGTCAAGCTCCAAAACAAGAGCTAGATTGCGAAATCCATGTGATCACGTTTTTGAAACGACAATTGAAGCATCATGAACTAGTTGCAATGAAACACAACCGAGTCCTGGTTGGAACATCAAATGAGAGGTTGAAGTTTGAGAACTTCTTCTCGAGAAAACAAGATCGGAAACTTCACTCGGGTTCACGGCGACATCTTTAAACATATACACGTGAATCAGAGGAAGTCACTTCCAATGTCCGGAACGCATACTTTGTGATGACACAAAGTTGGTTCTTACAAGTTTCCAACACTAGCGCCACATGTCCAATATGAATCTCTTCAGCATAGAGGAAATAAGAATGTCATTGATGGGCTCAATAACAACCTTATCAGAATACTCCAAGATGATGGACTCATATGTCATATGAACAAAGCAAAAGTATTGGTCAGATCAAAGGTCATGAAGGGTCTACTCAGGTGAAACACTAGAGTAAAACACCATCAAGATAGTCCTTGGTTCTGAGATTGATTTGATGATAGCCCAAACTCAAATCAAAGGTGGTGAGATAGCATATCCATGAAGGACACACTATCTTGCTTCAACACGAGAAAACTTGACATCCCCTTGAGAATGAACCAAGTCAGATTGAGCTTTTGTCTTTCAACTCTCCAAGTTGTTGTTGAAGCTCAACCAACTAGTCCAAGGGTATCCAACACGGTTTCCTTGGAGAAAGGAGCGGCTCAGAGAACTAGCTTACTCACGAACTTGACATCACGATCAGGTGACAACCTGGCGATACTTCTAGAAGGACAACTAGAATATCACAATTCACCACGTATGTCACTGAGTTCGAGAGAAGTCTTGCTTTTCAAGGCAAAACGATGTGGTATTGAGAGTTCTGGCATGAAACTAACTCTTTGACCGAAGATATGCGCCTGAATAAATGGACTTGGCAGCACAGTCAAACTCGGCTTAGTGATTGGATTACAAATCATGCTAAGAATGACATCAATGTCCTTGGATTTCAATGCAATAAGAATTGCTAAGGATATCCGATTACCACATCAATACGTTCACCCAACATTCTCAAGCACGAGTAGCTCAAAAGAAAGGTGGATAAGGATGTGTAGGAGCATCACTTCATCAAGTACGTCATGGGACTCAGCACGACCTCTTGATATATAAGAGTGTGACACTCGAAGGTAGAATAGAACATAAGCCAATGAGACCTCTTGATTTGCGGATTACAACACTTTGACCTTGTCCTAGAAATGGACAAGGTACTAGAGTTTGTTTCTCTAGACATCCCGAAGTGGAATGGCTTGAAAGACCACAAGAAGCATTGTGCAATGGAAGACTCCAATACACATTCGCAACTTGGCTACCAACTGGTAGACGAAGGTCGGAAAGCAACTAAAGAAGAGGCACGCTGATCAGGGGAATCCTGAGATCGTGGTGGATAGGGTAATACTCTTCCGTATAACCCATGCTGAAAAGGGAAGGTGTGGCAGAGTCATGATCATAGATGGAAGACTCACAAAGAACACTCTTGTCGTGATTCATTTGGTTCCAAGACAGAACCTCTGCCAAAGAGCTTATGGTGGGGAAGACCATAGTTGTCGCAATTCAATCACGCCAACTACCACAGGCATGAGGCTAGAACCGAAGTTACCAGCCATCCTGATGTGGGGTAAGTTATTAAACCTTCACTCAGGGATCAAAGGAATGGATCTTGGGTTAAAGGTCAGCATCATGTACTGAGATTCACACAAATAGCATGATCACCACATGGTTGAGAAATCGCATGATAGAACACACTAGAATCTAGCACAATCTGGGACCTTCGGTTCAAGTCTAAGGGTTAAACCCAAAGAAAGGAGTAACTACTATTTGAGTACACGGAGCGCACACAAAGTAGTAATCACGAGGTAACCTCCAGAAACCATCGCAGCTTCTGAAGTACCCAAGCAAATAGAAAGGAGGCATACAAGGTGAAAGGAAACCTCGAAGCCTAGAACAGAAGATTATGATGGAACGAAATCTCTCAGCTAGAAGGATACAACATAGAACTCAAAACATACACCAGATCTCGAGAACTCAACACTAGGTCAACTGGTTAAGAAACGTCATGTGCTTGAGGCACCTAGGTTTTGAAAGACTAGAAGAGATAGATAAACCCTTTCAAATCAAAACAAGGTAAGGTGACCCAGAATTAGAGCGATACCAGGTAAGGAGTAAAAAGAATCCTAAGCAGATTTTCTCAACTCATTTTTAAGTTCAAAGTAGTTTTCACAAACACTAGACTCAACATCGACCAGCAATAAGGGTTTGCTACAGGCAGTCCTGCTCTGATACCAAAACTGTGGCGACCCCGGATCCAGAGTTATACATAAGTGTTATGTGCTCTTAGACATGATAGCCGAGAGTTACTGGGGTACCACTCCCAAACAACATTCCACTGCAGGCTTGTCGGGAACACCGGTCACACAAAACCCCTCGGAAGACTACCACATCTAATCATAACCACGAACGCATAACAAAGAATCAAAGGATCTTGTTGTCGTGGTATTGTCGATTCTAGCCGCGGCAGGGGTGCCATCGAGCTAGGTAGAGAGAGGGGTTTTGGAGACATGGGGTGATCCGGTGACATAGAGACGAGTTTACCCAGCTTCGGATCTCACGACGGTGGCGAAATCCTACGTGCTGCTATAATTCACTATAAGGCTAATATCGCCGAGTTACAGTGGATTAGGACTTAGAGCGTATGTGCCCTAAGGCGTCCCAGGGGCCGGCTTATAAAGGCGTCCAGACCCTGGGCTTACAGGAGGAAAAACCTAACCGACTAAGTTACAGAGTCCTACTCTAATCCGGCTTGGGCCCTGCCTTGTGGGCTAAGTCTTCCGCAATGCAGGCCGGCTTCTGGAACCTTCCCTTAGCCGGATGGGCCTCCTACGCTTCAGCATACTGGGCCGCCCGGTTAAGCCGGATTCGGCTTACCACCAATTTGGGCCACCCCGGTCTGCTGGCTTTTAGTCTTCTCTGCGAGGACACCTGTTCGGCATAACCCCAACAGTAGCCCCCGGAAAACTTCAAGTACTTCAGCGGCTGGCTTCAATCTTCCGGATTTATGCTGTCCGGGAAATTCATCATCCGTCTTCAGTCTTGGAGCTTTTCCAGAAACCTGCAATCATGCCGAACAACTTTGCCGATTTAGTTGTGCCGGTTTTTCATGCCGAAAAGCACTTTGGACGAGTAACGTCACGCGTCCGCCGATTTGACGGCTGCGTCAGACCCATCAGTGTAAGTGGAGGAGCATCTTTGAATGTAGGGGCTAGTTTCCGTTTTTCCCGCGCTGGAATCGAGGCGTCGGAGGGAAGGAAACGACTCCAACGGCTTGATCCCGTGACGCGTGGCGAAAAATCCGGCTCCTGACCGTTGCACAAATCTCGGCGAAGCGCTATAAATAGCGACCTCATCATTCCCGCCGCGTTCACCACACCATTTGGAACCCTAGCTCTCGAAAATCACATCTAGATCTCATCTCTCTCTCTCCCGAGCTCGAACTCCTCTGATTTCCATGGCGTCGAGCGCTCCAAGCTCTCCAGTGGTTGACGCAGCGACAGCCATTCCGGCTCCGGCGATGGGAGGCACCACATCCGCAGCTACCGCCGCCACCTCGGAGCCATCCGCCGCTGCATCTGCTCCTGCCTCATCTCCAGTGAGCACCTCCGCCGCTTCGGGCCATGATGCGGTTGCCTTGGCAAAAGCCGCAGCCGAAGCCGCTGCCACAATGGCTTCTGCAGCTACAACTACTGACGCCGCCATCGAAGACGCAAGCGTTGGCGAGGAGGAGGAAGAATAGGAAGAAGCCGGCAGCAACAAGAGCACAGCCACCAACCCGATTCACAATTGGGGTTGTTCGGTGGTGGACGAGATTGAACTGAAGGGAATGGAGGCGGACGGAGCCATCCTTCCACCCTCAGAGTCTGCGCCGACTTGGCGATCCGGCTTAGGCGATCCTTGTCCCACTCCCATCAATGACGAACGGGTACTTCTCTCTTCCCATGTCATTAGGGGGTTTTCCTTGCCGCCTTCGGCTTTTCTAGTAGCTCTCCTAGACCATTACGGCCTCCAGCTTCAGAACATTACCCCGAACAGTTTGCTGTACATCTCCGGCTTTGTAGCACTGTTCGAAGGCTATTTAGGCATAAAACCTAGGTTAGACTTCTTCGAACGATGCTTCTTAGTCAAGAGGCAAACCGTGAACAAGGAGCTGCTGGTGGCCGGCACGATCAACTTCAACTGCCGCCGGGATATCGACTGGTACCCTCAAGTGCCAATCGTTGATTCGGCAAAAGGATGGGCGTCCACCTTCTTCTATTGCAAGGATGTGGCATCACCAAACCGGTTGCAGGGGCTTGCCCCTTTCACAGATGAAGCCGGCACGCCGCTGCCCTCTTGGAAGAAGAAGCCGTCAGGTGCAATGCCGGCGGAACCTGCCGCCATCCAAGCGAGGATTGCGCAACTGACGTCCGGCTCCCCTCCCTTGACTGGGGAGGACACCATCATTTGCTGGATGAAGAGACGCATCCAGCCCCTCCAACATCGTGCTCGCCTTCTATACAAGTACACGGATAATTCTGATCCCATGCGGATCAATGAGAAAGACCTGGAGCAGAGCCTGTTTGAGGCTTGCTTCAACAAACTCATCAAAGCCCGGCCTGGAGAAGGCCGGCAATATGAAGAATCATTGCCGATGTTTACGGCGACCAACCCTCCCCCAAAGGTACTTTGACTAAACAAAGTTCAATTCTTTGAGAAATTCGGGTTTGCCTTTTGTCGGACTAACATGTAATATTCCAGATTCCTGGAATCACCGACATCCGCCCTGCTGGGAAGCCGTCGTCCAGCAAGGCGTCCACGCGGCCCATCTCCATTTCCTCGGCTACCGTAGAAAGCCGGAAGAGGAAGGGCCAGTCGACCACGAGCGGCTCCAAGTCGACTAAAGACGACGATGCCCTTGCTGGGCTCAACATTCCCAGCAAGAAGTAAGCCAATTGACAACATCTCCTCCCTTCTTTGCAGCAATGCCGGATTTGCTAAATTTCGCTTTTCAACTTTGCAGAATAAAGAAGGGCGCTCCGTTGAAAATAAAGACGGTCGCCACAAGGAAGAAAGCCTCTCCTGCCATCCCTCCATCAACTTCATCAGTTCGAGAGCCGAACCCAACAGAGGAGAACATGCGCACGATAGTGCCCGCTCCGCCTATTGGGAGAGCCGGGGTAATCCCCCCCCCCACAGTGGACGTAGATGACGGGGAAAGTAACTGAAACATCCTCTCCAAGGGCTGAAGCTCCGGCTAATGATGCCCCAACCTTTCCCCCCATCAAAGCCGAAGCCTTCGACGAGGAAGGGCGCATCAAGCCGGAATTCATGAGCCGGTTCATGAAAGCACCTCGGCTTCCCCGGAAGAAGGGAACAACCGTCCGGGACGACGAGCCAGATCACACCAAGGCTTATGACACCTTTGATGTCATAGAGATTCTTGAAGATCAGCAGAACTACTTTGCTGATAGCTTTGAGGCCGGCATGACGCTTCTCCGCGAGCACTACCAGGTAACCTTACCAGTAGCCCCCGAGCACTATGCCGGGTTAAGTTATAAAAAACTAGCCGTCATAGTGATCCGAGTTAATGCGTATGCATACACTTAGCCCCCTAGCCACTGAATGTCGTCATGTAGCCACCTTAACTTGTAAATATAGATTTAGGCTTTTAGCAATTCCTTACGCAGATCCACCGAAAAATTGGCGCTGAAACCATCAATTCTTTGGGTGTGCGAAATCAGGAGATGCGCCGGCTTAAGACTGAACTGGCGAACAAAGACACCATCATTGAAGGGTTTGAAGCAGACCGGGTTCAGTACCAAGGTAACAATGCCGAATCTTTAACTTTGAGTGCCAGGCTTGTTTTTATACTGCTGATATTTTGTCTTGCAGATGTCATCATCAAAGCCAAAGAGCTTTCTGAAAACGCCGGCATTGTCGACCGGCTCCGCGATGAGAACATTGAGTTGAATAAGCTTAACCAATCAATGGTGGTGGAGCTGGAAATGGTCAAGAAAAATCTCGCCAAAGCTGAACAACTTCTGGAGTCAGAGAGGCAGAGCCACAAGGATGCCCTCACTGAGGTCCAGGGACCGGCTTAACAGGCGCCTCGATAAATCGCTGGCTATCGACAACCAGCTTCTGAGTAAGTATCGAAAAACTTAAACTCATCCCTCTGTCTTAGCCAAATATAAATGAACTTCGCCTTTTGCAGCTCCAACGGGTTACGGCCATGAGCTAACGGCGGAAAACCGGCTTGATCGGATTCTGGAGGTAGGGGAGCTCATCCCAAAGATTATTTCTTCAGGAAAAGAGCTTGCCAAGAAATTCTTTCCCGGCAACCCCGAGCCCCCGACGAGCCTTGCCAACTTAGAAGCTGAACTGGCCGAAGTAGCTTCATTCTTCGATGAACGGCTTCGATCCAGCGCTCGTGGAGGTGCCAAGACGGCCTTGGGCTTAATGATGGCACATTACCTGGAGGCGGAAGCCTGGCGTGTGGCGTCCGGCTTCCCTCTGGAAAAGGAGGATGGCACACCCCTGGACGACCAAGATCACAAGATGATCCTTCGCTCCGTCTCTGGCTATGCCAGCAAGATTGCCAACATGGTCTCCTTGACCACCATCTTCAAGGAAATGCCGTGCCCGCCAACTCCTGCTCAATCAGATGATGACAATGAGGCAGCAGAGAAATCTTCATGAGCCGAACTTGCTCGCTGAGCCGGCCATCCTGAAAATGTAATGGGCAAAGTGTAAAGCCGTCCAAACAATGTATATGTCTAGAAATAGTTAAGCCTTTTGCTGTATGTTAGTCAGCTTTATATTTTTTTCAAATTTGCAATTTTTATGCCTCAGATCAGTCTGGCCTTGACACCTTAGCTTTTAAACGCCGGCAAACCTATGGCGAAGCTAACTCGCTGAGCAACAGGGTACGCAATGACCAATCTATTTAGACTCAGAACAAGTGCCGCCTTTCAGTGCCGAAACGCTTTGAAGCAAACCGGCGCAAAAAGCTAGCAGACAAACTTTAATTTGGCAAAACGTTGATTTTTCATCACCTTAAGGCGGATTCAATCATGAAAGAGTTTACCAACGAGAGCAACACAGGCAATTTCGGGTAAACAGATAATAACAATGAGATCATGGGGAAATAAATGATGGTACATATTCTCGAATTCGACATGAGAGAAACCAATTCTTATTTCATGAGAACATTGACATGGTTACAATAGAATTTGCTAAGTGTAAAAAGGACGTAGATGAGCGATATTCCATGGACGTTTCGTCTCATCTAAGTCGTCATCTACATGCCTTTTCCTCTTACGACCTTTCTTCCTGGGATCTTTCTTTGAATCCCTTAAGTCGATGAGGTAATATGACCCGTTTTTCAGAACTTTGCTGATAACGAAAGGTCCTTCCCAAGGCGGGGATAGTTTGTGCTGCCGGCTTTGCACAAGCCGAAGCACTAAATCGCCCTCTCGAAAGGATCGATTCCACACTCTACGGCTCTGATAGCGACGTAGATCTTGTTGATAGATGGCGGATCTCTGGAGAGCTAACTCTCTTTCTTCTTCGAGGATATCTAAGCCGTCTTGACGTGCTTCTTCTGCGTCTTTTTCAACGTAGGCTGCGACTCGAGGCGAATCGTGGATCATGTCAGATGGGAGCACCGCTTCTGCACCATAGACAAGGAAGAAAGGGGTGAAGCCGGTTGATCTATTTGTGGTAGTACGAATACTCCATAAGACCGCCGGCAATTCCTCAACCCAAGCGCCGGCTGCTCGATGCAAAGGAGTCTCAAGCCTTGGCTTAATACCTTGCAGAATAATGCCGTTGGTGCGCTCTGCCTATCCATTGGATTGCGGGTGTGCCACCGATGCCACGTCGAGTCGGATCTTTGATCGGCTACAAAACTTCGATAGCTCACCGACGGCAAAATTTGTGCCATTGTCAGTGATAATGCTATGCGGTATTCCGAATCGAGTTGTAATCTCGACAATGAACTTTTTGGCTGTAGCTCCGTCGAGTTTCTTGATGGGCTTGGCCTCCACCCACTTCGTGAATTTGTCGACCGCCACCAGCAGGTGAGTTAAGCCTCCTCTTGCCGTCCTGAAAGGTCCCACCATGTAGAGCCCCCAGACCGCGAACGGCCAAGTAATAGGGATCGTTCGGAGCTCCTGAGCCGGCAGATGAACCTGCTTTGCGTAGCGCTGACACCCTTCACAAGTCTTGACGATGTTGATAGCATCCTCCTTAGCCGTCAGCCAGAAGAATCCGTGCCGAAATGCTTTGGCGACTAACTCCTTTGCCGCCACATGATGCCCGCATTCGCCGAAGTGGATTTCTTCCAAGATTTGTCGCCCTTCCTCTGGAGAGACGCATCTTTGGAAGATGCCGGATGTGCTCCTCTCATAGAGTTGTCCATCAATAATTGTGTATGCCTTTGATCGGCGCTCAATTTGACGGCTTAGTACTTCATCGTCCTTGGGCAGTTTCTTACTAATCAAGAAACCAATGTAGGGTGTGGTCCAATCAGGGGTTACCAAGCACACCTGAACTGATTCTGCCGACAAGGGATAATCTTCGTCACCCCCTTTGATGGACGGCTTGTGTAGGTGATGGAGAAATACGTCTGGTGGCACTGCCTTTTTCCTGGAGCCTATTCTGGCCAAGGCGTCAGCAACTTCATTGTCATCTCGAGAGATATGTCGAACCTCTAAGCCGGCAAAACATCGGCCGAATTCATCGACTGTTCTCCTGTATTCCGCCATTGTGGGGCTCTTTGTGTCCCAGTATCCATCAAGTTGCTGTGCAACTAGATCCGAGTCACCATAGCAGAGAATGTGTTTTACTCCCAACTCCTTAGCCATATGGAGGCCGTGGAGGAGAGCCTCATACTCTGCTACATTGTTGGTGGCATTGAAGTGGATTCGGAGGACATAGCTAAGCTTATCACCCTTAGGCGACTTTAGCACCACTCCAGCCCCCGAGCCCTCTTTCATCTTTGAGCCGTCGAAGTGCATTATCCAGTGCTGAGAATCCGGCAAAGGTGTGCTTTCCATCGCCTCTGTCCAATCTGCAACAAAGTCGGCTAGAACCTGAGATTTGATGGCGGTCCTCGGCTTGTACTGGATGTCGAAAGCTGCTAACTCGATGCCCCATTTTGCGACTCGGCCCATTGCGTCGGCATTATTGATGATCTCTCTTAGTGGAGCCTTGCTGACCACCGTGATTCTGTGATCTTGAAAGTAATGCCGTAATTTTCTGGCGGCAAAGAATACACCATAAGCTAATTTCTGGTAGTGAGGGTAGCGTTGCTTTGAATCTGAGAACACCTCGCTAATGAAGTAGACGGGGCGCTGATCCGGCAATTGCTTTCCTTCTTCCAGGCGTTCCACTACAATGACAGCTCTTATGACGAAATTCGTGGCCGACACGTAGAGGAAAAGCGGCTCTTTTTCCTTTGAAGCTGCTAAGATTGGAGCATGCGTTAACGTATACTTCAGCTGAGCCAAAGCTGCCTCTGCTTCCTCTGTCCAAACGAAATTGTCCGACTTTTTGAGGAGCTTGTATAATGGCAGTGCTTTGTCGCTAAGCCGGCTTACGAATCGGCTTACAGCTGCGACGGAACCCGTAAGCCGTTGAATGTCTTTTAGACAGGACGGCCTCTCGATGTTCTGGATCGCCTTTATCTTTTCCGGGTTAACTTCAATTCCTCTTTGGGAAACAATGAAGCCCAGAAGCTTGCCTGCGGGTACTCCGAAGACGCATTTTGCCGGATTAAGCTTCATCTGGTACTCCCTTAGATTTGCAAAGGTTTCCGAAAGATCGGTGATAAGATCACCGCGCTTCTTCGACATGACCGTTATGTCGTCGACGTAGACGTGAACATTGCGGCCAATCTGTTTGTCCAAACACCGCTGCATACACCTTTGATAAGTAGCACCAGCGTTCTTTAAGCCGAAAGGCATTGTGACATAGCAGTAATTTCCATATGGCGTGGTGAAGGACGTCTTGATTTGATCTAACTCCTTCATCTTAATCTGATGGTAACCCGAATAGGCGTCCAGAAAACATAACATCTCTGAGCCGGCAGTTGAATCAATGACCTGATCGATACGCGGTAAGGCGAACGGATCTTTAGGACAGGCTTTGTTTAAGCCGGTGAAATCAATGCACATACGTAGCTCAGAGGTGTTTTTCTTTGGGACTAGCACGGGATTTGCCAACCAATCAGTGCGGACCACTTCACGGATGAACTTGGCGGCGGTGAGCCTTAGGATTTCCTTTCCGACCGCCTTGCGCTTCTCAGTTCCGAGCCGACGGAGGCCTTGCTTGACCGGCTTTGCGTCCTTTTTGACTTTTAGGGAGTGCTCGGCAAGTTTCCTCGGGACACCTGGCATGTCAGATGGTGACCAGGCAAAAATGTCCCAGTTCTCACGGAGAAACTTGACGAGCTCGTCTTCCTATTTGTCGTCGAGGCCGGTACCGATGATGACCTCCTTTGACGGATCGTCTTTTGAAAGCTTGATCTTCTTGGTGTCGTCCTTCGGCTTGAAGCTTGACTCAACCTTGGAGGACGGCTTTTCTGTCGCCGGCATCTCATCGGGACCAATTGTTTTCTTGAGATCCTCCAACTCTTCCCTGCAGAATTCTTGCTCAGCATGGAGGGCATTGGAAGCCTCGCACTCTTTGGCTTTCTTGAAGTCACCTTTGACTGTGATGATCCCGTTAGGTCCCGGCATTTTCAGCTTGCTATAAATGTAGCAGGGCCGAGCCATGAACTTGGCAAAAGCCGGCCGCCCAAAGATTGCATGATACGCACTTCTGAAGGGAACCACCTCAAAAGAGACGTCCTCAGTCCGGAAATTATCGGCTTCACCAAAGGTGACCTTCAGGGTAATTTGCCCCATCGAGGAGGCCTGTCGTCCCGGCACAATCCCATGAAACTTCATAGTACTGTGGGTGAGTTGTGACTCGGAAATACGCATCCTCTTCAATGTTGCGGCATAAAGTATGTTGATACTGCTACCGCCATCCATAAGCACGTTTGTTAACTTGTATTTGTCGACTATTGGGCTGACGACTAAGGCGTTGGTGCGCTTTGCTGGAACTCTATCCGGGTGATCGCTGCGATCCCATGTGATGGGTGTGTCGGACCAATCCAGATATTGGGGAACTGCAGGCACTGTAGCGTTGAGCTCTCTCCAAGCCGCCTTTTATTTGTGTGAAGAATCTGTCGCCAAGTTGACGATGAGACTTTCGGCATGCTTAGGGAATTTGCTGCCCTTTTCTTTGGAGGCAGCATCATCCGACTCTGAAACAGCTTCCTCCTTCTCTTTGTCGTCTTTCCTGGACTTGCGTTTTTTCCTTGATTTGCCGGCTTTGGGGTCCTTGGCGATGTCTCGATTGATGTGACACTGCTGGAGCGTGTGGGAACTTGTTCCATACGTCCTCAGATGATGGACACAAGGGTTATGTTTGATGTCGTCTAACTTCACCGCTGGCGGCCGGGATGATTGGTTACTTGCCGGCTTCTTGCCTTGCCACTTGCCATTGCTTGAGCCACCTTTTCCAAAGGCAGCAGCGACTTCGTGAGAAGGGCCGGCTTGGTCTTCAATCTTCCTTTTCCCGGACTCGCGTTAGCGGTTTTCGGCATCCTTCCTGTTGTCATCATCAGCGGCGGCGTACTTGTTTGCGCAAGCGAGTAAGCCCCCCAAAGTTTCCGACTCGTCGCTGTAGATCATGAAGCGAAAAGTCGTCCCCTTCCTCAGTGACTGCTTAAAAGCATGAATCGCCTGAGTTTCTGAGACGCCTTCGCAAGCATTCTTGATTTCACTCCATCGTGAGACAAACTCATGGCTAGACTTGTTCTTTTGCTGCACGCACCGCTGTAAGTTGAAAATCGACTTTGGGCGCTTATATGTGCCCTGGAAGTGCTGGATAAAAACACGCTTCATGTCACCCCAGGTATGAACTGTCCTTTCCGGCAAACCTTCAATCCACATGCGTGCCGTCCCGGTTAACATCAGGGGCAAGAATCGTACTGCGGAGTCGGCGCTGCCTTGATATATGTCGCATGCACTGACGTAATCTGAGAGCCAGGTCTCAGCATTAGCCGTACCACTATACTTCTCAACCATCTTTGTTACGTTCGACAAAGTGGGAGGTAGAATTTGCTCTCTGATTGTTCTGCCAAAGCACTTGGGGCCGAGGTATTGGGCGTCTCTAGCCGACTTCCTCTCCTCGATTAGGCTTCGGACATCATTGGCTGATGGCGGTTTAGCAACCGACTTTTCCTGTCTTGGTTCTTCCCTGTGACGGCTTTGGCTCGCCTGACTTGGGTTGCGCGGAGGGCCTGGAGTCCTTTGCCGTCGTGGAGGGGGTATGTACTTGGAAGGGTTATCTCCCTCTTTGCACGGTGGAGGCGGCGGTGGAGGTGGCATCTGATCTCTGTTATCCTCCCTTCGGGGTTGGTTTTCCCCTTCACGTCGTCGCTCCTGACGGGGTGGTGCTGCCGTCTCCTTGCGAGGGTCCTCCTTTCGCTGGCGGCTTCGATGTCTTTCCCGACCAGCCTCCCGATGGCGAGAAGAGCCAGTCCGGGTTTCCGCACCTCTAGGCTGCTTGTCCTTCGGGTCCTTGCTGCCTTTGTTGTGGCTGCTTGAGCCGGCCGGGTCATCGTCTGGGTCTGCAGGGGCAACAGCCATTGGTTTGTTGGCAGTTGATTTGCAAAGGCGAGAATCGTCAACAAGCCGTCCTGTCTTGACTTGCGAATCGTTTTGCTGCTGCTGTGCAACCTCCAGTAGATAAGCCGAATACTTAAGCCGAGCGTCACGATCCAACGACTTGTCGAACATGACTTCCTGGGCAGCCTCAATGTTTTTGGCTAGGGTATTGAAATAACACAAATTTGTCACCGGGTCGCGCCGGTGGTGGTACTTCCTCCAGACTGAATCAACATGGTCGGCTTCCCACTTGCTGCGGAAATCCAACCTTTTGTGCAGATTTTTGTCACGAGCCGGACGGAAAACATCGTCAGCCCCCTTTTCTCTCTGCTTTCGGATGAACTCCGTCTCCTTGTTTGTGAGCTCAACTTCACGCTCTACTATCTGGGCGGCTTGCTCCTCAAGTAGGGCGCGGCGCTTCTCGATGTCGTCCAGCGATGCGTTCGGAGGGAGTGGCGTTAACAGTTTCTTGTACCTCACCATCTTTCTTTCGTGCTCCCTCTCCGCCGTCTCGCCGGTCGTAGCGTCAATGTCGTCTCCTTCCGCCGGCACTCTATCTGTCCCCTTCAATGGAGCCAGTGGCGGCATGAAATCCACCTTGAGATTTCCAGCTTGTGGAGTTTTTTCATCACCATTGGCGGCTTTGGAGGTGTTGGGGTCGTCCTTAGGGTCAGAGATGTTTCCCATCAAGACCTCGGCAGGGCGTCCTAAGCAGGATGCAACTTTCCGACTAAAATCGTCGGATTCTCCTTCAAATTCGAGGTCCTGCTCCATATGGGCGGTGTCCCCTGATCCGGCTTCTGAAACCACCTCGGCCTGCAAAGCAGGTAGGATAGACTCAGGCTCATTCATCGACTCGTGTGAGCCGGATTCTCCTACAACACCGACGAAGTGGAAGTCCGACACCGCCATGTTGGAACTTGCGTCATCTTCAGAGTCTTCGTCGTCAGCGTCGAAAGCCAGATCCAGATCGGCGATCTCGTCAGAGTCCAAATCCGACTCCTCGTCGAGGTTGCTTGGGTGGGTGGTGGGCAAGCTCGAGGTGAAGCCGAGATCGTCCAAGGCCTGGGCGGTGAAGCCGACGAAGATGTCGAAACCGCCGATGGATACCGTGGACCAGCCGGCGGGATCCTCCTTTGCCGGTGTCCAGAGGCCATCATTGAAGATGTGGCCGGCTCCTGATTCGTCGAAGTAGCTCACCATGCCGACCGCGATGGTGTCGCCGACTCCGCCTGCAGCTCCTGGACAGATCGAAACCCCGGAGGTCTCTTGCCCCACGGTGGGCACCAACTATCGTGTTATTGTCGAATCTAGCCGCGGCAGGGGTGCCATCGAGCTAGGTAGAGAGAGGGGTTTTGGAGACGTGGGGTGTTCCGGCAACGAGAGGACAAAGGGTTTACCCAGCTTCGGATCTCGCAACGGTGGCGAAACCCTACGTGCTGCTATAATTCACTATAAGGCTAAATCGCCGAGTTACAGTGGATTAGGACTCAGAGCGTATGTGCCCTAAGGCGTCCCCGGGGCCGGCTTATAAAGGCGTCCAGACCCTGGGCTTACAGGAGGAAAAAACCTAACCGACTAAGTTCAGATTCCTACTCTAATCCGGCTTGGGCCCTGCCTTGTTGGCTAAGTCTTCCGCAATGCAGGCCGGCTTCTGGAACCTTCCCTTAGCCGGATGGGCCTCCTGCGCTTCAGCATACTGGGCCGCCCGGTTAAGCCGGATTCGGCTTACCACCACTTTGGGCCACCCTGGTCTGCTGGCTTTTAGTATTCTCTGCGAGGACACCTGTTCGGCATAACCCCAACATCGGACATGGTGGATATGTGGGGTGTTTAATTAAAATGCTAAGAAGGCTTGGGTGAGTTGCCATCGGGGATGGTGTTTTGCCTCACTCTTGCCCCTAGGTGCGAGTTCTTGTCTCTAGACTCAAGATCGAGCATGCTGCCATTGGTGGGTGTATGGGCGCCTTACTGACCAAATAATTTGTGAGGGGCTTGTCAAGGGTCCTCTAGTTTGCTATTTCCATTTGCGCGTGAGTGTGTGGGTGGAAAAAGGAACGAGGATGGTGGTGTTTAGGATGTGGCCGCAGGGCAGGGCGTTGGAGGCGCTGAACCTGTCCTTCCGCACACTGATGGCCCTTGAGTAAGCCTCATGCATTGTAAAGGTCTAACCGCGCCCGCTCGCCGGCCTTCCCCGGAAGAGGGCCAATTAGGTGAGCCGGACGGTACCAATGGGTAAAATAGTACACCCCTGCAGGGTTTAATCTTTTCGAAAAGCCGTGTCCGCGGTTATGGACGACTTGGGAACGGATACACGAGACCATAGAGAATCTTAACTTTAATTAATTAATTTGGCAGCTAAAGGTTGCAACTCAACGTGTGTGTGAAAGGTTCATTTCCTCGAGGGTGATTCGGGGGAGTGCCTTTGTTGGAGATGAGAGTTGGTTATGGCTACAAGTAGGTTCGACGAGAACCGAAGATGAAATGTTACCCTCTTATCCCCTTTATGAAAAATATTCTGAATAGACGATGCCTTGTGTCCTTTATATCTTTAAAATGGAAAACTAGCTTTATGCAAAATAGCTACATATACAGCTTAGAGCCTCCGTCAGTCATTGGGCCTATATCGCCCTACTAAACTTGCGAGTACATCGTACTCAGTCTCTCTTTGCTGCCTTTATATTTGTATTTCAGAGGAGGACGACACCGAGCAGCTAGGTGGGTTCTTCGTGGACGTCGACTAGTAGTCCGGGGTTCCCAGGTGGCAGCTTGGGACTATGGAACAAGCATGATGGGATCTTTTATTTGTAGGCCTCTTAGGCCATATATTTGCATCTTGTTGTTAGACAACACTACCCACTTCCGCTTGATGAATTGATAGTCTGTGACCTTTTGATGTGTAATATTTGTATCTTCTCTTATATGAGTTGCTATATGCTTTTGTGTCGTAGAGTCTGCAATGTGCTAGTTGTTCCACAAGTCTCGGTCTCTTTACTATACGTGAAAGCGATGTCTGAGCTTATGGCATGATCGAGGTGTTGTGTGCCGATGATCCATTCCGAGCACACCTGCCAATGAGTTTTGGCCTGGGATTGGTAAACCCAGTAACCCTCGATTGTGTAGCATGACCGGTTACACAATGTTTCACTATATAGTTCTGGGGTCGGGGTGCTACAAGTTGGTATCAGAGCAGGACTGCCTGTAGGAAACCCTTTCTATTGGTCGATGTCGAGTCTAGTTCGTGAAAATTATTTTTAACCTAAAAATGAGTTGTGAAAACCATCTTAGGATTCTTTTTACTCCTTACCCAATTCACTCTGATCTCGGTGTCATCTTACCTCTATTTGATTTAACGGTGTTTTTGATCGTCTGCAAAGTTCAAATCTTCAGGATCTCGGGGTTGGGTTTCTACCTTTAGTTACTAGTTATCTTTACTCCTCTGCCAAATCTAAAACATGAAGAAAGGAAGTATGATGGTTCGTCAATATACTCCTTTGCTTTAGCCCAAGATCTTGAACCGAAGGTCCCGGATTGTGCTAGGGCTCCGGTGTAATGATTCATGAGGGTTGTAACCCTTGTGAGCATTATGCTCTTGTGGGTCCCAGTACATGAAGCTGATCTTTAACCCAAGATCTTTTCCGTCGAACCCTGGTGTTAATTGTCAAACCCTACATCGGGTTGGCAAAATCTAAAGTTAGTCTTCAAACTCGAGGTTGCAGCCGTAAATGGTTTCCTCGACAATGCTCTTCTTCGTCACTAGCTTTAGCTATGCTCTCTATCATGGAATCATCTGAATCACGACGGGATTGCTCTTAGTGAGTTTTTCCATCAATACTTGTGATTCCTCCACTAACATCCATTTATGAAACCCTTTCGGCACTAGTTGTCTGAAGAGTGCTAACAGGGCTTCTGCTATATCCTAGAATTGTTGTTAGCCCGTTCCTTACTCGAAAGCTGTGGTCAGACCTCTATCTATCTGTTGACAGTCAAGTTTATCGTGCATTGGGGTGTTCTGATGCATGGTATTCTTGTGGTTCATCAAGGCATTCCACTTCGGGATGTCAGGAGGAACAAACTCCGGTACCTCTTCCATTTCCTGGAAAAAGGTCAAAGTTTTGTGATTCGCGGAGTAAGAGCTTGTCTAGCTTTTGTTCCGTTCCACCTTGGAGTGTCGCACTCTTTTATATCAAGAGGTCGTGCATAGTCTCATGAGGTACTTGATGAAGTGATGCTCCTACCCTTCCTTATCCATCTACCTCCGAGCTTTTCGGGCTCGAGAGTATTGAGGATGAACATCGTTGTGGTAATCGGAAATTCTTAGCAAATGTTATTGCTTTGAAATCCAAGGACCTTGGTGGCACTCTTAGCATGACTGGTAATCATATCATCGAGCTGAGTTGTCTATGTTGCCGAGTCCAATCGTCTGGTGCACCTTCGGTCACCGAGTTTTGATTCTTGTCGAAACTCTCAAGACCACCTCCTTTTCTTTGAAAGGCAAGTTTTCTCTCGCAACCAGTGACTTCTGTCGCTATGGATCCGAGTGAAGTTTGCTTTGTCTCCTCGGGTTAAATCACAAGTTGGGTATGCATACGTGCATTATTTAGCTGGTAGGTTGTTACCTCCCGTTCGCTGATTAAGCCATGTGTGCACACCAAGCCCTGACCGAGTTGTTCCTAAATAAGAATAAGTTGTCAAATCTCGTCCGCTTACCGGTGTGTCCCAATCCTAAATCAGTTGGGCCTCATTGATGGAGTTCATGTTGGATCAAATTCCTCTTCGTGAATCGTGACCCAATGGAACTCCCAATCTACCTCGTATGCTGGAGCTTGACACTTAGCCCTAGTGACCCTACTATCCGTTAACTTTCGGAAACTCCCCTCCAGATCTGCTCAACCTGGATAATCTGCACCCCTACCCAACTCTGAACCTCAAGCAGAAATGGTGCTTGGTGGTTTACCAAGAGCATGACCTAGATCTTTTAGTAAACCCGATGAGTTCGGTGTTGTGGTTCAAGCACCTCACCGCAAAGTCGATTGACGAAATCCCTTCAATCCCCACTATCCATGTGTATCATGGGTAGTTTATCCTAATAGTTCCCCTAAGGTCTTTTCTCTATCTTCAAGTACGATCTTCGCTTGAGGATTGATTGAAGGCTATTCCGAAGTCTGAGTGTGATATCTATAACCTTAAGGAGAATCTTACCACGGAGTGCTAAAAATCTATCGATAGATTCCCTTACTCCTTGTATCTTGTGAATAGCTCATGTATGAGATTCGATCCCTCTATCTAGTGGTGGACCAATGCTATATCTACCCCTCCTATGGGAAGCCAAGGTTTATCCCAATCACACGGGCAATGTGTGGATTTACTCGTCACATTAGTGCTGAAGATTTTAATCTTAAGGAAGCATCTGGTATGGCGAAGGCGTGAAATCCCGAAGATGTCCTATCACCTCCCGAAGCTTCAAATCTCTACGATCTATATATCTGGGTGATTTGAAATAATGTCTTAGTCTTGGACCAATATCCTGAACAAAGTGATCGGTTGTCCTATCCTCGGCTCGGCCTTTGTTGGTCCAGTCGTTCCTAGTTTTCTTCAATAGCGTATGGTTTTGGGAAAGTTCATTTTGGTCTATCACCTTTAGCTATCTTCTGTTCTTCCGCCCCATCGGCACGTCATGCTTCTTAGCTCCCAGTTTGCACCGAGGAAGATCATCGTGAGATCGAGAAGACCGTGGAGGATACGTGTTGTCATGTTTTACTCCTCTCTACTTCTACTCTAGAATCTCGGGACGAGATTCCTGTAAGGGGGGTAGAATTGTAACAGCCCTAGATTAGTACCCTAAAATATGGGCCAAATTTTCACTTTTTGGTTTGCATTGCATCATGGCATACTTGTTTAAATTGCTAATTCTAAATAAAGCAACACTTGGAAATTACAAACTAGGGGAGCAAAACCCTTCCCCAAAAATCCCAAACCAAATGCAAAGCTCAATTTGGAAAAATACAATATTCTTGAATTTCCAAGTTGTCCCGGAAGTTCCAAGAATATATTTTATAAATAATTGTCAAGGGATTTTTCTTGTCAAGCAAATAAAGAAATTTGAGAATTCAATTTGGTTCAATTCAAATTATATTTTTGGAACCAAGTTAAGCTTTTCAAAAATTCAAACTAAAATCATGGGGAGCTTCAATATTATTGTGAGGGCCTCCATGAATATTTTCATTGTTTTTGGAAAGGCTTAAGTGATCCAAATAAATGCAATTTGGGAATTATCAAAAATGACCTTAAGTAAACCCTATGAGAAAATATGGTGCAAAACATTTTATTTTGCCAAACAAATTTTTGTGGAGATTCTAGGTGTTATGGGGAGCCCACCTGAATTTTTGTGGAATTTTATAAAATATCTAAATCCCCCAATTAAATCACAGAAGTTTGCTATGGACCTTCTTGTAAATAAAAGAAAATAGGCAGGGGGTTTTTGCAAATAGATCGTCTCCCCCACTATGGCTCCAGTGCCACCCGTGCCCATGCCGCTCCCGCCCCTCGCTCCATGCCACCGTGGCCCCTGGACGATAAGGAGAGCCCCATGCCGCCCACGACGCCATGCTCTTCACTCTCCCTCCCCTGCCCCTCTCTCTTTTCGTCGCATGCGAAAACCCTAACCCTACACCGGAGACTAGCTCCTGCCGCCACGCCGCTGCCTCGCCGCCTATTGCCGTCGCTCCGGGCCGCCCCAGACCACTCCAAGTGCGCCATCGGGACCGCCTTGCCGTGCTGCTCCTCCATGCCGAAGGAATCGGCACGGGGCAGCCGACATCGGGACCGTCGTCGCCGTCTCCCCCGCTCCTGTCGCCGCACGCCGAGCATGCGCGCCTCGCCGTTCGTCCTCCCCGGCCTTCGCCGACTGCATCAAACCACTCAGGGTGAGCTCGCGGTGCTTCCCGTCCTCCTTGTGCTCTCCCTCTCCCTCCCGTTCATCCTAGCGCCGAAGGCCGACGCCGGCCGCCGCCTGTTGCCGTCCGGCCCGTCGCTCCGACGACCACCACCTGTCGGCTCCGCCCGTTTCTAGCACGCCGAAGTGCGCCGCGTCCCCTGCGCCCCTCCGCTCGCACCCTCGCTCACCGCATCCGGGCACCACCGTGCCGTGGTCACCGCATCGGCACGCGCCGGTCGCGGCATTTGACTGGCCGCGTGCGTGCGTGCTCGCCCGGCCTGCACCCCGGCCTTGGGCCGACCCGGAGGCCGGACGGTTCGGGTGGTGCCCCGGCCTGCACGCCAGCCTAGGCCGACCTGTGGGCCGGCCGCTTCGGGTACCGTCCCGGCCTCGGGCCCGGCCTGGCCGGCAGTGAGGCCGGCCTGTCTGCCCCTTTTGGCTTTTCTTTTGTGAAATAAACTGAAATTAAACATTTCATATCTTTTCGAATAATGCTTCAAAAATTGCAAACCAAATATCAAAATGTTAAGAAAAACAATCTCTACATGATATAACAAATATAATAATCTTTTGAACTTGTAATATTGTTGTTTAGTTAAGAATTCCTAAAATGGGATAAATAATACCTAATTTGGAAAAATCATAACTTATTAAATATTGATCCAAAAATTATGAATAAGATATCAATGTGATCAACACTTCAAATGCAATCAAACCATGCTAATATTACATCATGATCACAAATATTTATTGGATGTTATTCATAATTGGTTTAAAAGAATTAAATTCAAATAATTATTTAATTTCGCTATTTATTCTTCGGTACTCAGAAAATTCCAAATGGGGTACCAAAATGATCGGAAGAACAAAACCTTTTTAATCATGTCATGTTCATGCATATTTGAGACACTTCTCTAATAATTTAATAATTTATAAAGAATGTGGTCACTAAGATAAATATGGGGTTGTTTCCAAATAATTGCAATAATTATTGGGCTCCCCATTTAATTTTGCTATTCAATTTATATGATGGTATATTTACATCAATTTTACATGTCATCATGTGATTGAGCATTGCACCTTGTGTTCATGTGATTTATTTGTTCTTTTGTATTATTTTTGGGTATCGATAGATTCCGGGGTCGAGGGTGTCTCTACCTACCCCGACGAACCGTACTACACGCCCCGGCAGCAAGGCAAGAGATAACCTAACCTTCTTGGCATACTAGCATCCTATGATTTTATCAACTTATTTTATCCACCATAATATTGCATGCGATTCAAATGTCATCTTTGATCAAGACATAGAGTATCCTATGAATGCTTGTTTTTTTTCCGAGCCAATCACATGTATCCCTACCTATGAACCTTAGTGTTGATGTGTTGGCCGGAGACAAGAATATAATTGTTGTATTTATATGCTTAGCCATGCTTAGTCAAATGCTAGCAATGTCCGTTGTTTAATTCGATAATTGTTGATGATGATGGAATATTTCGGACATGGTGGATATGTGGGGTGTTTAATTAAAATGCTAAGAAGGCTTGGGTGAGTTGCCATCGGGGATGGTGTTTTGCCTCACTCTTGCCCCTAGGTGCGTGTTCTTGTCTCTAGACTCAAGATCGAGCGTGCTGCCATTGGTGGGTGTATGGGCGCCTTACTGACCAAATAATTTGTGAGGGGCTTGTCAAGGGTCCTCTAGTTTGCTATTTCCATTTGCGCGTGAGTGTGTGGGTGGAAAAAGGAACGAGGATGGTGGTGTTTAGGATGTGGCCGCGGGGCAGGGCGTTGGAGGCGCTGAACCTGTCCTTCCGCACACTGATGGCCCTTGAGTAAGCCTCATGCATTGTAAAGGTCTAACCGCGCCCGCTCGCCGGCCTTCCCCGGAAGAGGGCCAATTAGGTGAGCCGGACGGTACCAATGGGTAAAATAGTACACCACTGCAGGGTTTAATCTTTTCGAAAAGCCGTGTCCGCGGTTATGGACGACTTGGGAACGGATATACGAGACCATAGAGAATCTTAACTTTAATTAATTAATTTGGCAGCTAAAGGTTGCAACTCAACGTGTGTGTGAAAGGTTCATTTCCTCGAGGGTGATTCGGGGGAGTGCCTTTGTTGGAGATGAGAGTTGGTTATGGCTACAAGTAGGTTCGACGAGAACCGAAGATGAAATGTTACCCTCTTATCCCCTTTATGAAAAATATTCTGAATAGACGATGCCTTGTGTCCTTTATATCTTTAAAATGGAAAACTAGCTTTATGCAAAATAGCTACATATACAGCTTAGAGCCTCCGTCAGTCATTGGGCCTATATCGCCCTACTAAACTTGCGAGTACATCGTACTCAGTCTCTCTTTGCTGCCTTTATATTTGTATTTCAGAGGAGGACGACACCGAGCAGCTAGGTGGGTTCTTCGTGGACGTCGACTAGTAGTCCGGGGTTCCCAGGTGGCAGCTTGGGACCGTGGAACAAGCTAGCTGGGATCTTTTATTTTTAGGCTCTTAGGCCATATATTTGCATCTTGTTGTTAGACAACACTACCCGCTTCCGCTTGATGAATTGATGGTCTGTGACCTTTTGATGTGTAATATTTGTATCTTCTCTTATATGAGTTGCTATATGTTTTTGTGTCATAGAGTCTGCAATGTGCCAGTTGTTCCACAAGTCTCGGTCTCTTTACTATACGTGAAAGCGATGTGTGAGCTTATGGCATGATCGAGGTGTTGTGTGCCGATGATCCATTCTGAGCACACCTGCCAATGAGTTTTGGCCTGAGATTGGTAAACCCAGTAACCCTCGATTGTGTAGCATGACCGGTTACATAACGTTTCACTGTATAGTTCTGGGGTCGGGGCGCTACAATCAACCACCGAACAACCCCAGTTGTGGGACGGGTTGTTGGCCGCACTCTTGTTGTTGCCGGCTTCCTCTTCCTCTTCCTCCTCGCAGACACTTGCGTCTTCGACGGCATCATCAGCAGCCGCGGGAGCAGAAGCCACTGTGGCAGCGGCTTCGGCTGCAGCTTTAGCCAAGGCCACTTCGTCGCGACCCGAAGCGGTGGAGGTGTTCGCCGGAGCTGAAGGGGACACAGATGCAGCGGCGGATGGCTCGATGGCGGCGGCGTCGGCTGTGGATGCGGAGCCTCCCATCGGCGGAGGCGAACCGAGCGACGCGGCGTCAGCCACAGGAGAGCTGGGGATGCTCGATGCCATAGAGCTCGGAGGAGAGATGGAGTTAGCGCTCGGGAGATGAGATCTGGAGGAGCTCGATGCTAGCGTTGCGAATGGCCTGGTAGTTGCGACGAGGACGATGCGTCCAGCTTAAATAGGGGGCGTGTTGAGATTCGGGCAACGGTCGAGAGCCGAAGTTTTCACCACGCGTCACGGGATCGAACCGTTGGAGAAGTTCCTTCCCTCCGACGCCTCGATTCTTGCGCGGGAAAAACGGAGTTAGCCCCTGCATTCAAAAGATGCTCCTCCACTCACACTGCTGGGTCCTACATAGCCATCAACTCAATGGACGCGTGTCATTACTCGTCCAAATACTTTTCGGCATAAAGAGCCAGCACACCGAAATCGGCAAAGACCGTTCGGCATGATTGCAGGTTTCTGGGAACGCTCCAAGATTGAAGACGGATGATGAATTTCCCGGATAACACATTGCCGGTAGATTGAAGCCAGCCGCTGAAGTACTTTAAGCTTTCCGGGGGCTACTGTTGAGGTTATGCCGAACAGGTATCCTCACAGAGGAGACTAAAAGCCAGCATACCAGGGTGGCCCATAGTGGTGGTAAGCCGAATCCGGCTTACCGGGCGGCCCAGTATGATGAAGCGCAGGAGGCCCATCCGACTAAGGGAAGGTTCCAGAAGCCGGCCTGCATTGCGGAATACTTAGCCCACAAGGCAGGGCCCAAGCCGGATTAGAGTAGAACTCTGTACTTAGTCGGTCAGGTTTCCTCCTGTAAGCCCTAGGTCCGAACGGCTTTATAAGCCGGCCTACGGGACGCCTTAGGGCACGAACCAGAACGATCCCAATCCACCTTTCACTTTAATCGGCGATATTGCCTTATCTATAATAACTAATAATAAAAGCAATAAGGTTTCTGCGGTTTGGTTTGGTATGTCATTGAAATTGTCTCTAAAGTTTAAAATAACTAGCAAACATGCCCGTGCATTGCAACGGGACAGAAAAATCAACTTAGACACAAAACCGACAAATTGGTTTGATCTGTGTTTATTTATCGAGATTAGAAAACGTGTTTGATTTAACTTCTAGTATTTATTCTTGCATGATTTTTTTATAGAAAAATATGACTCCCTTTGGGTGGATAGTTTGAGTGGCTCGACTGCTATTTTTATAGGTGTCTTTGGCTCATCAACTGGGCAAAATAAATCCATGTCGATTGGTTGGATCGAAGGAAACAACAGACGAATCTATATTTTGTTTCTTCTAACTACCAAATCAGTGTAATAATAAATTTATCGTCTGACCTGGAACAGTTTCTTCAAATTATCTATAAATCTCTATATATTTTGTACGATTTTATAAAATGGAAGTAAATAATTTCTCAACAATCTGGAATACATTGCAGATGTATTCTTTTACAACTTCCACTAAGCATTTCATAATCTAACAACTAATGGGTTTTTGTACCGAAATGCTTCAAGAATTCTATGAAAAAATTCAGCAGCTATACATGTCCATATACGGATCTGTACGCAGTACGTGAAACACATCGAGAGAGGCTTCAAGAGAAAAAATAAAATAGCAGTGGTACCAAACTCCCCATATCTGCCAAGTGCCAACTAATTAGCTAAATCAACTAACTATTAGTTAATTGATCGCCTGCAGAGGCTGCACGTCATGGAGGAGGCCGGCGCTAGAGGCCGCCTAGTATTGAGAGTTTTTAGTTTCGTTTTCCCCAAATAGTGCAGTTGAGGGGAGCAGCTAGGCCACGCCAAAGAGCGCTCTGCTGCGTGCTGAGCCGGGCCAGGTACAAACGCATCATGAGGAGCAGCTTGGAAAGCTCCGCCGCCTGTGCCCCGTGCTTGGAAAGCCGTCATCGGCCGCGCGCCCAGTGGATTGCGGCGCGGTCCCGTCGCCATGTGTGGCCGGCGCAGTGGGCGCTTCTCGCCGGAACATAGGAGTACGTGAGGGCGGCTGCTATGCGCATCTCACCAGGAGGGCCTCCCTGCTACGATCGCTAAGGCCGCGCCGGAGCTGCCGCGTCCTCTTAATGATGAGAGGAAGAGGGTCATGGGGGCCGTACGTACATGATCCAGCCGTGGCTTGCGTCGCGGAATAGATAGAGGAGATAACAATTTGTGTGTAATGGCAGTGGTGGGTAATTTTGTTGAACTTTGAGGTCAATTTTAAGGTTGGACGAAATAATTGGGAGAAGCAACTCTTCCTTTATTATTAGGTAAAGATAAAGATAAAGATTACCCACCGTGCCAATCATAAGTTAAAAAACGGTTCGCGCGAGTAGTCCTAATTTTCCGACAGCAACCGTGCGGTCGTCGCTCTTTTTCCCTCGTCCCTCGTGTCCGTGCGCACTGCCTTGCTCTGGCTCGTGGAGGTTCCGCTTCGAGGAGGTCATTGTTCTTTCCTCCCAGGCTCTCACCCCTTCCTCCTGTCCCCGACCATCCTCACGCGCCGCATCCTACCGGCTCCACCGCGACAAGCAGCCTAGCGACATGGCCCTCTCGTGCCTCGCCTCAAGCCTTTCATACCCGTAGGAGGCTGCCGAGAACCGGGCTCCACTACCATGAACCGCCCAGTGACCTAGCCTTCCTCTGCCTCCTCGCTGCGGCGCTCCGTCAATGGTGGCCGCATGCTGCTGCTGGAGCTGCCGCCCAACGACCTGTCCCGTCCCCATCCCACACACCCCACGCCGCCACCAGGAACCCACTCCTTCACCGCATCGACCCCGTCCTCCTCCGCCCTCGGCAGCCCAAATCCATCCCCGTGCCAACCCCATCAGGTCTTCTCTCCTTAGGAAGTAATTTATAGAATTATCCGCAAGAGGAGGCTGCTGTAACACTGCAGGAGGTCGTCGTCCATGGCCTGAGTGAAAGAGGAGGAAGATGCATCGCGTGGAAGGTCGTCGTTTTCTTGTGAAACAGAGGAGTATTGACTGATTGGTGTCCGCCGTCTGCAGCCACTCCGTCCCGTAGATTTAGTACTGAGGAGAGGCAACGCGGGGAGGGATTAGCAGGTAAAATAATTACCTGACAAGCGGTTTGTCGCCGGTGAGAGCGTGAGAGTTCTGAGCAGAACGAAGAAGAAGATGACTTGCCCTTGCCATACCTGTACGCGAATAGGAATTAAGGGTACGTTTGGTTCAATCGCTAACCTAGCCTAACCCAGCTATAGCTCGCGAGAAAATCTTGCCGTCAAGAGCTAGCCAAATTGACTTGCCCAGGTGCGGGACGTTTTTCTTACCCATCGGGGCTAGCTTGCCCTCAAAAGTCAGATTATTGCAACTGTACCAAACGCTTAGTCTAGCCTAGCGCGGTTAGGTGGGCAATAGCCGAGAAATTCACTCTGCCTCCCGAGCTCAGCTGCTCCTGTCCAAATAAAAAAATCAGAAAAAATAGTAAAACCTTTCAAAAAATTCTGAATTTTTTGGTGATGAACATATACATGTTTTCTACATACGTGACAAAATGACATTCCTTCTGCTCTGTGAAAAAAAAACAAAATCTCTGCTCTGAAAACATACTTTTTAGATCTCATTTTGGTCACTGAATTTCTCTTTTTTTGCACAGAGCAGAAAAATTATTATTTGCTCATGAAATTTTACATGAATATAAAAAACATGAATATGTTCATCACCAAAAAATTCATATTTTTTTGACAGGTTTTACTATTTTTCTGTTTTTTAAGTTGCCAGGAGCAGCTGAGCTCGGGAGCCAAAACGCCCCCTTCGGCAATAGCCTAGCTATTGGGGATTTTACTCCATGCGGTATGTTTTTTTTTTCCGTCACGTGAGCGAGCAGTTGGAAAAATGATCTAACATATGGGCTCCAGCTTTAAGGCCCAACGTTGTCCTTAAGCGTTGTGACACTCTTCATGTATTATAGCAATTTCCCTTTAAAACAAAATCTGCAACAGCAATTGGTGTTGGCCACATCTTAAGGTTTACTTAAGAAATATGCCGTTTTAAAGTAAACTTAAGAAGTAAGCATTGAAGACGTCTCTAATGGAGTGCATAATCTTGTCATGTCTATTTATTTGTGTACTTTTTAATAATTTTTTTTTACTTAGTCTACCCTCACTAAGTCGATTTAAAAATAGCAATTCTCGGTCAAGTGACAACAGTTCCATCGGTGATATACAAATAATTGTGTGTCCATCTGGTAAAAATACAACTTTTAACATGGTAAAAGTATCAAGCAGATATACTCATATAGAAGTTTAAGCTCCCAACCATGGCATCAACGATACATCGATGAGCCGCACCCCAGGCAAAATTAAATATCAATGCCAAAATTTCTAGCTTTGTTGTTCTTTTGGGTAGAAATAATTACTACGCACGGATCAATCGACTTTAGGATAAAATTTGGATCATGTCGACGTTTATCAACCAAAAATTGTTTTTCTGAGAACCCGTTGCAATGCACGGGCATGTTTGCTAGTAGTGAATTATAGCAGCACGTAGGATCTCGCCACCGTCGTGAGATTCGAAGCTGGGTAAACCCTTTGTCATCCCGTCGCCGGAACAACCCTCGTCTCCAAAACCCCTCTCTCTACCTAGCTCGATGGCACCCCTGCCATGGCTAGATTCGACAATACCACGACAGGCACCATCACCGTTCGCGGCGACGAGAAGGACGCTGTCTGCACTATCGAGCACACATACAAGGAGGCCGCTGCAATCTACCCCGCTGACAAAGATGCTGTCGAGCCCAACGCTGCACCTGCGAAGAAGAAGCAGCTGTTCTCCCAAGAACGCGCCGCCACAAAGAAGGGGTCGCTGGACACCAGCAGCTCGAGGGCTACCGTCACCATCAGCGAGGGCCTCCACCCCAAATAGGAAAGCGTGTGCGTCGCCTTCCTTCTGGAAAACGCTAACATGTTCGCATGGACACCGTCATACATGCCCTGTCTACCAAGGGAGGTGATCGAGCACCACTTAGCATTGTGCCCCAGCACACGACCCGTGAAGCAGAAAGCGCGACGACAAGCGCCTGGAAAACAGGACTTCATCGTTCAAGAAGTAGAGAAGCTCAAGAAGGCCAAGTTCATCCGCGAGGTCGCACATCCCGAGTGGGTCGCGAACCCCGTCGTGGTGCCTAAGGCCAACGGCAAAGGACGCCTCTGCGTCAACTTCACCGACCTCAACAAGGCCTGCCCCAAAGATCCGTACCCACTACCATGCATCGACCAGATTGTGGACTACATGGCCGGCTGTGACCTCCTCTGGAGGCTATTCTTCTTCTTAATAGGCTCCTCAACTTGAGGAGCAATAACTTGACTCTTCTTGGGAGGTGGCCTTTGTTCAACTCGTGGTTGAGCACAAGATTGAACAAGAGGCCGCTTCCCTAGTTGCTTCTCACTAAGAGGCTTCTTCTTCATTGGGCAATCCCGAACGTGGTGCCCTTCAACTTTGCACTTGAAGCAAATGGTCTTGGCCGGATTCTTGACTTGAACTTGGCCCTTCTTCTTCTTCTCAACCGTGGACTTGATCTTGTTGTTGGAGTTGAATCCAAGTCCACTCTTGTCATTCGGGGATTGTTGTGCACTCAACATGTTGTCAAGTGCACGCTTCCCTTCATGACGCTTTTCCAAGTCATTCTTCAAAGAAGTGACTTGGGTCTTGAGGTCTTTTATTTCCTCTACATGGTTAGTGGCAACAAAAACACTAGAGGAAGTAGAAGCTTCATTGTTAGAGCAACAAGGCAAAGCAAGTAATTCATCACATGATGTACCAATATTTTTAGTGGATGAATTACTAGGACTAGCACATGGCAATATAGCATTTTTAGTTATGGTTGTGCTATTATCCACATGAGGCTCACAAGATTTTACCTTTGTCATGATGGCCTCATGAGCTAACTTTAGACTAGCATAGGATGCTAGAAGATCATCATTAGAGCTAGATAGCTTTTTATGACTTTCTTCTAACTCCCTATACTTGCTAGTTAGCAACTCAAGTTGAGCCCTTAGCTCAACATTCTCCTTCAAGGTAGATGCTTCACAAGAAATTGAGTTAGTAGCACAAGCATCATTTACATTTGGAATAGAAGAAGAAAACTTGGCAAGCTCATCATTTAATCTAGCATTTTCATTTTTCGTGACTTTATATTTAGCATGAGCATGGTCACGTTCTTTAACAATTTTAGCAATTATTTCATTATGAGACTCCTCGATAGATTCTAATTTCACCTCTAGAGAAGCACGAGTCTCATGCTCTTCCTCAAGAGCATCTTCTAACGATGCTTTCTCCATAGCATCATCTCTCTCGATCTTACCCTTTTCGTCAAGGATGGCTTCCAAAGCCTCAATAGTTTCCCCGCGCTCAATAAGCGTTTTCATAATTTTAAAGAGCATAGCTTGAGCATTTTTATTTTTAGGAAGGGCTTTAAGAATCATAAGACCGTTATTTTGAAGCCTAGCATTAACCTTTTCCACATCATCTTCTTCATCATTTTTATCATCATCATTATCATCATTATTATTATCATTGCTAGAAGAAGATTTAGCCATAAGGCAATGAGAGGTGGATGGAGATGAGCAATTAATTTTTGAACTACTCAAGTTCACATCTTGTTCCATAGCAAATTGAGCTTCCTCTACATTATTATTAATACAAGATTTAGAGGGAACACAAGCATTTTTATCAAGGGAACAAGATGAAGCAAGCATATCATAAAGAGATTTATCCAAGCAATTTTTAGATGATATGCAAGGACTATCAACACTAACATGTAAATCATTTATAATGCTATGAGTGTTGAGGTCCAAAGATGAATCATTGCAACTAGATAGAGGTGAAGAATCATCAATAATGAGCTCACTATCCAAATTGCAAAAACCATCACTACTCACCATCATATTGGATTGTGGCTTACCACATTTTGGTGAAGTAGACGAAGACGAGAGCTCGTCACGGCCGGAGATGGAGGGAGAACAATCATCCTCAATAATGTTGGACACTCCATATTTGTCTTGAAGCTTGGTCCAAAGATCATGAGCATCCTGGAGAGGCATGATTGACTCGAAAATTACTACACTCACAAACTTGCAAAACTCATTAGAGGCTAGAGCATCTAGATATAAGTTTTTCTCGTCCTCTAAAGTCGTACTTTTGTAGTCCTTTGGAGGAGAAAAACCTATATTTAAGATACGCTCAATATTGGGGTCCAAGACCCGTAAGTGACTAAGCATATGAGTTTTCCAAACATGAAAATTTGTGCCATTAAATCTAAACAAGGAATTGTGCACTAAATCCCTAGACGACATCTTTACTCTCTAGGCGGTAAAGCCAAACAAGAGAGACGAGGCTCTGATACCAATTGAAAGAACAAGCTATGCCCGGATGTCGCCTAGAGGGGGGGTGAATAGGCGATTAAAACTTTTTCTATTTAGGGGCTTGATAATTGCGGAATAAAACTAGTTGTTTAAATTAACAAGCCAACAACCTAAAATTCTAGGTTTACCTAAGTGCACCAACAACCTATGCTAAACAAGGCAAGTAACAAGGTGATAGCAAGATATAGACTTCAAGCACGATGGCTATCACAATGTAAATTTGCATAAGAAAAAGCTCGGGTATAGAAATAACCGAGGCACGCGGATACGAAGATTTATTCCCGAGTTCCTCCTTGTTAAGGGAGTACGTCTCGTTGGAGGGGTGTGAGCTCGCCACAAAATGCCTACTCAAGATGCCACAAAGGCCTCACCCTATTCTCCGATGAACCGCACCCAAAGGTTTGGTTCACCTTCCACTATCGGAATCCTTCGGGGCGGATTCCGGAGCCCTTACAACTTTTGGGGCACACACCCACAACTCAATTGGGGGCTCCCAACGTGCCGAAGCTCCACAAGCCGAAGTCTTCACGGCACCACCACCGTCTAGGGTCCAAAGACCCAAGAGTAACAAGCTCCCAATCTTCAATCCCACGAATCACCGTGGGGAGCACAACCCGATGCAACAAATGCAAAAGGGCAAGAACACACCAAGTGGTCAAATTATTCTCCCAAAAATCCAACCGAAGCAACTAATGCTACGGAGGGATTTAGGAGGAAGAACGGAGGAGAAACACCAAGAACTCCAAAATCTAGATGCCACAAGTTCCCCTCACTTAGAAGAGATTTTGTTTGGTGGAAAGATGGATCTAGATCTCCTCTCTTGTTTCCCTAAATTTGGGCAAGAATCATCGGAGGTATTAGAGGAAATCGAGCTCTCAAAATGTTGGCAATGGAGGAGAGAGAGCAAGGGATGAGATCTATACAAAAAATGGGGAAGAAAACCCTTTTATAGGTGGCTCCAAAAAAGAGCCGTTGGAGGAGAAAACGTGGGACAAAAGGGGGAAAAATTCTGCCCAGGCGGCCCGGCCTGGGGCCGGCCTGCAGCGCCAGGCCGCCTGCAGCCGGCCGGCCGGGCAGCGAAACAGCAAAGACACGCAGCAGCGCAGGAGCCAGACGGCCCGGCCTGCCAACCCGGCCTTGGGCCGGTCGAGCTACCGGGTGTGCCGGGCAAGAGCCCGAAGCCACCGGCCTGGGGCCGGCCTGCCGGTGCGGGTGGGCCGGGGAGGTCCCCGAACGGGCCGGCCTGAGGCCGGCCTCGGTCCCGGCCTGGCTGGCCGCTCTGCATTTTTTTTTCTTTTTCAAATTTCTGAAATTCTGTTTAAAAAAAAACTCCGAGATAGAATTGCAATATCTTTCGCATACGAACTCCGTTTTCGATAAACTTGGACTCGTTGGAATCGTCAAAACGAGCACTACAAGAATATGCAGAGAAAAATCATAGTCCAAGAATATATTATAAAGATAAATGGGGAAAGGTAAAAGCTCCCATTTGCAAATCGGAAATGCAATAACTTTCACCCACGAACTCCGTTTTCGATAGTCTTGGACTCGTTGGAATCGTCACACCGAGCACAACAAGATTATGCAGAGAAACATCATAGTCCAAGAAAATATAATAAAACCAAATGGGGAATGTTAAAAACTCTTTTTCGCAAACCGAAAATGCCGCATCTTTTGCAAATGAAGTCCGAATGAAATAAAACCAATTTTGTTGGAAAGAGGACGACAAAAGCAACCTTTGAAAAGGCAAACAAGCAATGGAGATTTTGCAAAGAAATGGAAGAGATAAATCTCCCGCACGGATGAACCGGCAAAATCTCCAATACCGAAACCGCAATAGAAGACGCATATGAAAACCGTTTTCGGTGAGCTTGGCTTTGTCATGACAAGCACGACAAGCACCAAGACCACACCACGATAAGACAAATAAGAACCAATAAAGATGATAGCATGTATGCAAAGGTTTGTGCTCTCTACGGCGATACGATCACGATATTCGGTCGAGAGCCCCTCTTGATAGTACGGTTATCTATCCTATAAACCGGTCTCTCACTAAACAATATGAGACCGTAAAATAGAAACCCTATCAAGATCATACCTTTGCCTTGCGCATTAATCCACTTGAGATCGATGAAGACGATCTTCAACTCCTCAAGACGCACCACCTTCCTCGATTGCGCTTCGGTGAAGATTCACTTGATGCTCCCCCATACACCAAGATGGGAGACGCTCTCTTCGGCATATCTTCACTTGGCCTTGAGTGATGATCAACCCGCACAAAGCCTTGATCAACACACACTTTCCTTCTTCCCTTAACCTTGACTCCAACAAATGGAGAACAAGCAAACAAATGGACAACCTACAAATATAGCTCAATGCAAATATTAGTCCATAGAGATTGTCATTAATTACCAAAACCATGCATGGGGGCAACCATGCACTTTCAATCTCCCCCATTTTGGTAATTGATGACAATCCCTTTTTAAGAGGGTTTATATAATGAATAAAGCATCCTTGCAAGACAAACGAGCAAGGATGCAAGCGCATTAAAGGCAAATGCAACAAAAGCATAAAACCCAAATTCCCTTAAACCCTCTAAACTTCTCCCCATTGGCATCGATTACTGAAATGGGAAGAAAAATTTAGAGAGCCAATATAATATGAGTTCCTCCATAAAGGTGATGGCAATCCCTTTTAATGAAAACTAGAGGAAATCAAACTATATTGAGGACAAGATTGCAAAAAGGATGAAATCATTTTAAACATCTCCACAAAGGAGAAAGGCAATCAAAAAGGATCCAAAGCGAGAGTTCTAAATAAAACCGGAGAAGCTCCCCAATATTCATGCACTATGGAGAAGTGCACAAAAATGGCATCCTCGCTACCCAAAATTATCTAGAACACGCAACAAGTGCAAGAGTGCATAATGCAAAAGCAAATCATAGCACTTGCACCAAAGATGTGGTTGAGCCATAAAAAGATACCAATTTTCAAAGATTCATCATAAGATAGGCCCAACCGAAATAAGAAGATCTTTTAAAGAAATATGTTCACAAGCTTAGGGATACCAATTGGAAACTAAAACCAACTGAAAATGCCAAAAGAGAGTGAGAGCATTTAGTCAAATGAAAATCAACATGCTCACCATGGTAAGCATGAAGTAAAAGATCCTCACGAATACATGAGTGTGCAAAGATACCAATAAACAATAAGACAAGCACTCATGAGACAAATTTGGAGCCACCAAAGAATTATAGATGAAACACAAGGTGGCTCAAAAAGAAATAGGATACCAACTAACAGATGACCTCTCTCATATGTATAGGTTTCTAACTAGACAAATCGTTGATGATATACATCCACAAAGAAACTTGCACATATGAAATGGTCCGGGAAAAAGAGAACAAGGTATCCAAAAGGAAGTCATAAATATACAAACGAGATTGTTGCTTAAAAGCATAGCACATAGCTCAAATTTATCTCATTGTATATAAATGAACTTCAAATATATCAAATGCATCACACATATCACTAAGGGAACAAGAGATAGTGGAGATGCTTTGATTTAGGCAACAAGTATCACAAGGAAATAATATCAATTGAAGAAAAAAGGTTTTTGCAAATTCATCACACATATCACAAAGATATATTAAGTGAAGGAAATAGGCCAAAACCACAACAATTGCATATAAAAGCTTTTCATGCCAAGAGGCAACCTACACAAGGTTGGATACTAAAAGGTATGCATGGGATAGATACTTGTTACCGAGAAGACATTGGTGATGAAGATGATGAGAGTGGGTTTATCATCAAAGCTTGACACGACACTCACACGGTGAGAACACCTTCCTTATGAATGAGGCAAGCATCCAATGCATCTCCATTGTACCTAAAACACAATTAGAGTACAAAATGGTTCCCAAACTCATTGGGTCCCATAGTAGTTAGATAAAATACAATATATAGGAAACACTCCACATAAATATGTGCATATAGATATGAAATTGAATTTCATGCACATCTTAGCCGATTTAGGATTCGGTGGAGTATCCCCTATATATTGGATCAAGAAAGATAAGCATGCTAAAATAATATAAGTTAGTAACCGAGCATGCAAAGGCTTTCTAGAACCAAAAGAGATACAATTTGGACGAAAACACAAAGTGAACCAAAAGGTTGTCCAAATTATATCAAAATCCAAATCAACACATGAATTAGGAGAAATCAAATCAACCTATGATTGATTCCAAAACACATCAACACATGAAGTGTGATATCAAAAGGAATCAAATCAACACAACAAATGATCGATAAGACACCAATTGAAAATAAGATACCAATTAAAACAAACAAAAAATATCAACTAGGAGAAAAGATACCAAGAAGAGGGTGATACTTGACCGAAATCAAGTAAAGTTAAAATAAGGCAAAAGGTATCAAGACTCCCACAATAAATATCAATTGGAACAAATATCTATGGAGGAGATATTAAATTCCAATTAATACCAATTGAAGGTGCCAACACAAGATAAAGAATCAAATGCCAATTGAGAGGATCAATAATTGATAGAAAGAATAGTGTTCTAAATAAAAAGGAATGCTCCCCCAAGATTAATGCATTATCTTAGATATTTGCATTTGAATACAAAATGCATGCACAAGGGATCATTACTCTCCATATTTTATCTAAAACACTAAACACTACCGATTGAAAGATAGGATCCATTCAAAAGGCAAGGAAGGCAATAGATAAAGCAAATCAACGCAAGAGACAATGTGAAGATGGTCTACAAAATCCACCACAATTACTAGTATCACTTGTCATAGACAAGGAGTATATAGAGATATTTCTCGGTGGTATAAAGGAATGATGTACAAGACCAACTTCACCACAAACTAGCAAATGGCAAAAGATAGGAATTAAAACACCATTTTTAAAGAGGTTTGTTGGTAGTTTCAATTATTCGAACCAACCGGCAAAGCCATGGTTAGAATAAAAGGAAACAAATGGTTTCTCACATAATATATGGGAATGCATATTAGAGAAAAACCACACCAAGCAACCTCACACAAACAAGAACCAAAGGGTAACCACAAAGGAAGATTGGAACTTGTTTGAATAAACATGCCACATAGGAAATGGATAATGTACAATATCAACTCTAAGTGGCAAACCTCAAATGTTCACATTTTGTGGGATTGTAATATGCACATAGCTTATTACTCCCCCATAATGTGATAATTCATTTTATTTTCAAACAAGAGGCAAATAAAACCAACTAGAGAAATTAATGGACATTGTAGAAATTGAATTTCTCATGAATATGACATACCACATAGTAGCTAGATAATATTGAAATATCAATACTAGGTGGTGTGCTTCATGTACACACATTTTTAGGTTTGTGAGGTGCACAAAGCACATCACTCCCCCAAAATGGGATAGTCCATTAATATCTCAAAGAGCCAAATGAAATCCACACAAGATTCAATAAAGCTCAACACACAAATTACACATACATGATACACAACTAACATACACAACCTTGAATAACAAGATAAGTAAGAAAGGAGCATATCACATACAAACACATGCTAGGAACAAAACTAACACATGCTAGGGAGCAAGCAACTTTCAATGAATATGTGAATTAAGTACAAGTTACCGCAAGGAGGAGCATTGGATATGAGATAGATATGTGGTAATCCAATTGACTTGGCTTGAGAAACATACCCATGAAGATCCCTTAATTATTCAAAAATAGCCAAGTCACCAATGTCCTCCACATCAACCTATTGATTAAGTTGAAGCTTGTTGGTCCCCAACCAAGTTGGGTCCTAAGAGGTTAGTCACAATAGGCTTGGGAACCCAAATGGTGCTTTTCTTGACGCCACTTTGAGCTCCCACATATTTGGCAAACACATTGCCACTTCTATCCTTCCCAAGAGAATAATCATCATCAATTATGATAGGGTTGGATAAGGTACCGTTAGTGCATGAAGAAGCAAAATGACCTTTGCCGCGGCAAAGGTAGCAACACCGACTCTTCTTCTTCTTCTTCTTAATAGGCTCCTCAACTTGAGGAGCAATAACTTGAGTCTTCTTGGGAGGTGGCCTTTGTTCAACTCGTGGTTGAGCACAAGATTGAACAAGAGGCCGCTTCCCTAGTTGCTTCTCACTAAGAGGCTTCTTCTTCATTGGGCAATCCCGAACGTGGTGCCCTTCAACTTTGCACTTGAAGCAAATGATCTTGGCCGGATTCTTGACTTGAACTTGGCCCTTCTTCTTCTTCTCAACCGTGGACTTGATCTTGTTGTTGGAGTTGAATCCAAGTCCACTCTTGTCATTCGGGGATTGTTGTGCACTCAACATGTAGTCAAGTGCACGCTTCCCTTCATGACGCTTTTCCAAGTCATTCTTCAAAGAAGTGACTTGGGCTTTGAGGTATTTTATTTCCTCTACATGGTTAGTGGCAACAAAAACACTAGAGGAAGTAGAAGCTTCATTGTTAGAGCAACAAGGCAAAGCAAGTAATTCATCACATGATGTACCAATATTTTTAGTGGATGAATTACTAGGACTAGCACATGGCAATATAGAATTTTTAGTTATGGTTGTGCTATTATCCACATGAGGCTCACAAGATTTTACCTTTGTCGTGATGGCCTCATGAGCTAACTTTAGACTAGCATAGGATGCTAGAAGATCATCATTAGAGCTAGATAGCTTTTTATGACTTTCTTCTCACTCCCTATACTTGCTAGTTAGCAACTCAAGTTGAGCCCTTAGCTCAACATTCTCCTTCAAGGTAGATGCTTCACAAGAAATTGAGTTAGTAGCACAAGCATCATTTACATTAGGAATAGAAGAAGAAAACTTGGCAAGCTCATCATTTAATCTAGCATTTTCATTTTTCGTGACTTTATATTTAGCATGAGCATGGTCACGTTCTTTAACAATTTTAGCAATTATTTCATTATGAGACACCTCGATAGATTCTAATTTCTCCTCTAGAGAAGCACGAGTCTCATGCTCTTCCTCAAGAGCATCTTCTAACGATGCTTTCTCCATAGCATCATCTCTCTCGATCTTACCCTTTTCGTCAAGGCTTGCTTCCAAAGCCTCAATAGTTTCCCCGCGCTCAATAAGCGTTTTCATAATTTCAAAGAGCATAGCTTGAGCATTTTTATTTTTAGGAAGGGCTTTAAGAATCATAAGACCGTTATTTTGAAGCCTAGCATTAACCTTTTACACATCATCTTCTTCATCATTTTTATCATCATATCATCATTATTATTATCATTGCTAGAAGAAGATTTAGCCATAAGGCAATGAGAGGTGGATGGAGATGAGCAATTAATTTTTGAACTACTCATGTTCACATCTTGTTCCATAGCAAATTGAGTTTCCTCTACATTATTATTAATACAAGATTTAGAGGGAACACAAGCATTTTTATCAAGGGAACAAGATGAAGCAAGCATATCATAAAGAGATTTATCCAAGCAATTTTTAGATGATATGCAAGGACTATCAACACTAACATGTAAATCATTTATAGTGCTATGAGTGTTGAGGTCCAAAGATGAATCATTGCAACTAGATAGAGGTGAAGAATCATCAATAATGAGCTCACTATCCAAATTGCAAAAACCATCACTACTCACCATCACATTGGATTGTGGCTTACCACATTTTGGTGAAGTGGACGAAGACGAGAGCTCGTCACGGCCGGAGATGGAGGGAGAACAATCATCCTCAATAATGTTGGACACTCCATATTTGTCTTGAAGCTTGGTCCAAAGATCTTGAGCATCCTGGAGAGGCATGATTGACTCGAAAATTACTACACTCACAAACTTGCAAAACTCATTAGAGGCTAGAGCATCTAGATATAAGTTGTTCTCGTCCTCTAAAGTCGTACTTTCGTAGTCCTTTGGAGGAGAAAAACCTATATCTAAGATACGCTCAATATTGGGGTCCAAGACCCGTAAGTGACTAAGCATATGAGTTTTCCAATCATGAAAATTTGTGCCATTAAATCTAAACAAAGAATTGTGCACTAAATCCCTAGACGACATCTTTACTCTCTAGGCGGTAAAGCCAAACAAGAGAGACGAGGCTCTGATACCAATTGAGAGACGATGGCTATCACAATGTAAATTTGCATAAGAAAAAGCTCGGGTATAGAAATAACCGAGGCACGCGGATACGAAGATTTATTCCCGAGTTCCTCCTTGTTAAGGGAGTACGTCTCGTTGGAGGGGTGTGAGCTCGCCACAAAATGCCTACTCAAGATGCCACAAAGGCCTCACCCTATTCTCCGATGAACCGCACCCAAAGGTTTGGTTCACCTTCCACTATCGGAATCCTTCGGGGCGGATTCCGGAGCCCTTACAACTTTTGGGGCACACACCCACAACTCAATTGGGGGCTCCCAACATGCCGAAGCTCCACAAGCCGAAGTCTTCACGGCACCACCACCGTCTAGGGTCCAAAGACCCAAGAGTAACAAGCTCCCAATCTTCAATCCCACGAATCACCGTGGGGAGCACAACCCGATGCAACAAATGCAAAAGGGCAAGAACACACCAAGTGGTCAAATTCTTCTCCCCAAAATCCAACCGAAGCAACTAATGCTACGGAGGGATTTAGGAGGAAGAACGGAGGAGAAACACCAAGAACTCCAAAATCTAGATCCCACAAGTTCCCCTCACTTAGAAGAGATTTTGTTTGGTGGAAAGATGGATCTAGATCTCCTCTCTTGTTTCCCTAAATTTGGGCAAGAATCATCGGAGGGAATAGAGGAAATCGAGCTCTCAAAATGTTGGCAATGGAGCAGAGAGAGCAAGGGATGAGATCTATACAAAAAATGGGGAAGAAAATCCTTTTATAGGTGGCTCCAAAAAAGAGCCGTTGGAGGAGAAAACGTGGGACAAAAGGGGGATAAATTCTACCCAGGCGGCCCGTCCTGGGGCCGGCCTGCAGCCGGCCAGGCCGGCTGGGCAACGAAACAGCAAAGACACGCAGCAGCGCAGGAGCCAGACGGACCGGCCTGCCAACCCGGCCTTGGGCCGGTCGAGCTACCGGGTGTGCCGGGCAAGAGCCCGAAGCTACCGGCCTGGGGCCGGCCTGCCGGTGCGGGTGGGCCGGGGAGGTCCCTGAACGGGCCGGCCTGAGGCCGGCCTCGGTCCCGGCCTGGCTGGCCGCTCTGCATTTTTTTCTTTTTCAAATTTCTGAAATTCTGTTTAAAAAAAAACTCCGAGATAGAATTGCAATATCTTTCGCATACGAACTCCGTTTTCGATAAACTTGGACTCGTTGGAATCGTCACAACGAGCACTACAAGAATATGCAGAGAAAAATCATAGTCCAAGAATATATTATAAAGATAAATGGGGAAAGGTAAAAGCTCCCATTTGCAAATCGGAAATGCAATAACTTTCACCCACGAACTCCGTTTTCGATAATCTTGGACTCGTTGGAATCGTCACACCGAGCACAACAAGATTATGCAGAGAAACATCATAGTCCAAGAAAATATAATAAAACCAAATGGGGAAAGTTAAAAACTCTTTTTCGCAAACCGAAAATGCCGCATCTTTTGCAAATGAAGTCCGAATGAAATAAAACCAATTTTGTTGGAAAGAGGACGACAAAAGCAACCTTTGAAAAGGCAAACAAGCAATGGAGATTTTGCAAAGAAATGGAAGAGATAAATCTCCCACACGGATGAACCGGCAAAATCTCCAATACCAAAACCGCAATAGAAGACGCATATGAAAACCGTTTTCGGTGAGCTTGGCTTTGTCATGACAAGCACGACAAGCACCAAGACCACACCACGATAAGACAAATAAGAACCAATAAAGATGATAGCATGTATGCAAAGGTTTGTGCTCTCTACGGTGATACGATCACGATATTCGGTCGAGAGCCCCTCTTGATAGTACGGTTATCTATCCTATAAACCGGGTTCTCTCTAAACAATATGAGACCATAAAATAGAAACCCTATCAAGATCATACCTTTGCCTCAATGCAAATATAGCTACAAATATATCTCAAATAAATGGACAACCTACAAATATAGCTCAATGCAAATATTAGTCCATAGAGATTGTCATTAATTAACAAAACCATGCATGGGGGCAACCATGCACTTTCAAGCTTCACTTCAAGGACGAGGACAAGGTCTCCAACAACATCGCCGAGTACGAGGGACTCCTCGCCGGTATTCGAGCAGCCATCGCCCTCGGCATCAAGCGCGTCGTCATCAAGGGTGACTCTCAGCTCCTCGTCAACTTCTCCAACAAGGGCTACACGGACAAGGACGCCCACATGACCGCCTACCTCGAGGAGGTCCGCAAGTATGAGAAGTGCTTCCGCGGCATGGAGTTGGTACACATCCCTCGTGGAGAAAACTCGGAGGCGGACGATATCGCCAAGCAGCGTCCAAGAGGTAGCAGCAACTCCCAGGCGTCTTTGAGGAGCGGCTCTATAAGGCGTTAGTTTCCCTACCAGGCGATGATGACGCGCCACCCGACGAGCAGCTGCCACCCCCACCCCTGACGGGTGCACCCGATTGCGGCACATCCACAGGCATCCGCCTACTCATGGTGCTCACCCAGCAGGACCCGAGCTGGGCGGCCGACATCAGGCGCTACCTCAAGGATGGCATGCTACCATATGATGACGTAGAAGCCGAGCGCGTCGCTCGCCAAGCAAAGCTCTACTACATTAAGGACTAAGAGATGTACCGTAAGCGCCCCCAACGAGGTTAGCTTGTTGTGCGTCACAACTGAGACAGGTTGCGAACTCCTCGTCGACATACACAAGGGAGACCGCGGCTACCATTCCTCGGTGAGGACTCTCGTTTGGAAGGCTTTCCGCCATGGTTTCTATTGGCCCACCGCTCTCCAGGACGCCATCGAGCTCGTCAAGTCTTGTGAGGCATGCCAGTTCCATGCCAAGCAGATGCACCAGCCAGCACAGAGCCTCCAAACCATTCCCCTTTTGTGGTCATTCGCAGTTTGGGGGCTGGACATTTTGGGACCCTTCCCGCGAGCGCTCGGGGGCTACCGCTACCTCTACGTCGCCATTGACAAATTCACCAAGTGGGCCGAGGTGGAGCCCGTCTGCACAATCCCAGCCAAGTCCGCCGTCAAGTTCATCAAGGGCATCATGTGCCGCTTTGGCGTTCCCAACCACATCATAATAGACAACAACACACAATTCACCAGCGGTCAGTTCCAATCTTACTGCAGCAGTCTGGGCATTCTGATCTGCTTCACCTCCGTCGCTCACCCGCGAAGCAACGGTCAAGCAAAGCGCACCAATGCCGAGGTATTGAAAGGACTCAAGACCAGAAGCTTCGACAAGCTGAAGGCCCATGTCAAGAACTGGATTGAGGAGCTCCCCTCTGGTCGATCTGCACAACAGCAACCAAGCCCACCGCGAGACACCCTTCTTCCTCGACTATGGAGCAGAAGTAGTCCTCCCCACCGAGCTGAAGCACGGATCTCCCCGAGTCCTGGCTTTTGATGAGGCTCAGCAAGATGGATTGCGGGAAGAGGATCTTCTCCTCCTCGAGGAGGCCAGGTGCCAAGCAACGGTCCACTCAGCCAGATACTAGCAGGTGTTGCGCCGCTATCGCAGCCGCAATATTAGCCCTGGCACACTCGAAGCCGGCGACCTAGTCTTGCGGCGGATCCTTTCCCGAGAAGGCCTCCACAAGCTCTTGCCGATGTGGGAAGGACCATTCAGGGTGGTCCACATCACCAGGCCTGGCGCAGCGAGGCTCGAGACAGAGGCCGGAGTCCCGGTACCTAACCCGTGGAACATCCAGCACTTGCGCAAGTTCTACCCATGAGCTATCGGTCCGAGTTTTCTGACGGAGCTCCCCGCCCACGCTGTGGGAACAACCGTTTGTTTTTTGGCCTCGCCAAATGTAACAAAAACTCTTCGCTTTGAAGTAAAACATGTGCCTTTGTCGCACAACTGTCATTCTGGCCTAAGTCGCCGCGAACCGAAAAATCCGTTCTGGCCTCAGTCGCCGCGAACGTACTGTCGTTCTGGTGTTAGTCGCCGCGAACCAAAAAAAATCTGTTCTGGCCTCAGTCGCCACGAACGTACTGTCGTTCTGGCCATAGTCGGCGCGAACCAAAAAAATCCGTTTTGGACTCAGTCGCCATGAACGTACTGTCGTTCTACCCTTAGTCGCCGCGAACCAAAAAATCCATTATGGCCTTAGTCGCCGCGAACGTACTATCATTCTGGCCTTAGTCGCCACGAACCAAAAAAATCCGTTCTGGCCTCAGTCGCCGCGAACGTACTGTCGTTCTAGCCTTAGTCGCCGCGAACCAAAAAAACTGTTTTGGCCTCAGTTGCCGCGAACGTACCGTCTGTTGGGGATATGCCGAACAGGTACCTTCACGGAGGTGACTAAAAGCCAGCATACCCGGGTGGCCCACAGTGGTGTTAAGCCAATCCGACTTACCAGGCGGCCCGGTATGATGAAGCGCAGGAGGCCCATCCGGCTAAGGGAAGGTTCCAGAAGGAGGCCTAAGCCGGATTCGAGTAGAACTCTGTACTTAGTCGGTTAGGTTTCCTCCTGCAAGCCCTAGTCCTGGCGCATTTATAAGCGGGATGGAGGGATGCCCCAGGGCACGCTCTAACTTTCATTATAATCGGCTCTTGTTGCCTTATAGTGAATTATAGAAGCATGTAGGGTTTTGCCACCGTTGCGAGATCCAAAGCTGGGTAAACTCGTGCTCATCCCGTCACCGGAATTACCTACGTGTCCTACACCCACCTCTTTACCTAGCCGGATGGCACCCCTGTCTCCGCTAGATTCGACGATACCTCGACAGTTGGCGCCCACCATGGCGCAAGAGATGTCCGGGGTTACGTTCCGGGCGGGATCTACTGGCGGCGTTGGCGACACCATCGCGGTCGGCTTGGTCAGCTCCTACGACGAAAACGGCACCGGCTATGTCTTCAATGATGGCTTCTGGATGCCGGCAAAGGAGGATCCTACCGACTGGTCCACGGTCTCTATCGGCGGCTTCAACATCTTCGTCTTCTTCACCGCTGGATATGCTCCTCTTCACCTCAAGCTTCCCCGCCACCCACCCCAACAACTTTGAAGACGGATCAGGTCTAGACTCGGAGGAGACTGCCGGTCTCGATCTGGCTTTTGACGCTGATGATGAAGACTCTGAAGACGACGCTGCAAGTTCCAACAAGGCGGCGCTGAAGTTTCACTTCGTCGGCATCCTGGAAGAATCCAGCTCAAACGATTTGACAACTGATCCTGAGTCTATCCTTCCTGCTCTGCAGACTAGAGACGATTTAGAAGCCGGATCCGCGAACACTGCTCCTATGGAGCAAGACCTCGAATCTGAAGGCTGAAGGAGAATCCGACGACTTTAGTCAGAAAGTCGCATCTTGCTTGGGACGCCTTGCTGAGGTCTTCATGGCCAATAGCGAGAAGGACTCCAAAGGAGATCCCAATACCTCAAAACCCGCCAATGGCGAAGAAGCAGTGTACGAAACACCTGCTGCCACCAAGCAAAAGGCGGACGTTTTTCCGTCATAGGCTCCAAAGAAGGGCCTTACCAGAGACAAGCCGTTGTGCTTTGATACGTCTCAAACGTATCTATAATTTTTGAGTTATCCATGCTAGTTTTGTGATATTGTCACATGTTTTTACTGTCAATTATATCATTTTTATGCATTTTGTCGGACTAACCTATTGACAAGATGCCAAGTGTCAGTTCCCTGTTTTTTTGTCTTTTTGTTTCAGAAATTTAGTTCTGGAAATATTCTCGGAATTGGACGAAAATTTACGATAAATTTTTACTCGACGTAAGGCACCAGGACACCAAAGGGCAGCCCTGGGGGCCACCCACAGGCCAGGGGCGGTCTGCTGCCGTGGCCTGGGGGCCACCCGCAGGTGGGGCCCGCCCCTGCTCGTGGGCACCTCCTCGGCCCCCTCCGACGCCTATAAAATCACAATTGACCTAAAAACGTCGAGGCGGCCATTATTTTCCAGAAACTCGACCCCGACGTGCCCTCACCGAAAACCCTAGTTCGGGGTCTAATCTGAAGCTGATCCGGCACTCTGCCGGAGGGGAGATTGATCCCGGAGGGCTCTTCATCGTCATGCCATCCTCCGGGATGATTTGTGAGTAGTCTCACCTTGGACTACGGGTCCATGGCAGTAGATAGTTGGTAGTGTCTCTCTCTTGTGCTTCATGTCTTATGATCTTGTGAGCTGCTTAACATGATCAAGATCGATTATTGTAATGCTATGTGTGAACGGGTCGTTGCATAGAAAACAAAAAAATTCCTACGAAACAAGCGGAAGAAACCCCATGATCTAGATCTATTAGACGAAGGTAGCGAAGGTGAGATCCAATCTCTTACCCTTGAAGATCGAACAAACGCGTTTTGTCGGTGCAGGGGTTGGCTAGTCGATCCCCGCACCTAGACGCATCTAGTCGCGAGGAGATGTATTTCCTCGAAGATCCAATCCGATGAAGTGCCGCAAGAGCAGCACCTCCACGGTATCCACACGTATGGCTCGATGTAGACTCCGCCTTCTTGATCCCGCAAGCAAGGAGGGAGTGGCTAGATAGATCTCGGCACCACGACGGTTGTGGTGGCATTGATGGTGTAGATCTCCGCGAGCAGGGCTTCGCTAGGCCAAGCAAGAGGAGGGAGAGGAGGAGGTGGCGCAGCAGCAGCAGCCCTACAGCTAGGGGTGGTGCGGCAAGGGAGGAGGTAGTGGTGGCGGCAGCCCTCCGGGGAGAGGGGTGGCGCCGGCTAGGAGGAGGAGGGGTGCGGCTAGGGTTGGGGCCAAGGGTGTGCCGCACCCCCTCCTTGTCCCCCTTTATATAGCTGGCGGCTAGGGTTTGGAGGGGCCGGCCAACTTGGCCCCCAAGTGGAGTCCCAAGTGGACTCGGGCTTGGGCCCCTTCCAACTAGGGGTGGTCGGCCAGCTAGTCCAACTAGGACTTGGCCTCCCCTTTCCTTGCCTTGGCCGGCTAGGCCCATGTGGGCCTTTGGGTGGTGCGCAGCCCATGTGGTTGCTGCACCCCCTTTGGTCCATGTGGGCCCCATATCTTATGTGGGTCCCACTTCTAGACTCCTCTAGAACTTTCTAGAACCTTCCGGTACCTTATGCAAATATTCCGGAACTTTTCCAATACCTCCGGAAACACTTTCCTTATATGAATCTTATTCTCCGGACTCCTCTAGAACTCCTCGTGATGTATGTGATCCCATCAGAGACTCCGAATCACCATTCGTTCATACCATCAATTATCGCATCGCTAACCCTAGCTACATCGGAGCGTTAAGTGTGTGACCCTACGGGTTCGAGAACATGTAGACATGATCATATCAATAATCAACAGCAGGACCGGGATGACCATATTGACTCCTACATATTCAACAAAGTTCCTTATCGATTGAACCACGATGCCAGAGATTCTTAATCTCGTATACGATTTCCTTTGTCTCACCGATATTTAACTTGCCCGAGATTCGATTGTCGATATCTCCATATCTAGTTTCATCTCGTTACCTGGCAAGTTCTCTTTACTCGTACATAATATAGGATCTCCGTGATTAATACTTAATCACATGGTTGCAACCTTTCTGATGCTATATTACCGAGAGGGCCCAGAGATATCTTTTCCATCATAAGGAAGGACAAATCCCACTCTTGATTCATGTCACCCAACAAATACCATCGGAGATACCTGAAAGCCACCTTTATAATCACCCAGTTACGAAGTGACGTTTGATGTCCACAAAGCATTCCTCCGGTAAACGGGAGTGACATAATCTCATGGTCTAAGGAAACTATACTTGGCATATACTAAAAGTGTTGACAATAAAACTGTATGACACGATCAATTGCAACTCTTTATTATTGGGTCTTGTCCATCACATCATTACTCCTAATGATATGACTCCGTTATCAAGTGACTATAACAAGTCCATGGTTAGGAAACTCTAACCATCTCTTGACTAACGAACTAGTCTAGTAGAGGCTTACTAGGGACACCTGGTTATTTATATTCCACACATGTATTATGTTTCCAATTAATACAATTATAGCATGGATAATAAACTATTATCATAAACATGAATATGCTAATAAACCATTTTATTATTGCCTCTAGGGCATATTCACAACAATGTGATGTGTTTGCTGGGATCCGATGGATTATGAAGTTATGTTCAGATTGTGCATGATTCTTATATGAGTAATTTATGCTCTTGCATGCTCTCCGATGTGCGTAGTTACTTTGGCCAAGTGATTGTGTGTATCTCCAAGAGAGGGTATTTATGCTAGATAGTGGGTTCATGCCCCCCTTTTGTTCCTGGGCATGAGTGACAGAAACGTCTAAGGGCGAGGGTGTGCTGTTGCTACTAAGGGTAAAACAGCGCTGTTAATGTATATTTTGATATTAGTATTGCTTACTTCATGCAATTTACTTAATGCAATTGTCTGTTGCTTGCAACTTAATACCGTTGGGTGACAGGCTGGATAGCGATCCCACGGTGGACTTTTTAGACAAAGACGCAGTTGGACTCAACGGTCTTTGTTCCTTGTCGTGATGCCTCCATAAATATTATCATGTCCTTTTTGTCATAGCTAAATTGGGTATGTGTCATGATCTTGTCAATTGCCTAGCTGTAATTCGTTCACCCATCACATGCATATTTTATTTACTTGAGAGACTCCACTAGTGAACCCATGGCCCCCGGTCCATCTTTTTACATTGTTTACAACCTCATTTCCTTGATTTTAATTATCATTATTCCTCTGGTCACTTTTCATATTTTATCTATTTCATCATACAATTAACCGCTTTGTTTTCTGCGAGACCGGAATGATTGACAACCTTTCCGCCGTTGGGGGCAAAGTATTTTGGTTGAGTGTGTGCAGGTCCACGTATGTTGAAGGTCAAGCGCCAGAGATCTTCAACACTCACCTCATTGTTGATTTCAAAGTCCTAATGGTTCGATAAACCTCGGTTCGTTAAATGAGGGGAAACTGCTACTAGCTGCAATTCCGCCTTCGCTTGGGGCACCACCAACATATTTTAATACAGCAGCAAGCTCTTTTCTGGCGCCGTTGCCGGGGACTTTGGAGCTACAGCAAGGGGAGTCTCATACTCTCAATATCTTTAGTTTTTTTTGTCTTGCTTACTTTATATCTTGTTTAGTTTATTTTCCTGTTTCAAAATTTTAAAACCCAAAAAAAATTAGTGTAGTCTTTATTTGTCTTGTTATTTTATCTTATCTTTATGTCTTCTACTGAAAACACCAAGTTGTGTGACATTACTAGCACTAATAACAATGATTTCATATGCTCTCCAATTGCTCCACCCGCTACTGATGATGCCGCCTCTCATTTAAATAACTTTGTTGAGTTATGTGATATGCAAAAGTATAAAGAGGTAGAAAGTTACATCATAAAACTGAAACTTTTCCCTTTCTCTTTGAGAGGGAGAGCAAAAGAATGGTTATTGTCTTTGCCTAAAAATAGCATTGATTCTTGGATTAAATGCAAAGACGCTTTTATTGGAAAATATTATCCACCTGCTAAAATCATACAACTAAGGAGTAACATTATGAACTTTAGACAATTTGATAATGAACATGTTGCTCAAGCTTGGGAGAGAATGAAATCTATGGTTAAGAATTGTCCCACGCATGGATTAACTATGTGGATGGTTATCCAAACTTTTTATGCAGGTTTAATTTTTATTCAAGGAACCTTTTGGACTCGGCCACGGGAGGCACCTTCATGTCCACAACATTAGGTGCAGAAACTAAAATCTTGGATGAGATGATGACAAATTATTCACAATGGCACACCGAACGAGCTCCAAGTGGTAAGAAGGTAAATTCCGTTGAGGAAATCTCCTCTTTGAGTGACAAGGTTGATATGATTATGTCTATGCTTGCTAAAAATCAGTCCAATATTGATCCCAATAATGTTCCACTTGCTTCATTAATTGCCCAAGAAAAGGATCAAGTTGATGTTAATTTTCTTAATAGAAACAACTTCAACAATAATGCTTATTGAAATAATTTTGGTAGTAACAACTATAAGCCTTATCCTCCCAAGAATGGCAACTTTTATGGTAAAACCTATGATCAAGGAATTAGTTGTCGGCACAGTGGAAACCAGGGTACCACGGGCCGGCCTGCCAGGGCCCACAAGATTTCTTTGGATGATTTTCGTTAAGGACCAGGCTCTCCAAGCCTGGCGAGCTTCGCGAGGGTTTTTCCCCTCGTGAAGGGTTTTTTCTCCTCGCCAAGGATTCTCTCCCTTGGCGGGGGATCGCTCCTCGACAAGGCGTCTCCGACGCCGCCCGTAATTCTGCTAAGGACCAAGTTGAAAGGCTCGGCGAGGCTTTTCGCCTCGCGAAGCGCCGTCCTCGTGAAGCCATCTCTGCCCCCGTGGCAGAAGCGCCTTCCTACGCGCGATGACGATGATGCCGCAGTTGCTGTTTCCATGTATAAAGCAGTCAACAAAGCGGAGCCAAGCAAAGCGGAAAACGAGTATTGCCTCTTTGGTGATAAGGGAACCGTCTGCAGCTACGCTCCAAGGACGACGTCACCGTGGGTCACCTCCCACCTCGGCAAGCGCCAGCCCACCGTCCAGCTGGTCGGTGCCCCTTTTCAGCTTTGGTGACGACGTTCCCCTGCCGTGGACCGCGTCCACGAGCTTTACCTTTATGGTGGACTTCACCTTTATCGTGCACCGCGCCTCCTCTGTCGTCGCCATGTGGTAACCCTTCCCGCCCAAATGTTTGGGCAGAAGAGGTCCAGGACGCCTACAGAAGGAGGGGGAGCACGCCCAAGCAAAGGGTTCGGTCCTAGAATCCTAAGCCCAAACCCTAGATCTGAAGAATAGCTAAAAGCCCAAACCCTAAGCTCTCCTTGTACTGTGAACTCTCCAAGCAGTGCAATACACCAGAGCAGGACGTAGGGGTTTTACCTCCACAAGAGGGCCCTGAACCTGGGTAAGACCGAGTGTTCCCTTTTTGCAGTGTTGTACCGTAGCGAGTCCGACGAGCACCGTCGCCGGAGCACGTTGAGGGTTGTTTGATTCCGTGTTCAGCCCCTTACTCGATCCTTCTCGAGACACCCCCAGTTCCTGGGACAGTTCTCCAACATTTGGCGCGCCAGGTAGGGGGCTGAGGCGCGTCTTCATCCTCGACACAGCCATGGCCGGCTCTCGTGCCGAACGTCTCGCTCGCCGGACGGCTAGCGCCGCCACCGCTCCCGCAGGCCGCTCGCGCGGCCGCCCGCATGGGAGCTCTGCTCCAGAGCGCCGTGTCGACCCCGAGCCCCGCGTCGAGCACCCAGACGACGACGACATCGACCATGCTGAGGACGACCTCGGCGAAGAGGAGGCCTCCTCCCTGCACCTGTCGCGGGACCGTGCTGCCTCCTCGCTGGGCCGCCCTGCGCCCAGCCCGGCGACTGCGCTCCTCATGGTGCAGGAGCTGCTGCAGTACCGCCCCACGCCGGCGGCTCAGGAGGCCTGGCTCAACCGCGTTGCCGAGCTCATCGGCGCCGCTCGCGCCGCGGCACCCACGCCGTCTCGTTCCCTGGTTCCTTCTGCATTCGTGGGGGACGTGGCGCACGGTGCACCTCCCGCGCCTCCTCGTCAGCCCGCGCCCGCTCCAGCTCCACCAGTTCCACCGCAACCTGCCCCAGCGGGGGCTCCTCCTCGCGACGGCCGCGCTGCATCGCACGCGTCGTCGCCGCATGACTGCCAAATCGTGCAGCGAGCCCCTGAGGACGCACGCGTGAGCATCGAGCGCGGGCAGGAACACCGCAACCGCGCTGTCCAGGACGTCGCCACCGCTGGGCGCCACCTCCGTGCCACCCTCGCCAACGGCACGGTCACCTACGGCACGACGGCCGCGTTCACTCGCAGCCTCCGTCGCGTCGTCAGGCCAGTCAAGTTCAGGCCGGACCTTCCTCCGCGCTACGACGGCAAGAACAACCCCCTGGAGTTCCTGCAACTCTACTCTCTGGCCATCCAGGCCGCCGGGGGCGGCGACAAGGTCATGGCGAACTGGTTCCCCATGGCCCTCAAGGACTCCGCGTCCTCATGGCTCACCAACCTCCCCGCCGAGTCCATCAACACTTGGGAGGAGCTCTGCCGATGCTTCGTCGCCAACTTCAAGGGCACGTACGAGCGCGGCCTCACCTACAACGACCTCCGCGCCGTGCGTCAGAAGCCCGGCGAGACCCTCCGCAAGTACATCCAGCGCTTCAGCCAAGTGCGCAACAAGATCCCCAACACCACCGATGCACAGGTCATTTCGGCCTTCCAGGCTGGGGTCACAGACGTGCGGATGCTCGAGAAGCTCGGCATCCACGACAACATCACCACCGTCGTCAAGCTTTTCGACCTGGCGGACAAGTGCGCCAAGGCTGAAGAGGGCCGCTTGTTTGTCAAGAACGAGCCAGGGGACCCCACCGAGGGGTCCAAGAAGAAGAAATCCTCCGAGAAGCGCAAGACTACTGCGGTCCTCGCGGCAGAGCCCGACGCCAAGCAGCCTCGCCAAGCTGCCACTCCAGCCGCAGGACCTAAGAAGAAGGATGATCGCCCCTTCTGCATCTACCACAACAGGCATTCTCACGCCACCGAGGACTGCTTCGACATCAAGAGGCTTCGCGAGGCTCGCGAGGCAAACGGAGACCGCGGAGGCCGCGGCGGAGGCCGTGGCGGCCGCGGGGGGCGACGCTGGAAGAACAACTACAACGACAACTACCAGCAGAACCCCCAGGCCAACGCCGCCCAGCCCGCGAACGACAACCTGCCTGCCGAGGCTGACGAGGGCTACCAAGTGCCTCGTGGGGCCGCTTGCATCCTCGGCGGGGCTCAGGCCCCTCGCTCCAACCGCCACCTCAAGCAACTCGCTCGCGAGGTCGCGGCAGCCCTTCCTGGAGTCGAGGCCTCCAGGCCCCTCAAGTGGTCCCATGCCCCATTACATTCGACTCCGGCGACCACCCCAAGTCCACCTCGACCGTTGGCACCATCCCGCTGGTCTGCACCCCCACCATCAACAACATCACCGTCTCTAAGACGCTCATTGATGGGGGTGCCGGCCTCAACGTCATCTCCGTTGAGACATTCGAGAAGCTGCAGGTGCCCTACGAGCGGCTCATGCCCACCAGGGCATTCTCGGGAGTGACAGAGGGTCTTACCACCCCTTTGGGGCAGGTGAGGCTCGCCGTCACTTTCGGCACCCAGGCCAACTACCACACCGAGCTGATCGACTTCGACGTCGCGCACATCGGCCTGCCCCTACAACGCCATACTCGGCTACCCCGCCGTCACCAAATTCATGGCGGTGACCCACCACGCCTACAACCTCGTCAAGCTCCCTGGCTCGGGTGGCACCATTGTCATCCGCGGCGTGGTCTCGGACGCCCTGTACGCTACGCAAGCGGCCTACAAGGCTGCCGCGGTGGCGTCACCCGCTGACGAGGACGAGGAACCCCTCCCGAGGCCCCCCGCGAAGAAGAAGCAGCTGTTCTCTCAGGAGAAGGACGCGACAAAGCAAGTGTCTCTGGAGGCAAGCGGCTCGGGGGCTACCGTCACCATCGGCGCCAACCTGCCTCCCAAATAGGAAAGCGCGCTCGTCGCCTTCCTCATGGCAAACTCTGACATGTTCGCCTGGACACCGTCAGATATGTCCGAAGTACCGAGGGAGGTGATCGAGCACCACTTAGCCGTGTGTCCAAACGCATGCCCCGTCAAGCAAAAAGCGCGGCGCCAAGCGCCAGAGAAGCAAGACTTCATCGTCAAGGAAGTAGACAAGCTGAAGAAGGCCATCATCATCAAGGAAGTGGTCCACCCCACTTGGCTCGCCAACGGTGTGGTCGTCCCCAAGCACACCGGAGGGAGCCGCCTCTGCATCGACTTCACCGACCTCAACAAGGCCTGCCCCAAGGACCCCTATCCCCTCCCGAGGATCGACCAGATCGTGGACTCCACCGCCGGCTGCGCACTCCTCTGTTTTCTGGATGCCTTCTCTGGTTATCACCAGATCAAGATGGCGAAGGAGGACAAGGAGAAGACAGCATTTCTCACCCCTTGTGGTGTGTTTTGCTACGTCTGCATGCCCTTCGGTCTGAAGAACGCTGGCGCGACTTTCCAGCGCCTCATGAGGATCGCCTTGGGAGCTCAAATGGGGAGGAATGTAGAGGCCTACGTCGACGACATCGTCGTCAAGACCCGCGAGAAGGACACGCTCATCCAGGACCTCGAGGAGACCTTTGCCAACCTGCGCAAGGTCAACATCAAGCTGAACCCCGCCAAGTGCGTCTTTGGGGTCCCTTCAGGCAAGCTCCTCGGGTTCCTGGTATCCCACCGCGGCATTGAGGCCAACCCCGACAAGATCAAGGCCATAGAGCAGATGCAGCCCCCTCGTCGCCTCAAAGACATGCAACGCTTAGCGGGATGTATGGCCAGCCTTGGCCGTTTCATCTCCAAGTTCGGCGAGAGGGCGCTGCCATTTTTCAAGATCATGAAGAGGTCCGGTCCCTTCAAGTGGACCCCCGAAGCAGCAAAGGCCTTTGAGGACCTGAAAAAGTACCAGTGCTTCAAGATGCTGCCGAAATCGTCCAGTCCTGCGACGCATGCCAATTCCACGCCAAGCAAATCCACCAGCCCGCGCAAGGACTCCAGACGATCCCGCTCTCCTGGCCGTTCGCGGTCTGGGGGCTGGACCTGCTGGGACCTTTCCCGCGAGCACTCGGGGGCTACCGCTACCTCTACGTCGCCATCGACAAATTCACCAAGTGGCCTGAGGTGGAGCCCGTACGCACCATTCCGGCGAAATCGGCGGTAAAATTCATAAGGAGCCTGGTCTGCCGCTTCGGCGTGCCCAACCGCATCATCACCGACAACGGCTCACAATTCATCAGTGGCGCCTTCAAGTCTTACTGCGGCAGCATCGGTGCCCAAATCTGCTACGCCTCGGTGGCGCATCCATGAAGCAACGGGCAGGCCGAACGAGCCAACGCCGAGGTGCTCAAGGGCCTCAAGACGAGAAGCTTCAACCGCCTCAAGGCCAGCGGCAAGCATTGGATCGATGAGCTCCCCTCGGTGCTCTGGTCCATCCGCACCACGCCAACAAAGCCAACTAGTGAGACGCCGTTCTCCCTCGTCTATGGCGCTGAAGCCGTCCTCCCCAGCGAGATCACTCATGGCTCTCCGCGAGTCTTGGCCTTCAAGGAGGCTGAGGTGGACGAACTCCGCAACGACGACCTGCTGCTGCTTGAAGGGCTCCGCCGCAATGCGGCCCTGAGAGCGGCAAGGTACCAGCAAGACCTCCGCCGCTACCACAGCCGCCACATCCGCCCGCGCACTCTCGAAGCAGGAGAGCTTGTCCTGAGGAGAATCCTCTCCAGGGCAGGCCTCCACAAGCTCTCACCAATGTGGGAAGGCCCCTACAGAGTCGTGCACATCGCCAGGCCTGGCTCCGCGCGGCTCGAGACGGAGGACAGCATCCCTGTCGCCAACCCCTGGAACATCCAGCACCTGCGCAAGTTCTACCCCTGATCGCCCTCGGCGAGCAATTTTTTGCATCAAGGGAGAGCCACGCGCCATCATCCTCCACGAGGAAAAACTTCGGGCTCCCCTCTCTACTATACGTTGCCGCGGGCGTTCGAGAAGACTCCCAAGCCACCAAGCCTCGGCATGGTAACCTCTTCAGTCACCATGTCTTGGCGAGGTGGATCCCCATGCCGGTCATGGTGGAACGCAGGCTAAAAGCCACCCCCGCATAGGGGCCCCCTGAGCTCTCTCTACATGCGTCTGCCTCGGGCACGCCTCTCGAGAGTCTCAGCCACAGAATGTGGACCCCATGCCAAGAGCATGGCGGATTTTTTGTGCTTCTGGCCACGCCAGTGTAATGAACCTATGTTTCAGGTCAATTTGAACTTTTGCGCATCGCGCCAACATATTTTGCGGCTTCGGCAAAGCTGTTATTGCTATTTATTCTCGCCCGTATGATCCCTCCTGTGTATCTCACGAGCGGGGGCTAGCAGGGTTCCATGCCACGGGAGCATCCCGGCAGCGCCTCAAACCCAAGGGATCCGAGCTCTGAACTTGCGGGTCAGCTCTCATGCATGTCAACTCCTAAGGAGCTCTGAACTCATGGGTCAGCTCCCGCGCACGTCAACTCACCAAGGATCACCAAAACCTTGGTGCTTGTTCTCCTCGCGAGACACACATGAAGGAACCTACGAGCACCATAAGATTCTTAGCTATATACTGCTTGTGGGTATGCCTATCTCTCCAAGTGCAGGAAACAGGCATCGGGCACCCTCTCCAAGGCAACAACGCCTCGCCAGGGAACCAACACCCTCTCCAAGGCGAAAACGCCTCGTCAAGCTAAGTACAAACACTTGGTTGAATTTCCTCTTGCTGGTTTTTGCCCCTCGAGTCTCTTTTCTCTCTCCCACGCCTCATGGGCTGCTTGCACATCAAAGGGGAGCCCCAAGCATCGCGCTTCGAGGAGCTCTTACTTCTTGAGGCCTCACACACCCCCCGGCCCTGTGGAGCCCTGACTCTCACATACCGAAGCGGCGGTGGTGTAGCGCTAAGAGAGGGTCCTAAGACGTAGAGCGAAAAAGACATGAAGGGAAAAGACAAAAGCCACCCGAGGGACATTCACAAGCACGTTCCAAAGCTTAAAGCAAGTCTTTACAAAAGTTATTACAACCAAAATACCACGATAATGTGCCCCATGCACGACTAGCTACAGGAAGGAGTTCAGGCCGTCGCGCCTCCTGAGGTGCCCGCTCCGTCCACGGCAGCTTCCGTCTCCAGGGTGCCTCCCTTGCCGTCGCCTTCGTCTTCATCGACCAAGACTTGGTCGTACTTCCTGGCGAGCACCTCAGTGGCCTCCCCCGCCTTGCTGCGGATCTCGACCGGCTCCATCACGGCCTCGAGGTTGAATGAGGGCCAGAGCTTCAGAAGGTTGCTGAAGACGCGGCTGGTGGCGAGAACGAGGAGATCGCGACTCTCCACCACGACACGCTCGTTGAAGTGCTTTGCGACTTTCTCGAGCTCCTCGAGGAACTGCCCGAAGAAGTGCGTGTATGCGGTCTCGTCGTCGATCCCTCCGGAGGGAAAGTGGGGAACCTCGATCCTCATGTCATCCCCGACAGCGTTCGCGCGGCGGACCAGCTCGTGGAGCATGACATGGCGCTGGCGTGTCATGGCCCGGCGGTGCTGCGCGGTGTCTCGCGCTTGCTCCGCGCGGTCCGCAGCCGGCCCCACCTGCTGCTGGAGGTCGCCCAGGTCCGCCTTCAGGGCGGTGATCTCTTTCTCCGCGCGGGTCTGCGCCTCCTTGGCGCGCTGGAGGCGAGAGGTCAACTCCCTCTCTGACTTCTCGAGCCCGTCGATCTTGTGCAAGAACTCGGTGCGCTTGGTTGTGAAGCGCTCCTCCTGCATCTTGGCCTTGGCGTCGTAGTCGTTGGCGAGGCTCTCGCGGATGCGCTCAACCCTGGCGTCGGCCTCCTCCTGGGTCCGCTTCTGCTTCAGCGCGAGGTCGGCGTTGTCCTTCTCGTGGCGCTCCTTGCGGGTGGCCTCGCTCCTGGCCACCGAATTCTCGCGCTCTTGCAGTTGCCCCTCGCGGATGGCCTGGGCCGCCTCAAGCAGTTGGATTTGCTCCTCGCGTTGGTGCAACTCTTTCTCCTGGAGGGAGAGCTCTTCCTCGCGCCGCTTCAGCTCGCCTTCGCGAGGCGTTAGCTGCCCCTCGCGGGCATCCAGCTGCTCGTGCAACTCCTTCAAGCTGGTCCTCGCGGCCTCGGACTCGTTGGCGAACTTCTCCTTTGCAGCCGCCAGCTCCTTGTGCTTGGCGGTGGTCTCCGTCTCCAGCGCCTCCCGGGCGGCGTCCAGCTGGTCCATGACCTCAGCCGCCTCCCGCTTGACGCTGTCGCGGGTCTCCTTCGCGAAGCGCATCGCTTCTTCGCGCGCCGCCCTTGTCGCCGTGTCCTGCCGGTGGCACATTTCCACCCGCTCGTGGAGAAGGGCCCAGGCGTCGGCAAGCCTCGCCCGCTCCTTCTCCCTGGCGAGATCTTCCTCGGCGAGCTGCGCCGCCAGCTCGTCGAGCGCCTGCCGCGATTGGCGGAAGACAACGTCGCGGCGAACCCCGCGAGGCCGCGGCTCACTCAGCGCCAGGACCCCTGCGTCGTTGTGGGGCGCAGAGACCTCGACGCTCGCCGAGGCGCCCAGGGCACCTTGCCCCGAGCTTGTAGTGGCCCCCGTCGCGGCTTGGGGGCTTGTGGGGGCGCCCTCCTCGCCGCCCGCGTCGAGAGCTCTCAGGGGGCTGGGCGTCCTCTCGCCCCCGGCCCCGCCGCTTGGGGGCTCCAGAGGCACCACCACCTCTTGCTCTTCAGGGGCGCTCCCCGCCCCTTCAGCGGTGGCCGCGCCCGCCGCGGCCTCGGGCGCGTCCGCCCCTCTTGTTGGAGCCTCCTCCGTCTCTGGGGGCGGCTCCAGGACGATCTCCTCGTCAACCGTTTCCTCTTCCTCGCGGTGCTCGGCCGCAGGAGGAGTAGCATCCCGAGTTGGCGGAGGCGTCGCCAGCTCAATCACCTCCTCCTCGCGGTGTTCAACCACGGGGGGAGAAGCTCCCCTAGATGGAGACGTCGTCGCCTCCTCGACCACCACCACCTCCGCGCGGTGCTCACCCGCGGGAGGGACTGTCTCCTGCTGTGACTCCACAGCCGTTTGCTGCGGCTCGTCAGTCGCCGGCCTCGGCTCGTCAGCCGATTGTCATGGTTCGTCAGCCGCTTGCCGCGGCTCGACGGCCGTCTGCTGCGGCTCGTCGGCCGCAGGCGCCTCCTCGGCGGTGCTGGCGATCTCCCCAAGCTTGCGGAGACGCCGCCTCTTTGGCGCCGCGGGTACGCTGAAGAAACACAAGCGAAGCAAAGACCCCTCAGGAGGAGATTCTCTGAAGCAAATGCTGAAAGGAAAGAAAGGGCCAAACTTACTCGTCGGCCGCTCTCCACACCCTTTTCTTCCCCTTGGGCGGCTGGAGGGCGCTCGCTCCGGCCTCTTTGGGAGGCGCCGCTGCCTTCTCGGGAGGAGCGTCCCTCGACGCGGCCCCGGCGTCCTTGTCGTGGAGGGCCTTGGTGCGGGGCTCGTGATGCCCTCTCCTGCTACTGCCCTCCTCCTCCGTAGGGCATTGGGAACGGACCACGCGGAAGGCGTCCTCGTCGCCGCTAGAGGAAATCTCCTGGAGGTCCGCGCCGGGCGGCGCGTTCCTTGAACCTGCATCCTCGCCAGAGGGGTTGGCGCCTCGGGAAGCCTCATCCTCGCTGGACTCTTCATCCTCGTCCGGCTCCAGCACGTCAGCCGCCTGCTCCTGCTCCGCCGCCCACGGGTTGCGGCGGGACCCGACGAGCCTCGCGGGTCTGATGCCCCATTCATCAAAGAGGGGTAGGAGCCTACGGGCCTCGCGCACGCTCTAATCCACATAGACGAACAGCGGCAAGGCGTCGTCGTTGCTTGGGGGTGAAATGGATGTCGTGGCAAAGAGGGCCTTCATGATCTGCTTCAGCTCGTCCGGAGAGAGATCATCGGGGCTGAGGCGCATCCTATCATCTGGGCCTGAATAGGTCCACATCGGCGCCGAATGCCATTGAAGAGGAGCAATGCGGCGTGCAACGAAATCCATCGCCACCATCCGGCCGGTGAGCCCGGCCTCGTGGAGCACCTGAATACGCTCGTATACCGCCACAAGCTTAGGGCCCTCGAAGTCACCACTCGCCCAACGCGCCCACTTCCTCGGCGGCGCCACGGGTACCTCCAGGTTGCGGTTCGACGACTTGGTGCGAACGAAGAGCCACTTCTCGCGGAACTTCTCCACCTTCTTCATCACCTCGGTGATGGCATTCTCCCCCTGCCAAGCGATAGGGATGTACTCGTCACTTCTGGCGGCGGCGACGCGGAAGGAGACGCACCCGAACCGCTCGTTCGACTTGGTGCTCCGGAGGGAGTAGAAGCTGCGGAAGAGCGCCACCGAGGGGTGGACACCGACGTATGCCTCGCAGAGGTAGGCGAAGATGGCGAGAATGAGCACGGAGTTGGGGTGGAGATGAAGGAGTTGGATCCAGTACGCTTCAAGGATCGCCAGGAGGAAGCTGGAGAAGGGAGGAACGAGGCCAGCGTAGAGCGTGTGAAAGAAGACGGGGTAGTACCCCACGCCGACCTTGCTGCCGCCGGGCGCTATGCTGGTGGCGCCGAGCTCGTGGGTGTTGGCGGCCACCAGGTTCCGCGCCCTGGAAATCGTCGCCGCGCCGACGAGAGACTCCGGCATCGTCCCCTGGGGCGCGGCGCCCTGCACCGCCGCCGCAGACGTGCCGGTCTGCATCGCGGCCTTGCCCTTCTGGCCGTCGGTTGCCCTCTTGGGAGCCATAGCCGCCGGAAGAAAAACTCGAAGACGAAGACCTCGGAAGCGACGAGCTCTGAGAGGAAGAAGGGGTTTTTGGAGAAGAGGGTGACGGAGTAATGGGAGAAGTGACGGGCGCTGCCTGCGCGCCCAGGCTTTATTGACCAGCTCCCGAGTCGTGGCAGGCCCCGCCACGTCGCCCGTTGGAGCCGAGGAGGTCGTGGCCGCGGGTGCAACCGCTGCGCTCCACGTGTCGCTGCCCTGTCAGGCATCTTTGGCCCCTCGACGCTTCACCTTCGTCCATGGGCCTCGGCGTGCCCGTCGCGGGCCCGGGGGCTACTGTCGACACAGTGGAAACCAGGGTACCACGGGCCGGCCTGCCAGGGCCCACAAGATTTCTTTGGATGATTTTCATTAAGGACCAGGCTCTCCAAGCCTGGCGAGCTTCGCGAGGGTTTTTCCCCTCGCGAAGGGTTTTTTCTGCCAAGGATTCTCTCCCTTGGCGGGGGATCGCTCCTCGACAAGGCGTCTCCGACGCCGCCCGCAATTCTGCTAAGGACCAAGTTGAAAGGCTCGGCGAGGCTTTTCGCCTCGCGAAGCGCCTTCCTCGTGAAGCCATCTCTGCCCCCACGGCAGAGCGCACATGGGCTCTGCGCCATGTGCAGAGTGACGCGCGTGCCTACGCGCGATGACGATGACGCCGCAGTTGCTGTTTCCATGTATAAAGCAGTCAACAAAGCGGAGCCAAGCAAAGCGACAACGAGTATTGCCTCTTTGGTGATAAGGGAACCGTCTCCAGCTACGCTCCAAGGACGACGTCACCGTGGGTCACCTCCCACCTCGGCAAGCGCCAGCCCACCGTCCAGCTGGTCGGTGCCCCTTTTCAGCTTTGGTGACGCCGTTCCCCTGCCGTGGACCGCGTCCACGAGCTTTACCTTTATGGTGGACTTCACCTTTGTCGTGCACCGCGCCTCCTCCGGCGTCGCCATGTGGTAACCCTTCCCGCCCAAATGTTTGGGCAGAAGAGGTCCAGGACGCCTATTAAAGGAGGGGGAGCACGCCCAAGCAAAGGGTTCGGTCCAAGAATCCTAAGCCCAAACCCTAGATCTGAAGAATAGCTAGTAGCCATTATTAGACACCTCGAGCTCGACAAGCTCTCCTTATACTGTGAACTCTCCAATCAGTGCAATACACCAGAGCAGGACGTAGGGGTTTTACCTCCACAAGAGGGCCCTGAACCTGGGTAAGACCGAGTGTTCCCTTTCTGCAGTGCTGTCCCGCAGCGAGTCCGACGAGCACCGTCGCCGGAGCACGTTGAGGGTTGTTTGATTCCGTGTTCAGCCCCTTACTCGATCCTTCTCGAGACACCCCTAGTTCCTGGGACAGTTCTCCGACATTAGTAATAATAGATTGGATGAAATATATAGGTCTACCAAAAAATTCATGCATGAACAATACGAACAAAATAAAATTTTCTCTAGGCAGATGAATGAGAATTCTTTTATATTAAAAAATATAAATGATCAACTTGGTGAGTTAAATAAAGAAATCTCTAAACTTCAAACAAGGATTGTTAATACTGAAGCTTGCATTTCAAATATATCCCAAACTCAAGCTACTTTGATTAACTGAATGGCTACTAAACCTGAGTTAGTTGCTCCTACTGAAACTGATGCCTTTGATGTCCTTAAAACTGCTGATACTCTTGTTGCCTCGACTAATTTTGATGGAGATTACAAAGTTTTGAATAGATATGAGTTTCCTACTGATCCTAAACTTTTTGATACAACTCTTAGCTCCTTTTCAAAGGGTCATGGGAAACTGGAAAAACTGGATAGTCTAGTCTCTAATGTAGACGTTCTTGCTCATGATGTTGAAATTTTGAAAATTAGAACCACTCCAAATCAAGACAAACATACTAAATCTTTAAATGCTATCTCTCTTCAAATTAATGAAAATGAAAGGATGATGGCTCTCTTGAAAGCTAGGTGGGCTAGAGAGGCTGAAGAAGCTAGAATTGCTGAAATGAATAGGAAAACTGTTAAAGTTTATACTATCCAAACCACTAAAGAGGATCCTCCTAGTTTATTTAAAGATGATGAAATTGATTTTGATAATTGCAATCTTACTGAAGTCATTAAGTTCCTACAAAAACTTGCTAAGACACCGGACGCTAGTAAAATAAATCTTGCCTTTACCAAACACATTACCGATGCTCTTATCAAGGTTAGGGAAGAAAAACTAAAGCTTGAAACCTCTATCCCTAGGAAGTTAGAAGATGGTTGGGAACCCACTATTAAGATGAAAATAAATGACTTTCATTTCAATGCTTTATGTGATCTTGGTGCAAGTTTTTCTGTTATACCTAAAGGTTTCTATAATATGCTTGATTTAAATCATTTGGAAGAGTGCTATTTAAATGTTCATCTTGCTGATTCTTCTAAAAAGAAACCTTCGGGTAGAGTTGATGATGTCCTTATTGTTGTTAATTATAATTATGTTCACGTTGATTTTATTGTTATGGATATTGAGTGCAATGCTTCTTGTCCTATTATTTTGGGAAGACCGTTTTTGAGAACTGTTGGTGCTATTATTGATATGAAAGAGGGAAATATAAGGTTTCAGTTCCCCCTTAAAAAAGGGATGGAACACTTCCCTAGGAAGAGAAAGAAGTTTCCTTTTGAATCAATCATAAGGTCAAGCTATGCTCTTGATGGTGCAAAGGCCTTCGAAAAAACTTGATATTTGGCATTGCGCCTAGCTAAAAGGCGTTAAAGAAAAGCGCTTGTTGGGAGGCAACCCATCTTTTATTTTCAGTTTAATTTTTTATTTTCTTGAGTAATGAATATATTACCTCTGTAGAACTTCATTATATCTTTTTCTTTTGGTTTTTTGTGCCAAATTTAGCCTCTAATACATTGAAATTGCGAGGTATTGTGTTGCTGTCCAAAAACAGATTCTGTGCGCCTGTTGCACGCAAATCCTAAAATCGCCAGAATTTTATCTTTTTCTGATAATTTTTTAATGAAAGACTGATGCTTTTATATATCCTTTGTTAGTTTTAAGTTGTTTGATTTTAGCTTCAGAAGTGCCTCAAAAAATTCGATATTTACAGACTGTTCAGATTTTGACAGATTCTTGTTTTATTTTGCATTTGTCTCTTTACCATCGTCATATGTGATACTTTAGGGCTAGAGTGCCACATTGAGGCTTAGTAAACAGTAGCTAATGTTTAATGAAGTTGGTTTGCAATTTTTCATGAGTTGAACACATATGCATTTTAATTTATGAGCACTAACCCTCTAATCAAATTATGAGAAATTTTGTGTGAAGGGAGTTTCTAAGTTCCAAAGGAGAGGAATATGACGAAATCGAGGATGGATCAGAGCTCAAGCTTGGGGATGCCCCCATGGCAACCCCTCTTAATATCAAGAACTATCAAGAGTCAAAGCTTGGGGATGCCCAAGGCATCCCCTCATCTTCATCGACTATCATAAGGTCGTCTTCGTTGAACTTCGTTTTTAGCACTTTACATATTATGTGCTATGCTTGGAGCGTCTTTTTACTTTCAGTTTTTTTTGGTTGTTTGTTAGTCATATCTTTGTTGGATCCTAGCTTTATTTGTGTGGGAGAGAGACACGCTCCGCTTTTTCGTTTGAATACTCCTTTGCTTCGCTTATATCTTTTTGAGTATTCTTAGCTACTGTCTGTTTTCTAGTAAGCTCTCGCTTTTAGCTTTTATCTTGTTTAGAGATCCTAGTTGTTAAGTTAAACTCTCTTGTTCTTCACTTATACTTGTTGGAGAGTTGTTGTTGAAAAATTGCTTGAATTGTCAATGCGACAAAATGATGTTTGTGTGATGATAGAATAAAATGAAAATCCTGCATAGTTTTGTAGATCATGGTGTGGATACTTGATGCTTCTCAATTGTTTTGAGATGTTAAGTTGAATTCTTAAACTTGTTGGTTATTTGAGTGGAATTGATTAGTAAAGAAATATGGTTGAAAGCTTGAAATTGTGTGTCTTTTCATAGTTGTTAATTCATAGTGCTAATCTTTCCATCAAAAGAATTGTTTGGTCAACAAGGGAGACGGTGTAGAGTTTTTATGGTTATGACCGTTAAATGTCTTATGTTGTTCTGTTACCGGTTATTGTTAGATGTTTGCTTCAAACACTTTTTTTTTTGCTAAGTGTATGGTTCACTCGTGCATCCAATCCCCAAAGCCAAACTTTCTTGCCAGCTGAGTCCACCACCATATCTACCTATGCATGGTATTTCCTACAATTCCAAGTAAATTTGTCATGTGCTACCTTTAAAAATTCAAAATACTTCTTCTTTGTGCCTCTGTTTTTAAGCTCATGAGGTAGCAGTAGAGAGCTAGATATAACTTGTGACAAGCGAGGTCATTTCCCCCCTTTCACCCGGTGTTGATGGATTACGTCTTCACTTGAATCAACCCGAGAGCAGCTTAAGCAAAAATATAAATATAACTCACAATTCTCCTCCGCGCAATGCAAATCTGAGAAATCATCCCAAACATTGGACAGTGGTGAAACCAAGGAGAAAGAAGAGCATACTCGCTCTTCTAAGAACCAGCTGCTCTCACAAGTCTAAAAACCTTGCTTGTCATGAGGGACTAGATAGTTTCTCTGTTGTGAAGTCGTTGACGAAAGCATGCATACCTCAAAATCATTTTACTTCTGTTCTAAAAACCAAAAAGCTCTAGCACATGACTAATCCCTGCTTCCCTCTGCGAAGGGCCTTTCTTTTACTTTTAATGTTGAGTTAGTTTTCCCTTTTTCCTTCTATCTCCACAAAAGAAAACATCTAGCATTGACCCTGGGTATCGTTGAGCATATTACATTATCAAGATTAAACATGAATCTTTATATTGACTTTATCTATAAGATAAGCCGTTGGAAGTTGAAGCTCTTTGCTAATGCTTACATCTTCCTTTGTGTTGATTCTCAAACACTTTTGTCATGGAATTATTATCCTTGTGAATTAGTCAAATATGTTGATCACATTGTTTTCATGTCTTTGACATACTATTTATGAAAGGTTTTGCTTGGATGATTCAACTTGTTTATTCATTGCTTTCTTGCTATAAATTATAGACAATTGTTTTGTATCTCTTCATTCACATCCTTTGATTTGCATCACTATCTTGATCAAGAATGTGTTGGTTGCATGTCTCATAAAAAATTATTTGTTATCACTTACCTACTTGAGGACGAGTAGGAGTTAAGCTTGGGGGTGCTGATACGTCTCAAATGTATCTATAATTTTTTAGTGATCCATGCTAGTTTTGTGATATTGTCACATGTTTTTACTGTCAATTATATAATTTTTATGCATTTTGTCGGACTAACCTATTGACAAGATGCCAAGTGTCAGTTCCCTGTTTTTGCTGTCTTTTTGTTTCAGAATTTTACTTCTGGAAATATTCTCGGAATTGGACGAAAATTTACGAGGAATTTTTACTCGACGTAAGGCACCAGGACACCAAAGGGCAGCCCTGGGGGCCACCCACAGGCCAGGGGCGGGGGGCCCGCCCCTACCCATGGGGCACCTCCTCGGCCCCCTCCGACGCCTATAAAATCACAATTGACCTAAAAACATCGAGGCGGCCATTATTTTCCAGAAACTCGACCCCGACACGCCGTCACCGAAAACCCTAGTTTGGGGTCCAATCTGAAGCTGATCCCGGCACTCTGCCGGAGGGGAGATCGATCCCAGAGGGCTCTTCATCGTCACGCCTTCCTCCGGGATGATTTGTGAGTAGTCTCACCTTGGACTACGGGTCCATGGCAGTAGCTAGTTGGTAGTCTCTCTCTCTCTTGTGCTTCATGTCTTATGATCTTGTGAGCTGCCTAACATGATCAAGATCGATTATTGTAATGCTATGTGATGTGTTTGATGGGATCCGATGGATTATGAAGTTATGTTCATATTGTGCATGATTCTTATATGAGTAATTTATGTTCTTGCATGCTCTCCGATGTGCGTAGTTACTTTGGCCAAGTGATTGTGTGTATCTCCAAGAGAGGGTATTTATGTTAGATAGTGGGTTCATGCCCCCTTTTGTTCCTGGGCACGAGTGACAGAAACGTCTAAGGGCGAGGGTGTGCTGTTGCTACTAAGGGTAAAACAGCGGTGTTAATGTCTATTTTTATATTAGTATTGCTTACTTCATGCACTTTACTTAATGCAATTGTCTGTTGCTTGCAACTTAATACCGTTGGGTGACAGGCTGGATAGCGATCCCACGGTGGACTTTTTAGACAAAGACGCAGTTGGACTCAACGGTCTTTGTTCCTTGTCGTGATGGCTACATAAATATTATCATGTCCTTTTTGTCATAGCTAAATTGGGTTTGTGTCATGATCTTGTCAATTGCCTAGCTGTAATTCGTTCACCCATCACATGCATATTTTATTTACTTGAGAGACTCCACTAGTGAACCCATGGCCCCCGGTCCATCTTTTTACATCGTTTACAACCTCATTTACTTGCTTTTAATTATCATTATTCCTCTGGTCACTTTTCATATTTTATCTATTTCATCATACAATTAACCGCTTTGTTTTCTATGAGACCGGAAAGATTGACAACCTTTCCGCCGTTGGGGGCAAAGTATTTTGGTTGAGTGTGTGCAGGTCCACGTCTGTTGAAGGTCAAGCGCCAGAGATCTTGAACATTCACCTCGTTGTTGATTTCAAAGTCCTACTGGTTCGATAAACCTCGGTTCGTTAAACAAGGGAAAACTGCTACTAGCTGCAATTCCGCCTTCGCTTGGGGCACCACCCAACTTATTTTAATACAGCAGCATGCTCCGATGACTTGCCGGGTATCGATGACACTTATAATGCGCATCGTGGCAATCGATAAAGCACATCAGGAAAGGCTTGCAACCATGAAGGAACTGCTCACTCCACTTCCGCCCGATGCAACGGCAGAAGCTATGGAGGCACGTCACATTTTGCTCGAGGAAGAGATGATCAAAGCCGGTGAAGGAGAGCGAGATCTCAACATCAAAGAGTCGGAATTCATCCGGAAGCAAAGGCAAAAGGAGGCCGACGAAGTTTTCCGTCCGCCTCATGATAAAAATTTGCATAATCAACTGGATTTCCGCATCAAGTGGGAAGCCGATCATGTTAACTCAGTCTGGAGAACGTACCATCATGTGCACGATCCGGTGACTAAGCTGTGTTACTTCAACACCCCAGCCAAAAACATGGAGGCAACCCAGGAAGTCATGTACGACAGCAGTAGCAGCAAAACGACTCGCAAATCAAGTCGGAGAAACTGTTGGTGATTCCCGCCTATGTGTTTCGACGACAAATAAGGCCAATGCTGCCACACCACCTGAACCAGAAGGCGATCCAGCCGGCTCGAGCAGCCACAACAAAGGCAGCAAGAAGGTCCCAAAGAAGGACAAGCCGCCACACAATGACGGTGCTCAGTTAAGGACAGGCTCCTCTCGCCATCCTGAAGCCGGCAAAGATCATGATCGACATCGTAGCCAGGAACACAAGGAGGACCCTCGGAAGGAGAAGGAGGTGCCGCCTTGTCAAGATCAGCAACATGAGAAGGAAGATCCGCCTCGCAGAGAGGGCAGTAGGGTCAACCTCCCACCACCTCCACCGCGCAAAGAGGGACAAAATCCTTCCAAGTATGTACCCCACCACGTCGCCAAAGGTCTCCATCCCCACCGCGTAATGCGAGCCGGGTGATCCAAGGCCGTCATGGGGAAGACCCAAGGAGAAGTAAGTCAGTGAATGACAAGCCGCCTACAATTGTTCATGATGCTCGAAGCCTAATTGATGAGAGGAAGTCGGCCAGAGATGCCCAGTACCTCGAACCAACATGCTTCGGCAGGGCAATCAGAGAGCAGATCTTGCCGCCTACTTTGTCGAACGTTACAAAGATGGTGGAAAGATACAGCAGCACAGCCAATCAAGAGACATGGCTTTCTGATTATCCAAGTGCATGCGACATCTATGCAGGCAATGCCAACTCTGCAGTGCGTTTTCTCCCCCTGATGTTAACTGGGACGGATCGCATGTGGATTGAAGGTTTGCCGGAAAAGACAATTCATTCCTGGAGCGACATAAAGTGCATCTTCACTCAACACGGCCAAGGTGAAGGGGTCGTTGCATAGAAAACAAAAATTTTCCTACGAAACAAGCGGAAGAAACCCCACGATCTAGATCTATTAGACGAAGGTAGAGAAGTGGAGATCCAATCTCTTACCCTTGAAGATCGAACAAACACGTTTTGTCAGTGCAGGGGTTCGCTAGTCGATCCCCGCAACTAGACTCATCTAGTCGCTAGGTGATGTATTATCCGATCCGAGATCCAATCCGATGGAGCACCGCACGAGCAGCGCCTCCGCGGTATCCACACGTACGGCTCGATGTAGACTCCGCCTTCTTGATCCCGCAAGCAAGGAGGGAGTGGCTAGATAGATCTCGGCACCACGACGGTTGTGGTGGCGTTGATGGTGTAGATCTCCACGAGCATGGCTTCGCCTAAGCCATGGCAGGAGGAGAAGGACGAGGAGATGGTGCAGCAGCCCTACGGCTAGGGGTGGTGCGGCAGCTTTGGTGGAGGAGATGGCGGCAGCCCTCCGGGGAGAGGGGTGGCGCCGGCTATGGTGGAGGAGGGTCGGCGGCTAGGGTTTTAGGGTGAGGTGCGGCTAGGGCTTGACCCTTGGGTGTGCCGCACCCTCCCCTTGTGCCCCTTATATAGGAGGCGGCAGGGACAAGCCTAGGGCCGGCCAGCCCTAGGGCTTGCTTGACCCTCAAGCAAACCGAGTCCCAAGTGGACTCGGCCCCCTTCTCCCTTTCCTATTCGGCCCATGTGGGCTTTAGGGTGGTGCGGCTAGCCCATGTGGCTGCTGCACCCCCTTTAGTCCATGTGGGCCTCCACACACCAGGTGGACCCCACTTCTAGACATTTCTAGAACATTCCGGAAACTTCCGGTACCTCCATAATATTATCCGAATTTTTCCGATGCCTCCGGAAACAACTTTCCATATATGAATCTTATTCTCCGGACTCCTCCGGAACTCCTTGTGATGTCTAGGATATCATCCGAGACTCCAAATCACCATCCGTTCATACCATCAATTATCTCATCGCTAACACTAGCTACATCGGAGCGTTAAGTGTGTGACCCTACGGGTTCAAGAACATGTAGACATGATCAGATCAATAATCAATAGCGGGGCCGGGATGCCCATATTGACTCCTACATATTCAACGAAGTTCCTTATCGATTAAACCACGATGCCAGAGATTCTTAATCTCTTATATGATTCCCTTTGTCTCTCTGATATTTAGCTTGCCCAAGATTCGATCGTCGATATCTCCATATCTACTTTCATCTCATTACCTAGCAAGTTCTCTTTACTCATCCATAATATAGGATCTCCGCGATTAACACTTAATCACATGGTTGCAACCTTTTTTATGCTATATTACCGAGAGGGCCCAGGGATATCTTTTCCGTCACAAGGAAGGACAAATCCCACTCTTGATTCATGTCACCCAACAAATACCATCGGAGATACCTGAAAGCCACCTTTATAATCACCCAGTTACGAAGCGACGTTTGATGTCCACAAAGTATTCCTCCAGTAAACGGGAGTGACATAATCTCATGGTCTAAGGAAACTATACTTGGCATATACAAATGCGTTGACAATGAAACTGTATGACACGATCAATTGCAACTCTTTTATTATTGGGTCTTGTCCATCACATCATTACTCCTAATGATATGACTCCGTTATCAAGTGACTATAACAAGTCCATGGTTAGGAAACGCTAACCATCTCTTGACTAACGAACTAGTCTAGTTGAAGCTTACTAGGGACACCTGGTTGTTTATATTCCACACATGTATTATATTTCCAATTAATACAATTATAGCATGGATAATAAACTATTATCATAAACATGAATATGCTAATAAACCATTTTATTATTGCCTCTAGGGCATATTCCCAACAGTCTCCCACTTGCACTAAAGTCAATAATCTAGTTTACATTTTCCTGATCCAACACCCATCGAGTCTCGGTGCTGATCATGTTTGCTCGTGGAAGAGGTTCTGTCCTCTAAGTTTTGTACCATACGGTTTTATATGTTCTTTGCAAAACGTTAATGTCACCTACTTTGACAATACTTTATCATCACATGATAAACCTCATATCATCACATGATAAGCCTCATCATCATATGACGAATATAATATATTTGGTTATAGAGTGAGACTTTCGTTTCCCTTTTATTCCTACATGACGTATGATCAGTCAAAAGAACTTTCACATAGCATGTGCACCCGGAACTCACTCAATCTTGAAATAAAATTTCTCAAACCAAAATATTATATCTTTTAATCCTTGAATTAATCATATACTCCTATATGTTGTAGACTCAACAAATCGACAGTGCATCCATGTCACTTCGATATTTCTGATCATGCTTTCGCCGCGCTTCTGCTATTATGAGATCCCCAATCTAGTTTGGTTTTATGACTTCAACCAAGTCTACTACTCTCTAGATTCAATTTATCTCATCTTCATGTTAAAATGACTCCTCATTCTAACACATTCTTCTAACCAAGAACTTGGGTCACATATTGTCAAATACAAACACATGGTTCTTATATGTTTAGTACCATTCATAGTGAATTCTAGCATATCCTCCAACCATCATTTTTGTACTGAGTTATCAACTCAATGTTTCACCTATTTCTCACAAGCAGATGAACCTTTCTTCTCTTGTTCCATTTTGAACTCTTTCAAAATCTTACTTAGGTTAAACATCCTGACATAACGCTTTATCAAACATATCTATCCTCCATAGATACATCCATCTCCATGGATATTTGACGTTCAAACTAACTTCATAATTTATATGTTGGTTCCTGACTCATTTACAACATTTATGAAATCTCCATTTCACTCAAACAAGATGTTGTAAACTCCCACTCAAATATACACCATACACATATTAAATTGTGAAACCACTTTGGCTCCCACTCAGAAATATGTTATCTTTATATTTGACCATGATTAACTAGCTCCCACTCAAACATATGTCACCACATATTTTGATCATGGAAAATAGTTTCTGCTCTAACTTAACATATGTCACCACATATTTTAATTAGATCTCACTCAGTTTCTTATGCAATTTCTCGATATTTTGGACACCTCCAAAATCTTAATTAACTTTTAAATCGAGAACTCATATACGAACACTAGTACTCTACTAGCTTTAAGTTTTATTTATTCTCTACAAAACTCCTTTTGAGGAATAAATATGTGAAACATCATTTTCACAAAATCAAGCAACAATTACTTTGTGATTTAAACTTAACATCGAATGACTCTTAGTCACTTTTGTATTTAAGGCTTCTATTTCTTTTTGTAGTTTCGTAGGTATGTCTTGTTTCTTAAACATGACAAGTAAATCATGAATATTATTTTGTAACCTGACAAAATTTTATATTCTTGAATCCTACTTTTCGTTTGACAAGCTAAACCGAAATTCAATGATCACCATCATTAATTCCTTTATGTGTCAAGTTTTAACCAACATAGCACTTTACATATGTGCCACTTGATACATAAACACGTAAGCTTCTCAATTTATTCCAGCAAATCTTTTATCCATGAAACCTTGTCACGATAAAACCACTAAAATACTTAGCACAACCAATAAATTGGTTTGCCCCTTTTAGTCTCATATTGTGGAATCACATTCACAGTCACACTTATGAATATACTACAACATTATTTGCAATAGTCTCTAATTATCTCATAATTATTAAAACCACCTTTTCACATAACTCATATGAAAAATATATGCGAATCATACATAGACCCTTATTTCTAAACAGAGTGTTTATCAAATAAATCTAAATGCTATTATTAAAACCTCGAAATAAAACCCTTCTTTGATACCACACAATATCGAATTGTCCGTGATTACAATATCTTTCGGACATATCAAATGCCTTTCAAAATATTCTAAATATTGTAATTTGTGATAACACTTCTCACAAGTCCGCATACTAACATATAACTCAAATATTTTGTCTCTTTTGATCAAATCATAAAGACTCAATTTTCTTGTTAACTTAATATCCTAAACTCCAGAAATTTATTTGATCTCATCAAATATCATAACTCGAAAATACACCTATTTAATCATTTCATTTATGATGGAGTACACAAAATAATGACATCTAACATTTGCTGAAAATACAACCAACACTTGTGTTTATTTTCGGCAACTCATGGCACTCTTCCAAAGGGTGGCATTTTAGTCATACTCCTTACAATAAGGCGCATTGATAAAACATAAAAATGTTTATTCAATATTTAGCACGACTAAAACAATTGTCATTATTAAGTTTTGGATATTTTAGTATGTCACATATTTTATAAATGTTTAACTAATCATCGTTTAGATTAAACTAAGGACAATAATCTCATAATCGAAACGTGATCATCAAAAAGAATTATTCATGAAAATAGAACAACCACTTGTCTTTAACATGAATAACCGTCTCACAAACCGAGACACACTAATTTAAAGATCACACTTAATTCGATTACAAAAACTCATTCAAATCCTCTAATCAAAAACGATAAATGTAGAAGTAGATCATTGCCAGCATCAACTCCTTGATTGCCACCATTCCGCAACGGCTTCCCATATCCTTTATACAAATCTCAAGCAGCAGGTTCTGTTTTCACAAAACAGAATGAGTATCAAATACTTATCGAAACCGCCACAATTGCAATTTGGACTTAAACACTTATAACTTGTATATCAATATATACTTTGTGCATTGTCAACTTCTCTTGCTATGGGTTCCACTTTGACATGACATAGCCGAGACACAAACTCATAGAAAGTGATCAAATCCCTTCCCATGACATAGTCTCTGACATAATTCTTGAAGCTAGGGAGAAGCTAGCGTATCACCCCATCTATCGCGAAACCGTCATTCATCTCGTGGTTCCAAACAAGCACTAGACGATGATGTATCTCATGCATTATCCTCAGGTATTGTTCCAAGCAAGTGTTCTCTTCCATCTTGAGTGAAAGAAAACCGTTCAGACATTCGAACCTTACAATTCTAACTTGTGCTGAAAATCTATTTTTCAGCTCACCAACAATCTCCATTGCAGTCAAGTTCTTGAATTGTCTACTTAGGTCAGAATTCATGAAGGTGCACATCATCCACTTGACTTTCAAGTAGGTGGTTCAAAACCACTCCATGTACTGTTCATAGCTTGCAGAAATGTTTGGGTTTATCTCCTATTGGTTCTTCTAGCACGTCAAGCAAGTCATTGGTGTGTAGGACTTCACACAAAAGTAGGTACCACTCGATAAAATTTGACCCATCTAGACGCAGCTCCTCGGCCATGAAAAGATGACCATAGTCGGCCATGATCTACAAGGATTTTTGCAAAGACAACTTAGGACTTTTGTTTATGATAATTTTTAGGGAATTGCTTATCCCCGGCGGCCAGAATTAGGCTAACCCCGGCGGTTTGCAAACCGCCGGCGACCACCTCGCTGGTGGTAATACCTTACCGCCGGCGGTTTGCAAACCGCCGGGGGTAACACATATTAGCGCCGGCGGTTTTGATCAGGACGCCGGTGGTACATCATTAAATAAACAAAAAAAAAGCAGGCCACTGCCCGGGCCGCTGCTCGTCGCCGTGCTGCTCCTTCTGCCCGTCGCCGTCGCCGTGCCGCTCCTTCTGCCCGTCGCCGTCGCCGCCTGGCCGGGCCGCTGCTCGTCGCCGTGTCGCTCCTTCTGCCTGTGTCAAGCCGCCGCCTCCTGCTTCTGCTCGCATGGCGCGGCGGGCTCAGCTCTAGCTCGGCCTCGGCATCCTCCTGCTCGCACGGCGCGGCGGGCTCAGCTCCAGCTCAGCCTCAGCGTCCTCCTGCTCCAGCTCGCACGGCACGGCATCCTCCTGCTCCGTGCGGCCCCCGCCGCGCCCTCCCCTGCCGAGGCGGCCCCGCCGTGGACGCGCGCCCCTCCCCTGCTGTGTCATCCTCGCGCGAGCTCCTTCTGCTGTGCCACTCCTTCTGCCCGTCGCCGCCGTGGACTCACCGTGGACGGCCGGTGCTGCTGCGGTGAGAGATCAAGGGAGAAAGAGAGAGAAAGAAGAAGGGAGTGCTACTGTTGGTGTACGTGTCTCTGCACAGCGTGGTCTTCCACATGGGGTCAGCGTCAGATCGCACATGGGCTGGGGCTGCTGCCTCTGTTCCTGATTTCATCCAACGGCTGCGATGCATTTAGAAGAAGCACACAATCCGTGTGATGCCTTTCCTTGCCTCCTGATTGGTCCAGCGCGATGTATGGGAGAGAGGGGTAACAAACTTAGCGCCGGTGGTTTTGTTTTTTACCGTCGGCGGTAAATTGAAGCCCAGCTGGGGTCCTCGGCCCGTTTTACCCCCGCGGCCAAAATTCCGCCCCGCTGGCGCTATGGGCCTTATCCCCGGCGGTTCTGGGCAAAACCGCCGGCGGTAAAAGCTGCTCGGCCCATCTAGGTTTACCCCCGGCGAAAAAATGTATAAACCGCCGGCGGTAAGCCGTGCGGCTATAAGCCTTTTCCTAGTAGTGTTAGTTCATCTTAATCAAAATTACTACATGAACTCCCACTAAACTCAACATCTCTCTGGTTGTTTAGTGACACACGATCCAAATCCACTACACCACAACCGATCATCACGTGAGATGATGTAGCTTCAATGGTGAACAACACAGTGTTGATCATATCGTCCATATGACTCGTGTTTAACCTTTCGGTTCTTGTGTTCCGAGGCCATGTCTGTACATGCTAGGATCGTCAAGGAAACCGTAGTATTTCCGCATGTGTAAATCTGGCTTACACTCGTTGTATGCGAACGTAGAGTCTATCACACCTGATCATCACGTGGTGCTTCAAAACGACGAACTTTTGCAACGATGCATACTAGGGGAGAACACTTCTTGATATTAACGTGAGAGATCACCTTATCATGCTACCGTCGCGATCAAATCTAAGCATAACAATAAGGTGCATAAAAGGATTAACATCACATGCAATTTAAAATTGTGATATGATATGGCCTTTTCTTCTTGTGCCTTTGATCTCCATCTCCAAAGCACTGGCATGATCTCCATCATCACCGACATTATGGCGCCTCCTCCATGGTTGCCATCACCAACTATTGCAACTACAACTATTGCTACTCTTAGCGATAAAGTAAATCAATTACATGGTGATTCAATGACACGCAGGTCACATAAAATAATAGACAACCATATGGCTTCTGTCAGTTGCCGTACTCATCGACATGCAAGTCGTGAAAGATTACAAACATGATCATTGGATACATTATCACAAATCACACATTGGCCATACCACATCACATGACCCCCTTGCAAAACAAGTTAGACGTCCTCTACTTTGTTTATGCAATTTTTACGTGGCTTGGTGATGCCCACAAGTATAGGGGATCGCTGAAGTCTTCGTTGGGAAGTATTACCCCAAATTTATAGTTCGACACGATGGGAACACAAGAATATTAATAAGACCTTAGCAATTGAGGTGTCACTCTCAACCACACCTGTAAATCAATAACTTGCAGCAGTAGTAGTGATGGCAGTAAAGGATTCAAGCGAGCAGAAATAAAACAGCAATAGTACCAAGGATTTCCCTGTTTTCTCCGGAAAAGAGAAAGTGTAACTCAGAGATTTAAAACGTAGGCATGAGGTGACAGCGGGGCGTTGCATGAATAAGATTGATCATATAATAAAGTAAAGCTAGCAATGGGGTTTTTCTCTAACTCCGATATATGTAGGTATGTGTTCCTTAAATAGTTGTGCGTACTAACCAAGAGAATTTGCACAACATCTATTGCCCTACCTGCCCATTTCACTGGGGCCAACTTGGAACTACAGGTAATTAAGGTCTACCCTTTCGTGTAGACCGGGACAATGCATTAACACTCCATAAACACATAGGATCCTCAAACTAAAACATCTCCCCCTTGTTTTCCCTATATGTCACTTTTAGGGTTCGCAGGTTCAACATAATAGCAGGTGATACACTTTGTAGGTAAATACCAAACTCAATTATATGATGAAGCAAATAAGTTCAGTACTGAAATCATGCCACTCGGTCCCTAGTAGCAAGCATTAAACATAGCATAAGTGCACCAACACAATACAAAAGTATCCTCAAGATAAACCCTAGGATTATCGAACAACGGGTAGCATTACATGGTCAATCTCATCCAATCCCCATCCACCTCACATGCCTACAGCAAACTACTCACACATGGTGATGGAGAAAGACCTCATGGTCGATGGAGATGAAGGCGGTGAAGATGGCGGTGAAGACGGCCTCCAGATCCCTCCACCGGAGGAGAAATCCTGGATCAATCTTTCCCCGAAACGAAGAACGTGGTGGCGGCGGCGATGTGTTTCGCGAAAGCTCCCCTCCTCCTAGGGCAAGCGTTTTTTCTCCTATATGAAGGAGTACGTCGAAGACCAGAGGCGAGACGGTGCCCGAGGCCCATTTGGGGGGAGGGCACGCGGCCAGGTACAGGGGCCGCGTGGGGCCACCCCTTTTGGCCCTCCGGCACCCCCTCGTGTCCATCTTTTTGTCCAACGTGCTTCTTTTCCATAAAAAATGACGTGGTATTTTTCCCCGATTTTATTTCCTGCAAAAATAGCCAGGGGAGAGACTTTGCTAAAAACAGCGTCAGAATCAGCAGTTTTATTCAAATAAGGAAGGATCCCGGAGCAAATTATGAGGCAAAGTGCTTGGAAAAGTGGATGCATTTTGGATGCATCAGCTCCCCCAAGCTTAGCTCGTTGTTTGTCCTCAAACAACTCAAACATAGTGCAGAAGCGATAAAAATGACTTTGACAAGAACTTTGCATTGCATATGTAACACTGTTTAATAGCAACAAGTATTCAACACATAATTCCTACCACAACTAACAAAATGCTAGCAAAGGTATATCTCATCAATGTTAAAGCATCTATATATGTTGCAAGAGAAATAACACATAGTGTTAATACTTGGATGAGTTTGCCTAACTGTAGAGATAAACAAAGGTTCTTGCATCGCTTTTAATTGAATCATGTATTGACTAGTGAACTCATTGTGCTTACAACCTTGCTCTTAAATTTATCAAAACATTTGATGTTCCCTATTATGACTCACATGCTTGACAAACTTGTAGTTAAAAGCCTCATGCCCCGTGAATACGAGTACCTACACCATGTGTTACTCAACTCGTGTAGCTAGGCAAACTCGAGTTTTTTTGCAGTCATTGCGAGAATAAAAGCATCATTAAGAGTGTCAACCGGGGTACCTCTTGTCCCAGGACATGGACAAGCCCATGTCCAAACAACAAGACAAACGGACAATGAACAATCTCAGCACTTCTTTTATTTACTAATGGTTTAGCTTTTATTATAAAGTGCATCACTGAATGTTCACTATGATGTGCCGTAAATTTCCACCATGAATGATGCATGGCTTAAGTTGGCGGCCCGGGCGTCTCTCTAGCCAATTATTCCCACTCCTCAAACTTACTAAGTTTCCACATTTATTTCGACATGATAGGCATCCATAGACAAAAGTACATGATATCAACTAATTTTTAATTTAAGTGCAATGTTAAAAGCTTTCCATGTGTCGGCACATTTAAGCTAGCTCCTAACCACTGAGCTTGTCAAGCATATGACTTCATTTTTAACATTTTTTCACTTTCTCTGTGGTTGGCAAGTTTAGTAAGCACAATGGGATGCATAGAACTTTGTTTAGAACTACAGTTGTTCAAACCATAGCCAAGTATTATCCCTAAATAATATCTCACTTGCATCATCATACACACTAAAACATGGCGAAGATAAACATTTGCTACCAGTTCCCTAGATGTTAAAGAAACTATGATGTGTACACTTGCTGTTATTAAAAAGTCTTCATAAGCATGGCAAAGGTGTCATACCTTTCATCTACTTCATGCACATCAGCTCATCATTGTTGTTCTCCTCTCCCAATTCGAACTGCACAATAAAAACTCAAATCTGCCAGAAAATGTCACTGCATTCAGTACTGTTTTTACCCTACTTAAACACCTCAGAATTTTCTCATATTTTACAGGTGTGTAGGTCGTGAAAAGTTGCAGTTGTGGTTAAAATTTCAGCTCAATTGGAGCTGCAGAAAAAAGATGAAAAATAAAACAGTGAGCAGATTTCAGAAATTCCCGCACCTCCATTTTTTCATCGGATTCAAGAAAACGAAAATCTTTTTGTTCTTTTTGGTTTTTAGAAGCATAAAGTAAATGAACAGAAGTAAATAAGCAAGAAGAACAAATAGAATCTTTTTGTGTTTTTGCAATTTCAAAGAAAGAAACCGAAACAAAATAAGAGTGATATAAAACAACGAAATGAGAGGAAAAGAAGTACTCCCCCAAGCTTGCAGTCAAGCTAATATCCTGGGTGGTAGCCATATCCACCACTCACACCTTCAGGGTAGTGACCATATGGGTAGCCTCCCATGCTTGGGTATTGTGGCATCTCTTGAGGTTTGTACCCCTGCATTGCTGGAGCTTGTGCCTCCTCCTGTGGTGGCTCTTCCCTCACGGTCCACTTTCCAGTGCTCCTGTCAAAGAGGTCAGTACAGGGGAGCCTAATGGACACTTTCTGTCCATTAGCACTCAAATATGTGTAGAGATGAATCTCCCCATACGGAACACTCATTCCCATGTTGGAAATCAAAGCAAAATCAAGTAATGTGGACTTCTCTACAAGGGTTCCCATATTATCATTATATCCTCTTTCATCTTTAATGTATTTATTTATATAGACCAAAGTAGCAATAGCACCAGCATAAATAGGGGTTACATCAGTGGTATTTCTACTTACAACATTATGCAATGATATAGCAAGAATTACCCCCAAGTTATACTCACATGACTTGTTCTCTTTTGCACATTTAAGCAAATAAATAATAGGTCCAATGCAGGCAGAAGTGTTGTCTCTTGCAAGAAAGCCTCTTGCAAGGAACAACGCAAAGTACCTCAAGCTAGGGTGTTGTATGTGAGTAAATTTGCCCCTATTTAGTCTATCAAGGGAATTAATAGAAACAGAACGCCAGAAATTAACAAGTTCAGGATTTGAATCAGCACCGGTTTCTTCCCAACTCCCCATGTTTGCTACACCTATAGCATTGCAAAACTCATCTAGAGACATAACAAGACACTCTCCCTTCATACTAAACTTGCAAACAAAAGTGAGAGAATGTGCCTTACTTTTATTCTTGTGCCTATGAGTCTCGGGCCCTTCGAATCTGAAGGTAGAGAGGAACTCTCGTGAGAGTTCCTCGTATGTGTCCTATGGGTTTTGAGAAAATGTCAGCAACCCGGTCGCTGTGGCGAAGGAGTTGAAATCCTCTTCCATTCCCCATTGTTGAAGAACACGGGGGTCTTGCCATCTCGTCGTGTGAATCCTCAACTTCTCCCCCACAAATGACGCGAAGTCCTCCCAAAGGTGATTGTCATCGTAGTTGAGGGAGACTCTGCATGCTCTTCTCTTGGGCCTTGAGCTCATCCCAAGCAATCCTTTGCCCTTGCTAAACATGGCACCTTGCTGCCCATAAATAAATTTCAACAAAAATCAAGATGTGAAACTCTAATACAACATTAAGCCATCCATATCTAGTCTCCACATCAATATCATGCATCAATATCAACTAGAAAACTTAAATCCATGAATTTCTCAAACATATTTAGTGACACCTAGTGCAGCAAAATACTTCAGATACAAAGCACAAGAACAAAAACTAATTGGATGAGTGGAGAAGTCACATACCAAGGAGTAATCCCACCAAACAGATTCTAGAAAACTGCTCTAAACTTGGAGATCCAGGGAGAGCAGCAAGAGAGCACGAAAAAATATTGGACAAAATACCTGGAGCTGGTTTTCTGTCGAGAGGAAGGAGATGAGCCCCGACTCCTCACCTAACTCCACCTACGGACCAAAGTGGGGGGTCCCACGCGGCCAGGTACAGTGGCCGTGGGGGCACCCTCTTTTGGCCCCTGGTGGCTTTCTGGTGTCACTCTTTTGGCTGTGAACTCTCCCGTAAAAATAACTTACCTCTGAATTTTTCTGGAATTTTTCGAGAAAATTTTCTACAGAGACTTTTTCAAACTAGATTTCTGAAATTTCTGCACTTTGAAATAAATATGCCCAAGCAAATATTCTAAGAATTCTTGAGTATATAAAATAAAAAATGCAAGCAATCTTTATAGGAATCAAGTTTGCATCATTTCCACATTAATAATGAGGTTGATCAGGTCTCATTAATAATATGTAAAGGATATAACACATGATCTTTATTTTTATTTGTAAAGAAGAGATTCACGTTACCTCATATTTGATTGGAATAGTTCCAATCATTATGGTAGCATATTTTGGTTCAGGAGGTGGTAATGGAATTTCAAAGCTTACAACTATAAGAGTATTTCTTTTAATGCAATTCACCATTTGGCTTACCATTGTAACTGCTTTCTTCTTGGGGAAATAGATAGTGTGCTCCTTATCTTTAACGTTGAATGTCACTTTGCTTTCAGTGCAATCTATCACAGCCCCTGCAGTGTTTAAGAAAGGTCTACCAAGGATAATAGACAAGTTATAATCCTCAGGCATGTCTAATACAACAAAGTCTGTAGGGATTAACACATTAGCAGCAGAAATAGGTACATTCTGACATATTCCAATAGGTATAGCAGTTGATTTATCAGCCATTTGCAATGAAACTTTAGTTGGAACCAACTTGTTTAAATCAAGTTTCTTATACAAAGAGAAAGGCATGACACTAACACCAGCCCCCAAATCACATAGTGCATATCTCACATAAGTTTCTTTAATATGACAAGGAATAGTTGGAATACCGGGATCTCCACGTTTTTCAGGCACTTTCCCTTTAAAGGAGTAATCAGCAAGCATAGCAGTAATAGCATCAGTAGAAATCTTTCTTTTATTAGTGACAATATCTTTCATGTATTTTGAATAAGGAGGAATTTTAATAGCATCAACAAGAGGAATTTGCAAATATAAAGATTTAATCAACTCAAAGAACTTCTCAAATCTAGTGTCATCCAACGTTTTCATTACCTCTTGAGGATATGGTATGGGTCTTTGTACCCATGGATCCCTTTCTTTACCTTTTTGTGGATTTGGATGGTTTTTCTTCTTGTTCTTCTCAGTAGATGGTTGAGTGTCTTCCTTCTCAGCTGCTTCAGGTTCTTCAACATTTTCATCTTCTTGTGGTTCTTCTTCAGGTGAGGATGATTCCTCCTCTTCATTATCATTATCTTCTGTCTCAGCATCAGAAATAGAGATATCATTATCTTGTTCTTCAGAATCATCTTTATATTGGTTTTCATTGGGAGATTTGCCTGCAGAAAGTTTCTTATTTCGAGCTTCTTGCTCTTTCCTCTAAGGATGGCCTTCAGGATAGTCGGGGTCCTGAGTACTTGCACCTCCCCTAGTATTAACTCCACAAACCTGTTTCTTCATATTAAGCTTTTCATGCAATTGATTTTGAAGATAAATCATTTGTTCTACTTGATTATTCGTCATCTCACAATGTTTAACAATTCTTTTTACCTCTCCCACATTAACATGCAAACTTTCACGAAGAAATTTAATTTTGTGAGAGTTTTCCATGATCATCATTCTAATATTATGCTCTCCAGGATCATGACGATAAGCAAAATCATTCTCATATGATACTTCAGTAAAGGATGTCACCTTTTCATTACCTTTTGTGGTGCTAATAACATTGACTGGGATAGGGAAACATGGTTGATCATTAGGAAGTTTGACACCCATTTCAGATAATTCCTTGAGATGAGAGGTTTTAATTCCCTTCTCTTTAATGTCCTTTGAGGCTTCTTTCATTGCCTCTTTGTCCAGTTTGAGTATACCTCCTTTCTTCTCCGGAAATATCTCATCAGTATTCCAATCATCATAATTCTTTGAGATAGTTTGCAATAACTCAATTGCTTCATCAACGGTCCTTTCCCTGAAAACATTACCTGCAATACTATCAAGATAGCCTATGGTGTTTTCAGTTAGTCCATTGTAAAATATATCAAGTATTTCATTATTCTTGAAGCCATGGGTAGGACATTTCCTAACCATCTTATTATACCTCCCCCAAGCTTGGGGTAAATCCTCCTTCTCTTTCTGTGAAAAATTACTAATCTCAAGGGTTAGAGCATGAATTTTATTAGCAGGGAAGTACTTATTAAAGAACATCCGCAAACATTCTTCCTTGCTAGTAATACATCCAGGTTCTAAACAATTATACCAAGTTTTAGCACTTCCTCCCAAAGAAAAAGGAAACAATTTTAAGAAATAGTAGCGTTGGTTAATTTCATCTTTCCCAAATAACACAGATAAATCATGCAAATCAGTAATGTGATCGAAAGGAAACTCATCCTCTCTCCCATAAAACTTAGACTTCTCAGCCCTTCCAATCACTTCAGGATCAACGTTAAACTCATAGTCTTTATCATTAATTTTAATAGCTGGACCATTCATTTTATCAGTAACAGGAAAATCGTCATCAAGAGGAGAATTTATATAGCTAGCAAATTTATCCATTTCATCATAATCTGGACTCATTAAAGCCTTAATAATAACATCCTCTTTCTCAGAAGAAGTTTCCATATCATCACAATATTACCTATCTTCTAGTTCAGATTCCACATTTTTACTAATAGAAGATTCATGATTCTCAGGTGTTTCAGTTATCTCAGATATTTCAGGAATTTCAGGTGTTTCAAGTGTCACTTCTTTGTCTATGCTACCACATGTTAAATCACTTTCATTACTAGTAGACATTTTAGACAATGGTGAACTAGAAACAATCTTTCCCTTTATCTTAGGAACAACAGCAGAAGCAACATCAGGTGAAAAGTTTTGCCTACTTGGCAAGTCCTTACCTCCTCGAGTAGTGGAAGGCCTCACTTCCTTAGGAGTGCTCTTCTCCTTTCCCATGGTTAGGAACAAGCAAATGCAGCAAATAAATGATATCAAGTTGTCTTACCAATAAAGCTAGGCTCCCCGGCAACGGCACCAGAAAACATCTTGATGCCCACAAGTATAGGGGATCGCTGAAGTCTTCGTTGGGAAGTATTACCCCAAATTTATAGTTCGACACGATGGGAACACAAGAATATTAATAAGACCTTAGCAATTGAGGCGTCACTCTCAACCACACCTGTATATCAATAACTTGCAGCAGTAGTAGTGATGGCAGTAAAGGATTCAAGCGAGCAAAAATAAAACAACAATAGTAACAAGGATTCCCCAGTTTTCACCGGAAAAGTGAAAGTGTAACTCAGAGATTTAAAACGTAGGCATGAGGTGACAGCGGGGCGTTGCATGAATAAGATTGATCATATAATAAAGTAAAGCTAGCAATGGGGTTTTTCTCTAACTCTAATATATGTAGGTATGTGTTCCTTAAATAGTTGTGCGTACTAACCAAGAGAATTTGCACAACATCTATTGCCCTACCTGCCCATTTCACCGGGGCCAACTTGGAACTATAGGTAATTAAGGTCTACCCTTTCGTGTAGACCGGGACAATGCATTAACACTCCATAAACACATAGGATCCTCAAACTAAAACATCTCCCCCTTGTTTTCCCTATATGTCACTTTTAGGGTTCGCAGGTTCAACATAATAGCAGGTGATACACTTTGCAGGTAAATACCAAACTCAATTATATGATGAAGCAAATAAGTTCAGTACTGAAATCATGCCACTCGGGCCCTAGTAGCAAGCATTAAACATAGCATAAGTGCACCAACACAATACAAAAGTATCCTCAAGATAAACCCTAGGATTATCGAACAACGGGTAGCATTACATGGTCAATCTCATCCAATCCCCATCCACCTCACATGCCTACAGCAAACTACTCACACATGGTGATGGAGAAAGAGCTCATGGTCGATGGAGATGAAGGCGGTGAAGATGGCGGTGAAGACGGCCTCCGGATCCCTCCACCGGGAGGAGAAATCCTGGATCAATCTGTCCCCGAAACGAAGAACGTGGTGGCGGCGGCGGTGTGTTTCGCGAAAGCTCCCCTCCTCCTAGGGCAAGCGTTTTTTCTCCTATATGAAGGAGTACGTCGAAAACCAGAGGTGAGACGGTGCCCGAGGCCCATTTGGGGGGGCCCACGCGGCCAGGTACAGGGGTCGCGTGGGGCCACCCCTTTTGGCCCTCCGGCACCCCCTCGTGTCCAATTTTTTCCAACGTGCTTCTTTGCCATAAAAAATGACGTGGTATTTTTCCCCGATTTTCTTTCCTGCAAAAATAGCCAGGGGAGAGACTTTGCTAAAAACAGCGTCAGAATCAGCAGTTTTATTCAAATAAGGAAGGATCCCGGAGCAAATTATGAAGCAAAGTGCTTGGAAAAGTGGATGCATTTTGGATGCATCACTTGGGTCAACGAGATAGAACCGTTCTAATCTACGCAAAACCACAACGGTGATATAGAAGTTGCTTATTTACTCATCCTTTTAAAAGGCCTCCCATTGCAAATCGCATCTCACCATAGTTAGAGAAACAGACACCCGCCAGCCACTTATGCAATACAAGTTGCATGTCAATCGTGGAACCGGTCTCTCGTGCGTGGACGAGTAAAGTTGGTCTGGGCCGCTTCAATCTAACCATCCAACAAGATACGAAGTACACGCTAGAAGGTAGCAACAAAAATATCAACGCCCACAACACTTGTGTTCTAATCGCACCAACATCTACGAATACATCTAGGCTCTGATACCACTGAAGGGGTCGTTGCATAGAAAACAAAAAAATTTCCTACAAAACAAGAGGGTAGCGCAGTGGAGATCCAATCTCTTACCCATGAAGATCGAACAAACGCGTTTTGTCGGTGCAGGGGTTGGCTGGTCGATCCCCGCAACTAGACTCATCTAGTCGCGAGGAGATGTATTATCCGATCCGAGATCCAATCCGAGATCCAATCCGATGGAGCACCGCACGAGCAGCGCCTCCGCGGTATCCACACGTACGGCTCGATGTAGACTCCGCCTTCCTAATCCCGTAAGCAAGGAGGGTGTGGCTAGATAGATCTCGGCACCACGACGGTTGTGGTGGCGTTGATGGTGTAGATCTCCACGAGCATGGCTTCTCCTAAGCCATGGCACGAGGAGAAGGACGAGGAGATGGTGCAGCAGCCCTACGGCTAGGGGTGGTGTGGCAGCTTTGGTGGAGGAGATAGCGGCAGCCCTCCGGGGAGAAGGGTGGCGCCGGCTATGGTGGAGGAGGGCCGGCAGCTAGGGTTTTAGGGTGAGGTGCGGCTAGGGATTGACCCTTGGGTGTGCCGCACCCTCCCCTTGTGCCCCTTATATAGGAGGCGGCTAGGGATGTAAACGGATCGGATCGGATTTTGTCGTTACCATATCCTATACCATATTTTTTCATCGGATTCGGAGCGGAGCGGATAATGACCGGTTGCGGATTCGGGGTCGGATATATCATATCACGGATCCGGGGGCGGAAACGGAGCGGTTTCGAGGCGGAAAAAATTTAATCAGATATGTACGCGTATAAGTACATCGGCGAACCATACAAGCAAAAATAATAGTTCAATATGCTAATAGCCTGACAAAGTTGTAGTACATAGTCGTAACAATCCCTATGTAAGTGAGTTCTTATTTAATGGACGAAATTTACAACTCACTAACTAATTATGTTCTATTGGGTTAGACATTTCGGTAGAAAATCGGATTATTCGGATTAAAATCATCGGATAATCCTATTTAACTTTCGGATAATCCATATTTGGGGCTATTTTTCATACCATATCCTGTACCGTATCCGGTGTCAAATTCGGAATCGGATATCCTTATCCATCGGATTTCTTCAAACCGGATATGGATTGCTTAAAACGGTTTCGGAATAGGATTCGGTGCGGAAATTATCCTATCCGTTTACATCCCTAGAGGCGGCAGGGACAAGCCTAGGGCCAGCCGGCCCTAGGGCTTGCTTGACCCTCAAGCAAACCGAGTCCCAAGTGGACTCGGCCCCCTTCTCCCTTTCCTATTCGGCCCATGTGGGCTTTAGGGTGGTGTGGCTAGCCCATGTGGCTGCTGCACCCCCCTTTAGCCCATGTGGGCCTCCACACACCAGGTGGACCCCACTTCTAGACCTTTGTAGAACATTCCGGAAACTTCTGGTACCTCCATAATATTATCCGAACTTTTCCGATGCCTCCGGAAACAACTTTCCATATATGAATCTTATTCTCCGGAACTCCTTGTGATGTCTAGGATATCATCCGAGACTCCGAATCACCATTCGTTCATACCATCAATTATCTCATCGCTAACCCTAGCTACATCGGAGCGTTAAGTGTGTGACCCTACGGGTTCGAGAATATGTAGACATGATCAGATCAATAATCAATAGCGGGACTGGGATGCCCATATTGACTCCTACATATTCAACGAAGTTCCTTATCGATTGAACCACGATGTCGAAGATTCTTAATCTCGTATACGATTCCCTTTGTCTCTCTGATATTTAGCTTGCCCAAGATTCGATCGTCGATATCTCCATATCTACTTTCATCTCATTACCTAGCAAGTTCTCTTTACTCATCCATAATATAGGATCTCCGCGATTAACACTTAATCACATGGTTGCAACCTTTTTTATGCTATATTACCGAGAGGGCCCAGAGATATCTTTTCCATCACAAGGAAGGACAAATCCCACTCTTGATTCATGTCACCCAACAAATACCATCGGAGATACCTGAAAGCCACCTTTATAATCACCCAGTTACGAAGCGACGTTTGATGTCCACAAAGCATTCCTCCGGTAAACGGGAGTGACATAATCTCATGGTCTAAGGAAACTATACTTGGCATATACAAAAGCGTTGACAATGAAACTGTATGACACGATCAATTGCAACTCTTTTATTATTGGGTCTTGTCCATCACATCATTACTCCTAATGATATGACTCCGTTATCAAGTGACTATAACAAGTCCATGGTTAGGAAACTCTAACCATCTCTTGACTAACGAACTAGTCTAGTAGAGGCTTACTAGGGACACCTGGTTGTTTATATTCCACACATGTATTATATTTCCAATTAATACAATTATAGCATGGATAATAAACTATTATCATAAACATGAATATGCTAATAAACCATTTTATTATTGCCTCTAGGGCATATTCCCAACAGTCTCCCACTTGCACTAGAGTCAATAATCTAGTTTACATTTTCCCGATCCAACACCCATGGAGTCTCGGTGCTGATCATGTTTGCTCGTGGAAGAGGTTCTGTCCTCTAAGTTCTGTACCATACGGTTTTACATGTTCTTTGCAAAACATTAATGTCACCTACTTTGACAATAATTTATCATCACATGATAAACCTCATATCATCACATGATAAACCTCATCATCATATGACGAATATAATATATTTGGTATAGAGTGGACTTCGTTTCCTTTATTCCTACATGACGTATGATCAGTCAAAGAACTTTCACTCACAATGTTGTACACCCTGAATCTATAACTCATACTATGTAATATTGACATTTGGCGCAAATCAGAAATATTTATTTTTATCCTATGAATTAACTCATCTACGTCAAACTATTCAGGCTCATGTAGACTCAGTTTTGCACTAAATTTCAACATATGTCACCAATATTTTCTCTAGATCTCACTTCAGTTTCTTATGCAATTTCTCGATATTTTGGACACCTCCAAAATCTTAATTAACTTTTAAATCGAGAACTCATATACGAACACTAGTACTCTACTAGCTTTAAGTTTTATTTAGGGTCATTTAACAGATTGCCACTAGAGGCTTGGTAGTACTCAGTTTTGCCACTAGTTTCAAATGGCTTACAGTTTTGCCACTACTTCAGTTGCAGCTGCTATGGCGAGGCCAAACGGCCAGTCTGAAGCGGATTCCGTCTGTTAGGCGTTAGTGGACTTGGTCCGCGTCTTACAGGTGGGACCAGTTTACTTCTTACAGGTGGGACCGGGCAAGGCGCTAGTGGACTTGGTCCGCATTTTACAGGTGGGACCAGGTAACTTCTTACATGTGGGACCGGCGACGGCGCGAAATAACGGCCACCACCTGACCTAACCGTGCACGACACCTGCTCTCGAACGGCCACCTGCGCCGCCGCCACCACCTGCGCCGCCGCCGCCACCTCCGCGGCCGCCACCTGCGCCGCCGCGTCCGTCCCGCGTATAGAGCCAACACCTCCACCGCAACGTGCTCCAGCGTGCCGTGCTCCGCCGTCACCTGCTCCACCGCCACCAGCTTGTCCCGCTGCGCCCACCAGCTGCTCGACCCACGGCGAGGCTCCTTCCGTGCGCCCGGCGGGAGCGCTGGGGTTGGCGAGGCAGAGGAAGTAAGAGGGTGAACTCCAGGGCGAAATGGCGAGCGGATGCGACCGTGGAGTAGCTGGCGAGGCAATCGTCGGGCCGGACACCCGCCGCATCCACGACTGGGTTCCCAAGGGGTAAGTTGGAGCTCACCTCTGCATTTGAACATTCGATTAGACATGAGACGCACTCGGTTTATGTTGATTTTGCAATTGGCGTGCTGAATTCGCATTTCGTGGTGTGCTGAATTCGTCTCTATTTTTCTGGTTAGGATGGAATTGCGGTTTGCTTTCTTGCTGAATATTAGAAGGGACCGGTACGTCGTCGATGCAGAGAATAACAAGAAATTCACGGGAGGTTTCGATTATCCTTTGCCAGTGGATTGCAATTGGAGTTTTAGACAATTTGGGGAGGTAATTTGCAGTCCATATCCTTGGGGTTTGCATGATGAAGTGGAATTCAAATACTACGATGGGGGAAACAGATGGGTGGCAGTTACAAATGATGAAGAACTCGCTACCATGTTTGCTAAGCATAAGGAGAAGGAGAAATTTCATGTGAGACTGCAAAATGATGTGGTTGTGCCGGCAATTGGACCTAGTATGGCGGATGCATCTTCTCGGGCTGCATCATGTCAGTGGTGCTCGCAGTTCTAGCCAGAGAAGTTCAGGCAGTGCACGAGGACGTGGTGCCTCGAGCGGCGTGGGCAGCAGCAGCAGAAGAAGGGTCCCCGTTGAAGTGGAGGAGCCTTCCAGTTATGCGGATGAAGAAGAGAGGCTATATCCTGATATTCTTCGGAATTTACGACGAGCATCTCGGGCTGGAAACAATGAGGCTGACGCGGTGGTTGTAGACGAAGACAACGAAGCTTTGAGTGATGTCGAAGATGATGTTCCACCTGTTGAATGGGACCGTGAGAACCCATTGATGGAACAAGGTTCCATTTATTCATCAATGAATGAGTGTAGAAATGCACTTGTGACGTACTGCATCAAGGCAGAACGCTATTTCAAAGTTGACAAGAGCGATAAAGTTCGTTACAGAGTGCATTGTCCGACTGAGGGTTGTCAATGGAGGATGCATGCATCTAAAATGCGAAAGAGCACAAATATTCAGGTGAAGGTGAACCCATTTAGCCACACGTGCAAGGAATCAACACTTAGGAAGGAAACAATCAGTAGAGCCAAGTCAAGATGGGTGGCTGAAGAAGTAAAGAAGTGGGTGACAGAAGACAATCAAATTGGTACAAAGGAATTGATGAAGAAAATCAAAGAGAAGTTCAAGATTGATTTACCATACATGAGGGTGTTCAATGGTAGAAATCAAGCTTTGGATTCTATTTACGGTGACTGGCAGGAAAGTTTTGAATTATTGTATTCATTCAAAGCTGAAGTGGAGAGGACCAGCCCAGGTAGTATTGTAGAAATTGACCACCACATGGTGGAGTACAAAATAAAGGGAGTGACAAGGACCAAGGAATGCTTTAGGAGGGTTTTTGTCTGCTTTGAGGCTTGTCGCCAGGGTTTTTTGGTAGGCTGCAGGCCGTATTTGGCTGTTGATGCTACTTTTCTGACAGGGAGGTTTAAAGGACAGTTAGTGGCAGCTTGTGCAGTTGATGCACATAATTTTGTATTTCCAGTTGCGTATGGTGTGCTGGAGACAGAGTCTGAGGAGAGCTGGACTTGGTTTTTCCAGAATCTGCACCTGGCTATTGGACATCCCAATGGGTTGGTAATTCATACAGATGCCTGCAAGGGTTTAGAAGTGGCCGTGGACAATGTGTTCCCTGGAGTAGAGCATAGGGAGTGCATGCGTCATCTTGCTGCAAATTTTGCGAAGAAATTCAAAGGAAAAGTGTATAGCGACAATTTATGGCCAGCAGCTTTGACTTGCAGTGTCAAGAAGCACAACTATCACATGAGGCAGTTATACAAGAATGAGAAAGTGAAGGAATACTTGGAAACACACCACTCCAAGTTATGGGCCAGAAGCCAATTCAGTGAACTGAGCAAAGTTGACTATGTGCACAATAATCTTGCAGAGTCTTTCAACTCAACCATCCGAAAACTAAAGGGTCTCTATATGGTGGATTTGCTGGACAAGATAAGAATAGAGTACATGGAAAAGTTTCATTTCCGTGCAAATATAGCCGCGGCAAAATTCATGGGCCACATTGTCATCCCTGCCGTGTTGAATGAATTGAAGAAAAAAACTGAAGGCTTGGACATGAGCATGAAACTTTGCTCGGCTAGCAAAGCAGAGGTAGCATTTATGGATAAAGAGAAGAGGGAATGGAAATATCCAGTGGATTTAGAATCTAGAACTTGCAGTTGTAGGCAATGGCAGATAACTGGGTTGCCATGCATTCATGCATTGTTTTTCATCACCACTCTGTCAGGTCCAGCAGGGAACATACAGCAATATGTGCATGAGTACTACTCTGTTGCAAGGTTCAAAGACACATATGCAGTTCCTTTACCTACTTTGGAGGGAAAACATCAATGGGATGTAGTGAACCCTGGATTCAAGCTCCGTGCTCCAGTTCTGAAGAGAGCAAAAGGTAGACCGAGGAAGAGTCGAATAAGAGCTCGCAGCGAAGGAGCTGGACTTGGAGCGAGGAAGCGTAAGTGCAACAGGTGTGGTGGGTCTGGTCATTTCGGTAGGTATTGTGATCACGCAGTAGATCCAGCGTTCGGAGAGCGTTTGGATGAAACTGATGATGATGAGCAGCAGGTTGGAACAGAGCAAGAGCATGAGCATGATGATGATGATGATGATGATGAGCAGCCGGTTGGAACAGAGCATGACAATGTGGCTCCAAATGATGATGACAATGTGGCTCCAACTGATGGTGATCAAAATGGTCCATCTGATTTTGCTTATGAGGCTCCATATGAAGGTTCAAATGATTTCCCTTTTGATCAAATGGACCATGATCATCAAAATGAGGCTCCAACTGATGTTGACAATGAGGCTCCAACTGATGGTGACATTGTGGCTCCAAATGATGATGACAATGAGGCTCCAACTGATGGTGACAATGTGGCTCAAAATGATGCTCCAACTGATGGTTCACAACATTCTGTGATTGTGAGTTCTGCCAGGTATGTCAATCTTGCCAACACTAGTACATTTATCACTTGAAAATTTTCTCACTGCCCTTTTTGTCTTGTACAGCTCTGTGGTTGCTTCAAAGAAGACTGCCAAAAGAGAAGAGAAGAAGCAATGACCACAAGGATCACAAGGAGCACAGTGGCAAGAAGCATAAGAATCACAAGGAGCATAGCGGCAAAGAAGCCTCGACGCGGTGTAGATTGAGTTGGAACCAAGAATAATTTATGAAACATTATGAATGATGTTGTATTATGTTGAATGACCAATGGTACAACTATGTTTGGATGATTTTTTTTGAACTGATGTTTGGATGATTTTAATAGAAAATCATATGTTTCCTTCTGTCATATGGTTGAACCATGTCTCGCAGACCAACCTATCCGAGCGCAGAAACCATCGCTGTTCTGATTGGTTGTCTCGCGGACCAACCAATCAGAGCGCAGAACGAGCGTCTCGCGGATCGCTGTGGCTGACCCGAGCGCACCCGTCCGATGCAAAGAGTAGCCAATCAGGAAGCAGAACCAGCGTCGCGCGGATCGCGCATGCCTGCCCCCACATCTGACGGGTGGTGTCTGGCGCTTGGTAGGATCCGACGGCGGACGTTCGACGCTAGGGTTTGGAGCATTCCTGCGGGGTTTTGAGCCAGTCAATGGGGTTATTAGGGTTTGACCAGATTTCAAAAATCATAACTAAATTACAAAAAATCGAAAAAATACAAACTCAACGGGGTTCGTCCATTTAGGAGACCTAGTTATCATAAAAATATATAAACTCGGTATAGGGGTGTTTTTTTGAAAAATCACTTTTTGAAGTGATCTGTCGAAATCAAGTTCAAATGTTTTTAAAAAATTCAAAAAAATCAAAATGTTGAAATTCTTGCGCACATAGCCGTCATATGTGACAAGGTTATGAGAAAAAATATAAACTTGGTGTAGGTCATTTTCATGAAAAAATGCTTCACACAAATGAGCTATCACCTATGAACATGTTCAGAGTTCGTAGAATAGGGAGAGAGGGTTTAGGGTTTGAAAACAATCAAAATAATTCAAAAAAATCAGAAAAATCTCCAAAGCTTCATTTTGTAGTAAATAAGAAGGATCCAGGCTTAGTTTTTCATTTTCATGTTTTAAACTTGTTTAAATGTTGGTCAACCCTACGGTTTGACCCAAATTCGAATATTCATAGGATATTCAAAAAACATCAAAAAAATGCAAACTCTGCACACATAGTCTTCTGATGTCATATACTAACCATTTCAGTTGATAAAGAAAGTACAAGTACATTCAACCAAACAATTCATGTACATGGTGGTGATTTCTCACTTCTGTCAAATGAAGTCCAAGATTTCAAAAAATCATAACTAAATTACAAAAAATCGAAAAAATACAAACTCAACGGGGTTCGTCCATTTAGGAGACCTAGTTACCATAAAAAAATATAAACTCGGTATAGGGGCGTATTTTTTGAAAAATCACTTTTTGAAGTGATTTGTCGAAATCAAGTTCAAATGTTTTTAAAAAAATAAAAAAAAAATCAAAATGTTGAAATTCTTGCGCACATAGCCGTCATATGTGACAAGGTTATGAGAAAAAATATAAACTTGGTGTAGGTCATTTTCATGAAAAAATGCTTCACACAAATGAGCTATCACCTATGAACATGTTCAGAGTTCGTAGAATAGGGAGAGAGGGTTTAGGGTTTGAAAACAATCAAAATAATTCAAAAAAAATCAGAAAAATATCCAAAGCTTCATTTTGTAGTAAATAAGAAGGATCCAAGCTTAGTTTTTCATTTTCATGTTTTAAACTTGTTTAAATGTTGGTCAACCCTACGGTTTGACCCAAATTCAAATATTCATAGGATATTCAAAAAACATCAGAAAAATGCAAAATCTGCACACGTAGTCTTCTGATGTCATATACTAACCATTTCAGTTGATAAAGAAAGTATAAGTACATTCAACCAAACAATTCATGTACATGGTGGTGATTTCTCACTTCTGCCGTATAAGTCAAAGGGTGAAGAGATGTTGTACATTTATAGATTAATAAAATGACTTTATATTGGTCAAGAACACTATATTAGTGCACTAGATGTTAATCCTAGAGTTTGAGGTCATTTAGAGAAGGTCGAAAAATTGGTCGGATTAGAAATGGGGCTGTTTGGGCTACCTTTCGGGCGCTTTTCTAGCTCATTTTGTAGAGCCGATTGGTTGTTGGAGATGTTACCCTACCAAAAGGGCTAGGATTGTTTCCAACACGAGCATAACAACTTAGAAATGACTTGGATGTCACACAAGTTTCAAACTTTTGAAGAAATTCAAAGTACGTTCAAATTCAAATTACAAGTTTCTTCGCGTCAATTTCTTATTTAGGCAAGGTGGAGATGAGGTGGTTTTAAAACTTTGAAAATGAAAAAAGTCAAAAACTCACCGAAGAATAGGAAATTTACATTCTGAATTCAAATAACAGATTCCCATATTACAAAAACCATCTTCTGCGATTCTTCTCCACATTATATAGGTCGAATAAACATCGTAGCATCTGATAACGTAGCATAAACCGTAGCATCTGATCGAGGTTTGCATCCATGTACTCGATCTGCACCGTTCCTTACGATCAAACGATTGAAAATGACGCTGTGCATGCAATAACGGCCACTGACTACTGGGCCCCGTTCACCAGCCCGATGCATGCAGAACTCGACGTAGACCTGCATGCCTAGTTTTTCCAGAGTAGACCTCGACGTTCACCAACGCTATTTGCAGCGACGCAGCTGGCCTGCACCACGCCTCGTTTTTCAAGATGACACCATGTCGCGTCGCACCATGCAGGCTTTGGCGTGGAACTATGGGCTGGTTTAAATGCACGCAGCTACGCAGACTTTGGCGTGAGACTTTGGATTTCATCAGGGTTTAAATGCACGCAGGGCACCGTCGCATCATATATTTACGCAGGGCACCGCTTTGACCGCCTAATGCGCGCACGTACTGCTACCTGTCCTACGCCTAATGCATCGATTCTCCACGTTGCTTCTTCATCTATCTTCTTACGTTTTCACACAGTGGCTTTCATCTACCCCGATTAATTCACACGTCGTCGGGTCTTTAAATACTGCCTTCGCCTCCTCTTCCCTCTTCTCATCCCTCTCCAGCCCCTTTGCCTCTACAATGTCGAAGCTCTCTCTCCCTTCCAGCCCCGAGTCCGTCAGCGACGAAGACAACCAGCCGAAGGCTCGGCCCTGGTGGGAGCCGGAGTGGGAGCCGGAGGCGCTGGGCATCGATCCCTCTGCCAAGCGGAAGCGCAAGGCCAAGCGGAAGCGCAAGGCCAAGGTGCTGCACGAGTCAGCCTACTTCTTCCACCGCCCCGACCCCGACCGCGTCGACAACCGCTCCGACGAGGAGATGAACCTTTCCGACGAGGAGAAGGCGGAGGAGAAGGAGTTGGCGAGGTGGGAGGAGGCGAGGGAGAAGGCGGAGGAGAAGGCTCTCTGGCGGCGCATCAAGAAGAGCCGTGACAGGGAAGACGACAGGATGCGCGAGGCCAATCGCCGGGCCTTGCAGAAGCAGGAGATGGCGGCCTAGGGCGGCGGCGTGGAACTGGTGGAAGAAGTAGGCCAACCGCCGACGGCTAGGCGGCGGTTAGGTTAGGGCCCTCTATATTTAGGGCCCTATTGCATTTTTTTTGTTTAATATATGTAATCCGCGTCGGGCCCCTCTATCTATATGTAAAAGGGGCCAATGTTTAATATATATGTATATGTTCCCGTCCGTGCTAATATAATATAAAGAGTTATTATAAAAGGGTATGTGTACAACAATTTCTAGGGAAAACAATGTGTTGAAAAAATCTAACTATGAGTAAACTATAATCTAACTGTGTGCATGCAAACATGCGTGTCCAAAAATTAAGTACAAAACCCAAAGGAAAACCACTCTCACGTGTGTCCAAAACATTCAGTACAAAATGCGTTTTTAAACCCTAAACCAAGTAAAGAACTCACTATGTATAGTCTCCTTCCTTTGCCATGTCAAAGTCCTTCCATCAGCCCTAACGGTCACTAGCGCAGCACTATACTCCCCAAAACCACGGGGTCTTGGGTTCGATTCCCAGCCAAACCCCATTTTTGTTCATTTTACACCTTTTTTTTCCGGCACAACCCACCCTTCTAATTTGCAAAGTTTCTGAATTTCCCATTTCTTCTACATTTTTCACACAATTTCAAGCATACAAATCCCTCCCAAATTCATTCCTTTCCATACAATTTCATAAAAACACCGAGTGCGATCACTATACCCACAAATGCCCAAATGTAATTGCAAAACCAATTGCAAATGGGTTTTTGTGCTCGCTGTTCGAGCATCCTAACCTTCTGGTTCAACCTCCTAATCTCAACAGCTACCTCTATTGATTCAATGTGTGCTCCGCCCCGCATCTCCTCTTTCGGAGCTCGCGCTGCGGCCGCTGCCGTCTGTGGCAGGATGGGAAGCCATTCCTCGTGCTCCTCTAGCAGTTCATTCATCAGTCTCTCGGCCAGAACATCGACCCAAAGGAAGAAATGCTTTACCTGCATGAAAGCCAAACAGATCAACCGTATTGCTCAATGATCCCGACCACGAAAAGAGTCAAATTGCCCCGATTCTTACCCCCTTGTTCTTGCACACATAGAACGGTCGATTTGGGTTCTTCAGTGTCCCCGAAATCTTCCGATCAACCTCCCCCCTGCACCGCGGACAGAGCAACACCGGCATCTCCATGCCCGCCGGAATCTCGATCCGCGAGATGGCGCGGGAGCTCGAAGAAGACATGGAGCTCGATTGGCGGCCGCCCGCAGCCAATCGGGATCTCAACGCCTCCGCACACGTCCCCTCTAGCTGCAGCAGACGGCCGCGCCCTCCACAGCAATCTTCCCGCCGCCGGTGATGAAGGGGATCTCGACGCCGCCCTCTCGGCCGCCCGCTCCCGGCTCCTAGTTACCAACAGGGGTCGCCGCCTACCTCTGCGCGTGTCCGCCTCCAACCCCGTCGCACGCTCGGCTGATTGCTGCTCACCGCTGCGACATCCGGTGGAGCCTTCCGCCGGATTTTATCGCACACCCGCGGCCAGCAACGGCGACTTACTGCTGGGTCCCACAAGCAACGGTTATCTACTGGGTCCCACAAGCATCGGCCAGCAACGGTCTGATTGTGTAACGCGTCTGGTCCCACCTGTAAGGGCCGAGTCAAACACGCTGACCTGACGGAGATGGCCTCCGCCTGGTCCCACCTATAAGGGCCGAGTCAAACACGCTGACCTGACAGAGATGGCGCAAATTGACGGAACGAGTCCTTGCGCACATACTAGGGGCAAAACTGAGGACGATTCCAAGCTAGGGGCAAAACTGAGTACATGGACAGAACTGATGGCAAACGGATAATTTACCCTTTTATTTATTCTCTACAAAACTCCTTTTGAGGAATAAATATGTGAAACATCATTTTCACAAAATCAAGCAACAATTACTTTGTGATTTAAACTTAACATCGAATGACTCTTAGTCACTTTCGTATTTAAGGCTTCTATTTCTTTTTGTAGTTTCGTAGGTATGTCTTGTTTCTAAAACATGACAAGTAAATCATGAATATTATTTTGTAACCTGACAAAATTTTATATTCTTGAATCCTACTTTTCGTTAGACAAGCTAAACCGAATCAATGATCACCATAATTAATTCCTTTATGTCTCAAGTTTTAACCAACATAGCACTTTACATATGTGCCACTTGATACATAAACAGGTAAGCTTCTCAATTTATTCCAGCAAATCTTTTATCCATGAAACCTTTTCACAATAAAACCACTAAAATACTTAGCACAACCAATAAATTGGTTTGCCCCTTTTAGTCTCATATTGTGGAATCACATTCACAGTCACACTTATGAATATACTACAACATTATTTGCAATAGTCTCTAATTATCTCATAATTAATGAAACCACCTTTTCTCATAACTCATATGAAAAATATATGTGAATCATACATAGACCCTTATTTCTAAACAGAGTGTTTATCAAATAAATCTAAATGCTATTATTAAAACCCCGAAATAAAACCCTTCTTTGAGACCACACAATATCGAATAGTGCGTGATTACAATATCTTTAGGACATATCAAACGCCTTTCAAAATATTCTAAATATTGTAATTTGTGATAACACTTCTCACAAGTCCGCATACTAACATATAACTCAAATATTTTGTCTCTTTTGATCAAATCATAAAGACTCAATTTTCTTGTTAACTTAATATCCTAAACTCCAGAAATTTATTTGATCTCATCAAATATCATAACTCGAAAATACACCTATTTAATCATTTCATTTATGATGGAGTACACAAAATAATGACATCTAACATTTGCTGAAAATACAACCAACACTTGTGTTTATTTTCGGCAACTCATGGCACTCTTCCAAAGGGTGGCATTTTAGTCATACTCCTTACAATAAGGCGCATTGATAAAACATAAAAATGTTTATTCAATATTTAGCACGACTAAAACAATTGTCATTATTAAGTTTTGGATATTTTAGTATGTCACATATTTTATAAATGTTTAACTAATCATCGTTTAGATTAAACTAAGGACAATAATCTCATAATCGAAACGTGATCATCAAAAAGAATTATTCATGAAAATAGAACAACCACTTGTCTTTAACATGAATAACCGTCTCACAAACCGAGACACACTAATTTAAAGATCACACTTAATTCGATTACAAAAACTCATTCAAACCCTCTAATCAAAAATGATAAATGTAGAAGTAGATCGTTTCCAGCATCAACTCCTTGATTGCCACCATTCCGCAACGGCTTCCCATATCCTTTATGCAAATCTCAAGCAGCAGGTTCTGTTTTCACAAAACAGAATGAGTATCAAATACTTATCGAAACCGCCACAATTGCAATTTGGACTTAAACACTTATAACTTGTATATCAATATATACTTTGTGCATTGTCAACTTCTCTTGCTATGGGTTCCACTTTGACATGACGCAGCCGAGACACAAACTCATAGAAAGTGCAATCCTTCCCATGACATAGTCTCCGACATAATTCTTGAAGCTGGGGAGAAGCTAGCGTATCACCCCATCTATCGCGAAACCGTCATTCATCTCGTGGTTCCAAACAAGCACTAGACGATGATGTATCTCATGCATTATCCTCAGGTGTTGTTCCAAGCAAGTGTTCTCTTCCATCTTGAGTGAAAGAAAACCGTTCAGACTTTCGAACCTTACAATTCTAACTTGTGCTGAAAATCTATTTTTCAGCTCACCAACAATCTCCATTGCAGTCAAGTTCTTGAATTGTCTACTTAGGTCAGAATTCATGAAGGTGCACATCATCCACTTGACTTTCAAGTAGGTGGTTCAAAACCACTCCATGTACTCTTCATAGCTTGCAGAAATGTTTGGGCTTATCTCCTATTGGTTCTTCTAGCACATCAAGCAAGTCATTGGTGTGTAGGACTTCACACAAAAGTAGGTACCACTCGATAAAGTTTGACCCATCTAGACGCAGCTCCTCGGCCATGAAAAGATGACCATAGTCGGCCATGATCTACAAGGATTTTTGCAAAGACATCTTAGGACTTTTGTTTATGATAATTTTAGTTCATCTTAATCAAAATTACTACATGAACTCCCACTAAACTCAACATCTCTCTGGTTGTTTAGTGACACACGATCCAAATCCAATACACCACAACCGATCATACGTGAGATGATGTAGCTTCAATGGTGAACAACACAATGTTGATCATATCATCCATATGACTGGTGTTTAACCTTTCGGTTCTTGTGTTTCGAGGCCATGTCTGTACATGCTAGGATCGTCAAGGAAACCATAGTATTTCCGCATGTGCAAATCTGGCTTACACTCGTTGTATGCGAACGTAGAGTCTATCACACCCGATCATCACGTGGTGCTTCAAAACGACGAACTTTTGCAATGGTGCATACTAGGGGAGAACACTTCTTGATATTAATGTGAGAGATCACCTTATCATGCTACCGTCGCGATCAAATCTAAGCATAACAATAAGGTGCATAAAAGGATTAACATCACATGCAATTTAAAATTGTGATATGATATGGCCTTTTCTTCTTGTGCCTTTTATCTCCATCTCCAAAGCACTGGCATGATCTCAATCATCACCGACATTATGGCGCCTCCTCCATGGTTGCCATCACCAACAATTGCAACTACAACTATTGCTACTCTTAGCGATAAAATAAATCAATTACATGGTGATTCAATGACACGCAGGTCACATAAAATAATAGACAACCATATGGCTCTGCCGGTTGCCGTACTCATCGACATGCAAGTCGTGAAAGATTACAAACATGATCATTGGATACATTATCACAAATCACACATTGGCCATACCACATCACATGACCCCCTTGCAAAACAAGTTAGACGTCCTCTACTTCGTTTATGCAATTTTTACGTGGCTTGGGTCAACGAGATAGAACCGTTCTAATCTACGCAAAAACCACAACGGTGATATAGAAGTTGCTTATTTACTCATCCTTTTAAAAGGCCTCCCATTGCAAATCGCATCTCACCATAGCTAGAGAAACAGACACCCGCCAGCCACTTATGCAATACAAGTTGCATGTCAATCGTGGAACTGGTCTCTCGTGCGTGGACGAGTAAAGTTGGTCCGGGCCGCTTCAATCTAACCATCCAACAAGATACGAAGTACACGCTAGAAGGTAGCAACAAAAATATCAATGCCCACAACACTTGTGTTCTAATCGCACCAACATCTACGAATAGATCTAGGCTCTGATACCATTGAAGGGGTCGTTGCACAGAAAACAAAATTTTTCCTGCGAAACAAGAGGAAGAAACCCCACGATCTAGATCTATTAGACGAAGGTAGCGCAGTGGAGATCCAATCTCTTACCCATGAAGATCGAACAAACGCATTTTGTCGGTGCAGGGGTTGTCTAGTCGATCCCCGCAACTAGACTCATCTAGTCGTGAGGAGATGTATTATCCGATCCAAGATCCAATCCGAGATCCAATCCGATGGAGCACCGCACGAGCAGCGCCTCCATGGTATCCACATGTACGGCTCGATGTAGACTCCGCCTTCTTGATCCCGCAAGCAAGGGGGGTGTGGCTAGATAGATCTCGGCACCACGACGGTTTTGGTGGCGTTGATGGTGTAGATCTCCACAAGCATGGCTTCGCCTAAGACATGGCACGAGGAGAAGGATGAGGAGATGGTGCAGCAGCCCTACGGCTAGGGGTGGTGCGGCAGCTTTGGTGGAGGAGATGGCGGCAGCCCTCCGGGGAGAGGGGTGGTGCCGGCTATGGTGGAGGAGGGCCGGCGGGTAGGGTTTTAGGGTGAGGTGTGGCTAGGGCTTGACCCTTGGGTGTGCCACACCCTCCCCTTGTACCCCTTATATAGGAGGCGGTAGGGACAAGCCTAGGGCCGGCCGGCCCTAGGGCTTGCTTGACCCTCAAGCAAACCGAGTTCCAAGTGGACTCGGCCCCCTTCTCCCTTTCCTATTCGGCCCATGTGGGCTTAGGGTGGTGCGGCTAGCCCATGTGGCTGTTGCACCCCCTTTAGCCCATGTGGGCCTCCACACACCAGGTGGACCCCACTTCTAGACCTTTCTAGAAGATTCTGGAAACTTCCGGTACCTCCATAATATTATCCAAACTTTTCCGATGCCTCCGGAAACAACTTTCCATATATGAATCTTATTCTCCGGACTCCTCTGGAACTCCTTGTGATGTCTAGGATATCATCCAAGACTCCGAATCATCATTCGTTCATACCATCAATTATCTCATCACTAACCCTAGCTACATCGGAGCGTTAAGTGTGTGACCCTACGGGTTCGAGAACATGTAGACATGATCAGATCAATAATCAATAGCGGGACCGGGATGCCCATATTGACTCCTACATATTCAACGAAGTTCCTTATCGATTGAACCACGATGCCGGAGATTCTTAATCTCGTATACGATTCCCTTTGTCTCTCCGATATTTAACTTGCCCGAGATTCGATCGTCGATATCTCCATATCTAGTTTCATCTCGTTACCTGGCAAGTTCTCTTTACTCGTCCATAATATAGGATCTCCACGATTAACACTTAATCACATGGTTGCAACCTTTTTGATGCTATATTACCGAGAGGGCCCAGAGATATCTTTTTCATCACAAGGAAGGACAAATCCCACTCTTGATTCATGTCACCCAACAAATACCATCGGAGATACCTGAAAGCCACCTTTATAATCACCCAGTTACGAAGCGACGTTTGATGTCCACAAAGCATTCCTCTGGTAAACGGGAGTGACATAATCTCATGGTCTAAGGAAACTATACTTGGCATATACAAAAGCGTTGACAATGAAACTCTATGACACGATCAATTGCAACTCTTTTATTATTGGGTCTTGTCCATCACATCATTACTCCTAATGATATGACTTCGTTATCAAGTGACTATAACAAGTCCATGGTTAGGAAACTCTAACCATCTCTTGACTAATGAACTAGTCTAGTAGAGGCTTACTAGGGACACCTGGTTGTTTATATTCCACACATTTATTATGTTTCCAATTAATATAATTATAGCATGGATAATAAACTATTATCATAAACATGAATATGCTAATAAACCATTTTATTATTTCCTCTAGGGCATATTCCCAACACAAGGCACCTACCAGCGCCCTAAGTCGATCACAGACTTACAACGGTGCATATAGCTAAAGAACGAGTCCAGCCGAGAGTTTGTTTCTCGGTGGAGCAAGATCAAGAACGCTTGCGAAAGCGTCTCAGAGACACAGGCAATGCATGCTTTCAAGCAATCTCTGAGGAAGGGCACAAACTTCCTCTTCATGGTCTACAACGATGAGTCGACAACCTTGGGTGGCTTATTGGACTGTGTAAACAGGTATGCTGCCTCTGATGATGACAACCGGGATGATGGAGAGACTCGTCACAGGGATTCTGGCAAGAGAAAGGTTGAAGAACAAGCCGGTCCTACTCAGGAAGTTGCTGCCACCTTTGAAAATGGTGGCCAAGGCAACGAAAAGTGGCAGGATAAAAAGCCGGCCAATAACCGACCATCTCGTCCGCCAAAGGTCACCTAAGAGGACATCAAGAACCAACTATGTGTGCATCATCTCAAGACAGATGGAACATGTTCGCACACAAATCAGCAATGTCACATTAACAGAGACATCGCTAAGGACCCGAAAGCTGGTAAGCCCAGGAACAAGCGCAAGTCCAGAAAGGATGGCAAAGAGAAGGACGACGCTACCTCAGAGTCTGATGGTGAGACCTCCGAAGAAGGAAAAGGCAACAAATTCCCCAAGCATACTGAAATCCTCATAGTCAACTTGGCTACCGATTCATCTCGGAAGGAAAAGGCGGCTTGGCGAGAACTTTAACGCCACGGTACCTATGGTACCACAATTCATGGACTGATCCGACATACCCATCACATGCGATCGCAACGATCACCCGAACAGAGTATCGTGCAAATGCACCTACGCCCTTGTCGTCAGTCCTATCGTCGACAAGAACAAGTTGACAAAAGTGCTCATGGACGGAGGAACATCGAGACGATGAAAGGGATGCACCTCTGAGAGTCACAACTCAACTACAGCAATGTCAATTTCCATGGAATTGTGTCAGGACGCCAAGCTCGTTCGATGACCAAATCACTGATGTCTACTACACGCTTCTATTCTTGTAGACTTGTTGGGCCTCCAAGCGCAGAGGTTTGTAGGACAGCGACAAATTTCCCTTAAGTGAGTAACCCAAGGTTTATCGAATCCACTGGAGGTAGAGCTCAAAGATATCCCTCTCAAGCAACCCTGCAATTAAGATACAAGAAGTATCTTGTGTCCACAACACACCTAATACAATTGTTAGTTGTATAGGTGCACTAGTTTGGCGAAGAGATGGTAAAATGCAAGTGATATGGATGGTAAAAGGTGATTTTGTAATTCTGTAATAAAAATGGCAGCAAGCAAACAAGTGACAAAAGTGACTAAAAACGGTGTATCAATGCTTGGAAACAAGGCCTAGGCTTCATACTTTCACTAGTGACTACTCTCAACATCATTAACATAATTAAACACATAATAGTTCCACAAAAACACATGCATGGTAGACGTTACTCGGAGATCATTCTTTCGTGGATCAAATAGGATGAGAATTGCGTAGGGCTACGAAGAGCACACCTTAAAGTTTGTATTCCACATCTATGAACACTTCATGCTGTCACTATCCGCATATAAAGATAGTACTAACAAACACCACAACATATTTCTTGAATAGTCTCTTTCTTTAATAACACAAGCATCAAGAAACCTCATGATCTATTCAATCCAACAATAATAAATAACAAACTCATGATGAAGATCCTTCCAATCTATTATCGATAGAGTCACACACGGCACCCACACTGTCACCAAGATACCATGATCACAACGGTGACTCCGGAAATTGTACTAAATAACATCACTTGAGCAAAATCATCTCCATTACACATAGGGAAACATCATGTATTCAACTATACTAACAAAGCTCATGATCACAACGAAGATCACATCATGGGAGAGAGAGAGATAACCACATAGCTACTTGTATAAGCCTCAGCCCCGGTGAGGGACTACTCCCTCCTCATCGCGGGAAGCAGCGGTGTCGATGGAGATGGCTCCGGCGATCGATCCCCCCTCCGGCAGGGTGCCGGAACAGGATCAATCTGACCCCCAAAACTTGTCGGCGATGGCAGCGGAGCTCTGTTGCGTATTTGGGAAAATCCTTCAGGGGGTAGGGTTTTTGCATCGGGGATGATTTTATAGGCATCGGAGGCAACCGAGGGGGTTCCCGAGGGGCGAGGGCGACCTGCGGCGCGGCCTCCCCCTGGGCCGTGGCTGGTACCCGCGGGAGGGCCTTCTGGGCCTCAGCTGGACCTGCCCTTCTGGCTCCGGTCCTTATTTGTCCAATAAAAAATCGTCGTAAATTTTCGTCCAATTTCGAGAATATTTCCAGAAGTAACTTTCTATAACAATTTTAGCACAAAAACAGGGAACTGGCACTGGGCATCTTGTCAATAGGTTAGTCCGACAAAATCCATAAAAATGATGTAATATGATATTAAAAACATGTGACAACATCACAAAACTAGCATAGATCACTCAAAAATTATAGATACATTTGAGACGTATCAGCATCCCCAAGCTTAACTCCTACTTGTCCTCGAGTAGGTAAGTGATAACAAAATAATTTTTGATGAGACATGCAACCAACACAAACATGATCAAGATAGTAATGTAAAGCATAGGATGTGAATGAAGTGATACAAAACAATTGTCTATAGTTGATAGCAAGAAAGCAATGAATAACCAAGTTGAATCATTCGAGCAAAACCTTTCATAAATAGTACGTTAAAGACATGAAAGCAATGTGATCCACATATTTGATTAATTCTCAAAGTTAACAATTCCATGACAAAAGTGTTTGAGAATCAAAACAAAGAAGATGCAAGTTTTAGCAAAAAGCTTCAACTTCCAAGGGTAAAGTCAATATAAAGATTCATGTTTAATCTGACAATGCAATATGATCAATGATACCCAGGGTCAATGCTAGATGTTTGCTTTGGTGGAGATAGAAGGAAGAGGAAAACTGACTCAACATTAAAAGTAAAAGAAAGGCCCTTCGCAGAGGGAAGCAGGGATTAGTCATGTGCTAGAGCTTTTTGTTTTTTTATGAGACAGAAGTAAAACAATTTTGAGATATGCATATTTTCGTCAACGACTTCACAACAGAGAAGCTATCTAGTCCCCCATAACAAGCAAGGTTTTTTAGACTTGTGAGAGCAGCTGGTTTTTAGAGGAGCGAGTACGCTCTTCTTTCTCCTTGGTTTCACCACTGTCCAATGTTTGAGCTGATTTCTCAGATTTGCATTGCGCAGAGGAGAATGGTGAGTTATATTTATATATTGCTTAAGCTGCTCTCGGGTTGATTCAAGTGAAGACGTAATCCATCGACACCAGGTGAAAGGGGGGAAATTACCTTGCTCGTCACAAGTTATATCTAGCTCTCTACTGCTCCCTCATGAGTTTAAAAACAGAGGCACAAAAAGGAGTATTTTGAATTTTTAAAGATAGCACATGACAAATTTACTTGGAATGGCAGGAAATACCATGCATAGGTAGATATGGTGGACTCAGCTGGCAAGATAGTTTGGCTTTGGGATTTGGATGCACGAGTGAACCATACACTCAGTACGAATTTTTGGGCTTAGTAAAGAAGGTATTTGAAGCAAACATCTAAAATTAACCGGTAACAGAGTAGCACAAGACATTTATCAATCATAACCATAAAAGCTCCACACCGTCTCCAATGTTGGCCAAACAATTCTTTTGATGGAAAGATTAGCTTAAAGAATTAACAACTACGAAACACCACATAGTTTCAAGTTTTTAACAGTATTTCTTTACTAATCAATTCCACTCAAATAACTAGCAAGTTTAAGCATTCATCCTAATATCTCAAAACAAATGAGAAGCATCAAGTATCCACACTATGATCTACAAGAATATGCAGGATTTCATTTCATTCCAATATCACATGGATAGCATTTTATCGCTCTAACAAATTAAACAAACAACCATAGCAACTCTCTAACAAATATAAGTGAAGAACAAGAGATTTTAACATCAACAACTAGCAGCTCTAAACAAGATAAAAGCTAAAAGCGAGAGCTTACTAGCAAACAAATAGTAGCTAAGAATACTCAACAAGATATAAGAGAAGCAAAGGAGTATTCAAACGAAAAAGTGGAGCGTGTATCTCTCCCACACAAGATGGATAGGATCCAACATGAATATGACCAGCAAACAAACAAAACAAAACTCAAAGCAAAATAAAATGACGCTCCAAGCATAGCACATAATATGTAAAGTGATAAAAACTTAGTTCAACGAAGACGACCTTATGATAGTCGATGAAGAGGAGGGGATGCCTTGGGCATCCCCAAGCTTAGACGCTTGATGGTTCTTGATATTAAGAAGGGTTCCATGGTGGCATCCCCAAGCTTGAGCTTTGATCCATCTTCAATTTCTTCATTATCCTCTCCTTTGGAACTTAAAAACTCTCTTCACACAAAACTTCTCATAAACTGATTAGAGGGTTAGTGCTTATAAATTAAAAATACACATGTGTTCAACTCAAGAAAAATTGGAAACAACTTTATTGGGTATTAGATACTGTTTACTACGCCTCAATGTGGCACTCCTCCTCAATAGTATCACATTTGACGATAGTAAAGAGATGAATACAAAATAAAATCAGAATCTGTCAAAAACTGAACAGTCTGTAAAGATTGAATTTTTCGAGGCACTTCTGTTGCCCAAATCAGAAAACTCAAAACTAATGAAAGATAGATAAAAGTATAATGCTTACTGTCTAAAATTATCAGAAAAAAGATAAAATTCAGGGATTTTCTAGATTTTCGAACAGTGAAGGACAGAAATCTGTTTCTGGACAGCAAAACAACACCTCGCACTTTCAATGCATTAGAGGCTAAACTTGGCACAAAAAGCCAAAACAAAAAGATACAATGAAGTTGCTACAGAGGCAACAACTTCATGACTCAAGAAAAATAAAAAACAAACTGAAAGTAAAAGATGGGTTGTCTCCCAACAAGCGCTTTTCTTTGAAGCCTTTTAGCTAGGCATGATAATTTTAATGATGCTCTCATAAGAATAAGAGTTGGAACGCAAAAGAGAGCATCATGAAGCAAATATCAAACACATTTAAGTCTAACTCTCTTCCTATGCATAGGCATCTTGTAAGAAAATAAATCATTGGAGCATAAAGCATTAAGCATAGGAAGACAAAGCAAGTGCAACATTAAAACCTTCAACATAAAGAGGGGAAACTTCATAAGATGAAAATTTATATAACCACACTTCCCTCTCTCATAATAACTTTCAGTGGAATCATAAGAAAACTCAATAACATAACCATCACATAAAGCATTTTTCTCATGATTCACATGCATAAAAGTATTATTATTACTCTCCACATAAGTAAAATCTTTATTATTAGTAGCATTGGGAGTAGGACTATCATATAGAACTTGGACATGATAGACTAATTGTGTATTAGAAAGATGATGTTCAGTAGGAGAGTAATAAAAACGGTGTATCAATGCTTGGAAACAAGGCGTAGGCTTCATACTTTCACTAGTGACTACTCTCAACATCATTAACATAATTAAACACATAATAGTTCCACAAAAACACATGCATGGTAGATGTTACTCGGAGATCATTCTTTCGTGGATCAAATAGGATGAGAATTGTGTAGGGCTACGAAGAGCACACCTTAAAGTTCATATTCCACATCTATGGACACTTCATGCTGTCACTATCCGCATCCAAAGATAGTACTAACAAACACCACAACATATTTCTTGAATAGTCTCTTTCTTCAATAACACAAGCATCAAGAAAACCTCATGATCTATTCAATCCAACAATAATAAAGAACAAACTCATGATGAAGATCCTTCCAATCTGACCCCCGAAACTTGTCGGCGATGGCAGCGGAGCTCTGTTGCGTATTTGGGAAAATCCTTCGGGGGGTAGGGTTTTTGCATCGGGGATGATTTTATAGGCGTCGGAGGCGACCAAGGGGGTTCCCGAGGGGCAGAGGCGACCTGCGGCCGCGGCCTCCCCTAGGGTCGTGGCTGGTACCCGCGGGGGGCCTTCTGGGCCTCAGCTGGACCTGCCCTTCTCGCTCCGGTCCTTATTTGTCCAATAAAAAATTGTCGTAAATTCCGAGAATATTTCCAGAAATAACTTTGTGCAACAATTTCAGCACAAAAACAGGGAACTGGCACTGGGCATCTTGTCAATAGGTTAGTCCGACAAAATGCATAAAAATGATGTAATATGATATTAAAAACATGTGACAACATCACAAAACTAGCATGGATCACTCAAAAATTATAGATACGTTTGAGACGTATCAATCACCTTAGAAGTCACCTTTGCTGGCGCGGATAACTTCCATACTGAAGATGTATCGTTTGAGGTGGTGCCCTTCAAGAGTGCATACCATACAATCTTTGGACGTCCGGCTTTCGCTAAGTTTATGGCACGACCATGCTACATCTATAGCAAGCTCAAAATGCCAAGACCCAATGGCATCATCACAATCAATGGAGATTTCAAAGAAGCGAAAGAGTGTGAAGCTACTAATGTCGTCCACACTGAGAAAGAAATCTCGAGAGAAGAGCTTGAAGATCTCAAGAAGACGATGGGTCCAGATGAGATGCCGGCAACTGAAAAGCCATCCTCAAATGTCGCCTCAAGCTTCAAGCCTAAAGATGACACCAAAAAGGTCAAACTCTTGAATGACGATCCGAAAATCAGCTCCGGCCTAAGTCGCCGCGGAGCCGCAACCAACCATCCCCAAGGGAACCCCATGCAGGAAAACCTCAGCGAGGGCAATCAGGCCCCTTGGTCGAAAACCTTGCCGAGCCCAACAAAGTCCTCATGGACACGCCTCCCCGAGGCTTGAAGCCAAGCAAGTTACACACGACTACCCTCTGCGGGGCACAACTAAGTCTAAAAATACGTCCCAGCTTGCTCTGCCGCTCATCTCCCTTGCATATCTCGCCGAGCTATTTTCTAATTCTGTGGGCTGTTCGTGTTGGGAATATGCCCTAGAGGCAATAATAAAATGGTTTATTAGCATATTCATGTTTATGATAATAGTATATTATCCATGCTATAATTGTATTAAATGGAAACATAATACATGTGTGGAATATAAACAACCAGGTGTCCCTAATAAGCCTCTACCGGGCTAGTTCGTTACTCAAGAGATGGTTAGAGTTTCCTAATCATGGACTTATTATAGTCACTTGATAACGGAGTCATCTCATTGGGAGAATGATATGATGGACAAGACCCAATGATAAAGAGTTGCAATTGATCGTCACAAAGTTTCATTGTCAACACTTTTAATATATGCCAAGTATAGTTTCCTTAGACCATGAGATTATGTCACTCCCATTTATTACTAGAGGAATGCTTTGTGGACATCAAACATCACTTCGTAACTGGGTGATTATAAAGATGGCTTTCAGGTATTTCCGATGGTAGGTTGTTGGGTGACATGAATCAAGAGTGGGATTTGTCCCTCCATGTGACGGAGAAGATATCTCCAGGCCTTCTCGATAATGTAGCATCATAAAGTCTGCAGACATGTGATTAGGTGGTAATCACAGGGATCCTATATTATGGACGAGTAAAGAGAACTTGCCGGTAACGAGATTAAACTAGACATGGGGATGTCGACGATTAAATCTCGGGCAAGTAAAATATCGTGAGACAAAGGGAATCGTATATGAGATTAATTGAATCTCCGACATCGTGGTTCAATCGACAAAGAGTTTCGTTGAGTGTATAGGAATTAATATGGGCATCCCGGTCCCGCTATTAATTATTGATATGATCATGTCTATACATTCTCGAACCCGTAGGGTCACACACTTAACGCTCCGATGAAGTTAGGGTTAACGATGAATTGGATGATGGAATGAATGAAAGGTGATTCGGAGTCTTCGATGAGATCATAGATGTCACGAGGAGTTCCGGAGGAGTCCGGAGAATAAGATTCATATAAGGAAAGTGTTTCCGGAGGTATCGGAAAGGTTCCGAAATATTTTAGTAGGGTACCGGAAGGTTCCGGAAGATTCTAGAAGAGTCTAGAAGTGGACCCACATGGACCAAAGGGTGGTGCAGCAACCCTAATGGGCTGGCTGCACCAGCCCTAGACCCACATGGGCCAGGGTAAGGCAGGGAGGCCGGGTCCTAGTAGGACTAGGAGGCCGACCCCTTCCCTTTAAGGAAAGGCCCAAGTCGAGTCCCAAAGGGACTCAACTTGGGGGCCAAGCAAGCTGGCCGGCCCCTGTCCTAGCCACCACCTATTTAAAGGGGAGAAGGGAGGGGTGCGGCACACCCAAGGCTGTCGCCCCAAGTCCCCAAGCCGCACCCCACCTAAACCCTAACCCTAGCCGGCGCCACCCCTCTCCCCGGTGGGCTGCCGCCTCCACCACCTCCACTCTAGCCGCACCACCCCTAGCCCTAGGGGCTGCTGCGCCTCCTCCTCTCCCTCTCCTCTTGCTTGGCTTGGCGAAGCCCTGCTTGCGGAGATCTGCATCATCATCACCACCACACCGTCGTGCTGCTGAGATTCATCGAGTCACGTCTACCTCGCTTGCGGGATCAAGGAGTTGACATCTTCATCGAGCTAAACGTGTGGATACCGCGGAGGTGCTGCTCGTGCGGTGCTTCGACGGATTGGATCGCGTGGATAATACATCTCCTCGCGACTAGATACGTCAAGTTGCGGGGATCGACTAGCCAACCCCTGCACCGATAAAACGCGTTTGATCGTTCTTCAAGGGTAAGAGATTGGATCTTCACTTCGCTACCTTCGTCTAATAGATCTAGATCGTGGGGTTTCGATCGTGGGGTTTCTTCCGCTTGTTTCGTAGGAATTTTTTTTCTATGCAACGACCCCTTCAGTTCGCTCGTTAAGGGGGGATCCTCAAAAATCGTTCTCGAGGGTCCTTACCACCCCACGAGGTTCAACACCCGTTGGCCTTGTTCCGGGCCGGCCCCAACATACCAACGTCTGTTGCTTACATGCTCGGGGGTTGAGCTCGCCGACGTAGAACAACAAGTTCACAGAAAAGTTTAGGCTCCGCGAGGGAAGCAAGCAAAAAACAAAACACAAAGCATGAAGTCTTTTCATTATATACAACTAGCAAACTTGGCCGTGTGTTGCAACGGGAAGAAAAATATGCGTCGCGGAGCCCCAAATGGAAGAAGGTACAGTCGCGACATTGTGCACCACCGCTACATCATTTGCATGCTGCTACAGCAAGGCCACCCTATGCGTGCGCCAGCAAGTCCATGTGTTGCAATCGCCACCTCACCCGACTACGTGGAGGCCTTTGCCTCCCTCCAGGTTAGGGAGTAGAGAAACCAGAGGAAGGCCGATAAATCATTTTGGGGGAGGGGTCGAGGCGACCCTTGATCATCTCCTCTATAACCGGCCACGTTGAGGCCTTCATCAATGAATTCTCATCGAATTCGACCAACATCGAGGTTGGATTGAGTGAAAGGACGATGGATGAAAACAGAAGAAGGAAGGAATCTTCATCCCTCCCGCTCATAATTCATTTGCACCTTTTTATATTTGTCAATAGCGTGAATATAATCTTTGCATTCAAGCAATACCGAAGAAAACATATTATATTGCATACCTACAGGAGATGAACTGGGCACTTTTTAATTTTGTAAAAGAGCTTCAATAAAAAAAAGAAATAGAAAAATGATGTAAAGAACATGGTAATCGTCAATTCGTCATTGAGAAGAAAATTATGCTACTAAAATACCTAAACCTCCAACACATAATTAATTGGATGTCATATGGCTGAACCCACGTGACAAAGCTTGAAGAATAGATGAAGGCTTTACAAACCGATACAGAAATTCCATGTTGCATGCATTGCATAATACCTTGACGTTTTTTTTGTGCGTGTCATCCTTGTGCACGGACCATGCTAATCTTCTCTGAGCTACACCTTGACGGTTGACTACATCTTAAAACTTTAAGAAAATTCATTAAAGTTACCATCTTTAAGAAAATCATCAATATTGTTTAAAATGTTAGGTAATTATTTTATTTCCGACCTTAACTCGTAGATCCGTCATCGCAAAACAATGGTCAGATTCCGCGACTACTATATGTCTGACTTGCCCATGTGCAAACATATTGAGCAAAACTTCATTTCCAAAGGTCATGTGCAGCGGGGCCTTGACATTCACTGCACCCCTCTATCGGTTGTTTCATGTGTAGGCCACACCAGACCAAACCCAAGGCCATCAGAGCACAATCATCCATTGCCTATCGGAAACTTCTCATTTGCCACTCAAGTCTAGGACTACGCGAGAAATCCTCCATGCCAAAGAGAGTTCCATTGAAATCACCAAGGCATATCCTTGCATAGTGATGGATAGCAAATAACGAAGCGCCAACTATGATGTTGATCTTCCACCCGCGACGCTCTAGAAAACCCCGTAAACCTCCATTTAATAAATATGTCACTTTTCATCCGCACGATCGCATCAATATTGCATGTACTTAAGTTCTTGTTGTCAACATCAAGATCATTAGACCAAAAGAGGCCAATGTCGCCACTCAAACCAACACTGACCACTGTGTAGCAACTTGCAAAACCCAATATAATCTACATGTCCTCAACTTTCTTTGCTGTAATTTTCATCTCCATAACAAACAGAAGATGGGGCCGCTCCTTCTTCATAGAGTCGTGGTGTTCTAGAACTTCCTCAGGTTTGATACGTGTCAAACGTATCTATAATTTTTGATTGATCCATGCTTGTTTTATATCAATGACATATGTTTTTACTATCATATTATATCATTTTGAGACATTTTATTGGACTAACCTATTAACAAGATGCCCAGTGCCAGTTCCCTGTTTTCTGCTGTTTTGTATTTTAGAAAATCCGCCTCAGGAAAACTTCTCGGAATTGGACGATAATTTACGGGGATTTTTATACAACATAACTAAGACGGTGTCCAGAGGGCGGCCCAGGAGGCCACCTGAGGGCCAGGGCGGGTGCCAGCTGCGGCCCAAAGCCCACCCACGGCCACTGGCCGCCCTGCCCCTCGGGCGTCGCCTCGATCCCCTCCGACGCCTATAAAATCATCCCTAACCTTGACGACCCCCGAAAGATTTTTCGAGAAACGCAACAGAGCTCCGTCGCCATCCAAAACCCTAGTTCAAGGTTCAGAAGTTCATGTTCCGGCACCCTGCCGGGACAGGGATCGACCTCCAGAGCCATCATCATCGACACTGCTGATTTCCGTGATGAGGAGGGAGTAGTCCCTCATCGGGGCTGAGGCTTATGCAAGTATCTATGTGGTTATCTCTCTCTCCCATGATATGATCTTGATTGTGATCATGAGCTTTGTTAGTATAATTGAATACATGATGCTGCCCTTTATGTAATGGATATGATGTTGCTCCAGTGGTGTTATCTAGTATAATTTCCGGAGTCACCGTTGTGATCATGGTGCCATGGTGACAGTGCGGGTGCCATGTTTGACTCTATGGATAATAGATTAGAGGGATCTTCATCATGAGTTTGTTCTTTATTATTGTTGGATTGAATAGATTATGAGGTTTCTTGATGCTTGTGTTTAGTATAATCTTCATGGTGCGATAGTGACAGCTCGCGTGCCGTAGATGTATTAGAAAGAGACTATTCAAGAGATATATTGTGTTGTTTGTTAGTACTATCTTTAGATGTTGACAGTGACATCGTGTAGTGTCCCTAGATGTGGAATACGAACTTTAAGGTGTGCTTTTGTAGCCCTACACAATTTTAATCCTATTTTGATCCATGAAAAAATGATCTCCGAGTAACGTCTACCTTGCATGTGTTTTGTAGGAAGTATCATATGTTTAATTATGTTAATGATGTGAGAGTTGCCACTAGTGAAAGTATGAAGCCTAGGCCTTGTTTCCAAGCATTGAAACACCGTTTTTAGTCACTTTTGCCACTTGTTCGCTTGATGCCATTTTTATTATAAAATTACAAAACCACATTTTACCATCCATATTACTTGCATTTTACCATATCTTCACCGAACTAGTGCACCTATATAACTGACAATTGTATTAGGTGTGTTGGGGACACAAGAGACTTCTTGTATCTTAATTACAGGGTTGATTGAGAGGGATACATTCAACCTACGCCTCCCTGAGTTCGATAAACCTTGGGTTACCTACTTAAAGGAAATTTGCTGTTGTCCTACAAACCTTTGCGCTTGGAGGCCCAATAGAGTCTACAAGAATAGAAGTGTGTAGTAGACATCAGGGTTCCCAAGCACCCGACAGTTGGACTAGCCGCAGCCGAATTTTCAGAATTAGTCAGGGGCAGTTTCTTCTTCTTGGGGAGGTGATCTCCTCCCTCAACACCATCAATGGTGTTAACAACCTCAGAGGTCGTGGCATTATATGGAACAATGCTAAAATTCGCCTCGCCATCATTAAACTAAATATTCTCAAGGAACTGCTTTCAACCTTCCTATAAACTTGAGTCTGAGTCCCCACTTTGCGTTTTTTCTATTTATTCATGTTTAGAGGGGAAGTAGTATCTAATATCACATTTGCAGTCGCACTTAAGTTCCGTGTATCTACTTTGCTATCATGGGCATTACCATGATCACGTGTTGAACTCTTGTTTACACTTCTCACTTGGTGCCCTCAAGCTCTTCCCAAAGGAGAGTTCACCATTGCCAACCCCCCTCGTCCCCGGCGTCGGACAGTGCATGTCAGAATGACCAAGCCTTCCGCAGGAGAAACAGAAGTGTGGGACCTGTTCATGCTGAATTTTGTACATGTCCACACATTGCCGCTTCACTGAATCAATCAAGATCCATCATCTCAAGGGGTCTCCACTGTAGCGCCCTTAGGAATCCACCCCCATGATCAAACTGTGCCTTTGTCGCCTTCTCATCAATCCGTGTTGCGATAGGAAGCCGCCACTTATTGTCTCTCACATTTAGTGGAATATTCAAGATCCTAGCCCACAACGAATTTTGCTACAAACATGTTCTTTCCCACAAATTTGAAAAAGAGTCCCTTGGGGTTTCCCCACGCCAGCTGGAGTGCGCTGACGATGGTTTGGATATGAAACACGCTCCGGTGTAGGACCTTTCCTGTCAGCATTCACTTTTGTATTCCATCATCTTCTCATTCATCAATAACCAAAGCAGTTGCCTCCTCATGGTAATGTCCAGCTTCCTGTGTTCTTCCACAAGTTTAGCCCTAGCAGCCCGAGTCAAGAGTGCCTCATTTGCTTTCTCCTTGCCACGCTCATATGACGCCATGTTTCGCTTGAGTCAACCCGTCGTACATAAAACCCTAATCACCTCCAAGAGGAGATGTGAGAGTTATGGGAATAAAAAAACTAAGACGTTGGTAGTATAGTAGGCACGTGCAAATGCCACAAATTAGCTCTCTTTAACATGGCCTTGATTTTGTTTGTTGGTTAAAAAAAAAATACGGCGCCAATAGTCTCAAACCCAGGGAAAGAAAAGGGGGAAATACGGCCCGGGGATCGAACTCGAGATGTGCCACGCGATGCAGCCGCACATAGCCAATCGAACAGGCAGAAGATGGAGCAAAACCCTAGAAACAATTGAACATAACATGATCCTTTAAGTTTCTCTCTACCTATTAAACCCCACCCCGTAATTAGTGATCGGTTCCGCGCCGCCGCCTCCATTCACACCCTGCGAGGAGCGGCTCACCGGAGAAAATCCGGCGGCCCCCTCTTGGGCTCTTTCCCCACAAAATCTTTCCATAAAGAAAAACCTCGCCCTAATTCGCGCGGCGGCGTCGAGCAGAGTCGTCTCGGAGAGAGATGGCGGCGCGGCAGGAGGAGAAGCTGCGCTGCACCAAGGAGCCCTTCATCGAGGACGTTGGCACCCGGAGGATGTAAGGCTGCTCTCCGCTCCGTTCTCGCGTGCTCGTCGTGGTGCTCGCTGCGGAGGCTGCCCCCTCACTGACTCTCGTGTTGTTTTGCTTCAGAAAGAGCATGCGATTCAGCATGCTGTCCGGCAACGAGATACGCCGGTTCGCGGAGGCGCAGGTCTGGAGCAACCGGATCTACGGGCCCGACATGAAGCCTGTGCCCAACGGATTGCTCGACACGCGGATGGTAATCTCTCGGTTCCTCCCCTCCTCATTGGCTAACTCAGGGTCAGGGGGTTTATGTGTGTATCTGCCTGAACACTTGATTTCTTTGTTGCAACCCACGAATGCCGAACGCCACCGCGTGCGTGTGCGTGCAATGCACCGTCTTACGATTTACTGTGAAAAATCCCAGGGAGCTGCTAACAAGCACGGGGAGTGCGGTACTTGCCATGGTTCATTCTCCGAGTGTCCAGGCCATTTTGGTTATCTGAAGCTTGCACTACCGGTTTTCAATATTGGGTTCTTCAGTAATATTCNGTTGGGTAGCAGGTAGTTCCACCCCCGGCTTTTGCTGGTTTGTAAGAGCTTTGTATTTCCATTGTTAAATGGAAAGGGGTGGATTGCCTGGTTGGAAAAAAATTGCGCACGAAATTTCATTTGAGAAATTGGCAAGAGCTCTTTTATACACCACATGAAACCAAGTGCATCCAACATGAATATACCAAATAATCCAGTAATATGTACGTATAGTAAAATCTACGGTGATAATATGTTCATTGTTGATTACAATAAGATATGTTATTTAAATACCAAATGCACAGGATGCACATGATGTGAACTGACATGCAACACACATTCGCTAATTTTTCCAACAGTTCAAACAATATTTTAGAGGTTTCTATAATTATCTTACCTAATAATACACTAGAATTACCAAGATAGTTGATCGACTTTAATCTCTATCATAATATTTGAGGATATTAAAATATATACAGGAACAAACATACAAATACTTATGTACAAATATATACTATATAATTTATATAACCGTGAAAAAAAGCTCACGTGGAACTTTTATCACAACATACACTTTAAATTTAGCACAACATATTTTACAGTGGCATACATAAAATTGAATAATAAATAACATTATAGGTAATAATACAAAATATCCTTATGGGTTAACTATGTCATCCAAATAATAGAAAAATGTAGACATTAGGACCATTGTCAATGAAAATAAGTTAAAAATAGGTATAAAAGTTTAGTATAAAATATATATTTTAATTTTCTCCATGTCCAATTTTGGATTTGGTCTTGAGAAGAGTAAACTTTTGGATTTTACATGTGATGTTTTGTTGTGTAGCACATAGTACCAAAGATGTTCACTACTACCCATGACAAAAATGAGTATTCTCACCTCTTCAGCTTGTGGAGCACTAGTGCTCATGCATAGTCAAAAAAAAGTAGAACATAGAAACATTGTGATGAATGATTTCTCTGGTTTGAAATTATTTTAACAGAGATATTACGTTTGAGCCAAACACATCAGATCAAAAAGACAAAACACGTGATAAGATAACACACGACATTCAAAGTAACAATATAGTTTGTTAGAAGTAAGCCAATAATTTTGGACTCTGATTAATACTATCTGTAATGTTTTACAAATAATTTCTCACAAAGAACAAAGTTGCATCCATCTTTCCTATTCTAAACAAAACTTTATCAAAGACCAGTACAATAATCTTATTCATAGTCCATAGTATTGTCTCCTTCTACATATATATCTCAAGTGTGCCATGGTGATGAGAGAAAGGAAAACATGGTGTTTCACAACATATGTTTCCGTGTGGTTCTAAAATTTGGCCTTCTCTTTGTCATTATGTATACGAGAGAGAAACATGCAGGATTATGGGAGAGATTCGGAGTGTGGCATAGAAATGTGTACATTGGTGATACACAATGTCCACTCTATCTACCTTTGCTCTCTCTCTCTCTACAAACAATGAGGAAGAAGTGTGCATGCTTTTCAGTATCCCGACCTCTGCCATCAAAACGATGCACACAACCCATATTTATTGAAGTTCACACTTACAAAATATTACAGCTCAAGTATCAGGTAAAGTGGAAAAAATCAGCAAAGAAAGAGAAAATAAAAAGCGTGTATGCATCTTGCAATCGCTAAGCATGCCCTAGTGACCCTAATTAAAATTAGCCAAACACCTCCATCAACCGAGTGCACCAAGGATCGAAACAAACTCGTTGAGCTACCGGTAGAATAAAGGACCACATGTGGATGATACATGTGGTCAACTCATGTTTTGTTAAGCACAACGTCATTGTGCCAATTCCGAATTTCCCAAATAACCCACAAACACAAATATGAATAATATCCTCAGTGTTCCTATCGACTCCATTTAACCAACTATCAAACATATTAATAATACTGGTGGGAGAGAAGAAGGTAAAATGAATTAATCTCCAAATCTGGCGTACAACAGGACAAGAGATAAACAAATATATACTCAACAAACTCTTTCTCATTACGTCAAATTCTATTTAAAATAATCTTGCTATGTTAAAATAGATATTATCATTATCCCCTCCATTAGGTGCAGCCAAAAGATCCATTTATCTCCCGTAATAGCCCTCTGAAACTCAATATTTAGAGGCATTGCATTTAAAACATTCGCAACAAGGATGTTTTTGTGTCCCACGGCATTATATAAATATGGAAATTGTAAGGATAATGGATTTTCACATAATCAGGGATACCCCCCAAAAATCTCCTCCTCTATCCATTGCCAACTACAAACCAAACTCGGTCAAAGAAATTACGCTTTACATCCATGATTTCATTCCAAAAGGGACAATCGGGGGGGGGGGGGGGGGGGGGGTGGTTAGTACTTGAGATAAAATTTTGCCACGAATGTACTTATTATAAATGAGATCCTCCCAAACCCTCTCTTCTCTTCCTAATTTACAAATCCACTTGCTAAGTAAATACTTATTCTTAATATCAAGTATTTCAATTCCTAGCCCCGCTTGGTCCTTAGGTCGGCAAATAATATTCCATTTCGTTACATGCTATTTTCTTCTTTGGTCACTTTGCGAAAAGAAACGAGAGCGATAAAATCTAAACCTTTTTTTGCACCCATATAGGTATTCAAAAGAAATAAATATGAAACATTCACAATATAACTAACACTAAATTTATTAGATCAAGAGGATCTCCATATGAAATCATCTCGCATATCCAGGATATCTCAGTTTGCTTTCAAAACGCTCCTCAACATGTTTCCACTCTTTGTTAAATAGTACGATAGTGAGTAGGAATTTCTAGATACTTCCAAGGGAGAGAATCTATCTCGGACCCAAATATTTGACAGTTAATATTTTTTTTACCTCCTTAGTCTTTCCAAAACAATAAATGTCTTATATTTGAAAATTAATCAATAGTCTGGATAGCTTCTCAAAAAAGACAAGAGTAGTTTCATATGTTCACGGCCTTCTTTATGTTGTGTCAAGAAGTAAAGTAGTGGCATCTGCATACTGCATGATGGAAACCCCCTTGAACCAAGTGAATACCAGACTGCCTATTTGGCCATCTTTTTTTTTTTGCTCGTGCAATCAGAATAGCCAACATAGCCACAAGTATATTAAAAATCGTAGAAGACATCGAACCCACTTGCCTGAAAACTCTCAAAATCTGAAAGTAGTGACCAATATCTAACCCTAATAACAATACTCCCAGGCGCAAATCGTGCAATCCATGGACACCCCACTTGGGAGCAAAACATTTAAATTGTAATTCTTGTTGTAGGAAAGACTATTTTACTTTATCATACATAATTTTTTGAAATCTATTTTAAAAAGGATCCCATCCATTTTCTTCATATGAAATTCATGGATGGTTTCATGGAGTATCTCTAGTCTCTACCCCTTCTAAGATGTGTCTTCTCGGGATAAAATTTGTCTATGTTGGGTGAATAACTTTTTTGAGCAACAAGTGTAACAGGATTTGTACCCACTTTGATAAAATAAACTCATATTTAATAAGCAAATCGTCCTATTTTGTTAAATTATGTGCACATACTCTTTCTTGCGCAGCAACGTGTCATACAAAGTTTAGCTTAAACAATCTAGGTCACCATAATGCAATTGTGTAAATATAGCCATCAAGTCTGACTTGATAATATTTCAAAAACAATTTTGGTAAAACTCAACATGAAACTCATATGAACCTAGAGATTTGTTATGGTCCATATTAGAGATAGCAACTGAACACTTCCTTCTTTCTGAACTCCGACATTAGAATATTGTCGTCGTCAGAAAAAAAATTGCGGTATATTATCATTATAAGATTCGAGCATAGACAAGAAATTTGGATTCGGTGCCCCCAAACACTGCACAGTGAACATGTCGTTTGTCCCTACCCGTTTGACTCCACCGTTTTTGAAACCAAAGCAATGTACTCGATAGCCTACGGCCTCTAATGACCACCAGCGGCGTGGACGGACTTCACATCCCGAGGAGAATGGACGTGCTGGATAGCGTGGTATGTATATATTGTGCGTACTCGGATATTATCCCATTCCGGTAGCACTTGCGCAACTAGCAACCTAGCTGACGGTATAAAACTACACGCAAAGCGCAGGAAGAGAATGACAGGAGAAGCGCTAGCACGATAGATACTACTACTCATACACGGATGCTTCAAGTGGCGGTCGATCAGCTCAGTATATTGCTTCAAAAGTGCACTACTATACTAGCTAGCAAACCTAGCATCTCCTGGCAGGAATTGAGCCGCAGCAAGCTTGTAAAACAGATTCTTTCTCCTGTCACAAGACAACGTATTCCTTCTCGCCTACGTACGTACCTGAGGAGAGGAGAGTGGGAGAGACGTATGGTGGTACGGTGGTGGATCGATCAAGCATAGTATATGTCTCTGCATGAAGGAATACGGTGCGCCGTGATTTATTCTAAATTCCAGTCCCCATGCATGTTGTCCGAATTATTGTGGTTGTCTCAATTACCACCCTTGGCCCCGCTTATGCATATATACATCTCTGATCAATCTTGAAACAGCAAGGCGGTGGAACAAAGATATGAATAGTTTTTTCTTTTTTCTCCGAAAACGATAATATAAAGAATTTGTGCATGTCATTGATAAGTTGGCTATGGAGAGCGATTGGGATATATACCTTGCATTAGTGCCTCGCGTATTGGAGTACTAGTTTTCTTTTATTGCTGATGCATACTACACACTTATTCGGCATACGGATACTGTCGTGGTGGATAGCACGGCATACCCATCAGAGATGGGGAAGTTTGTGGAGCAAGGCAACGATGGTGTTCGCGCGGGATTAGGTAACAAACACGGCAAACACACGCGATGTACACAGGTTCGGGACCCTCGTGTGGAGGTAACACCCCTACGTCCTGCACTTCTACTTTCTTATTGCAAGATCACAAGGTTCGGGCTATAATGGCGCTCCTGGAGCTGTTTCTGGTGGTGGCCGGCTTGGCACTCTAGCCGGCTGGAGGTTGAAGATGATCGTATCTCTTTATGTGAGCATGCCCCTCGCAGGGGGCTCTAGCCCGCCTTATATAGGCAACGGGTTAGGGTTTTGGGTTACAAAGAGATTACATGGCTGTCCCTATGACATCATCTACAGTATAGTCCGTCTTGAGCCGGATCATCATGTCGTGTTAAGGTAATGCCCGACCGGACGTACTGTTCATCGGTGACGGTTGTGTGAGGCTGGCCCACTGGTACGGACCTGTCGGTTGGTAGGTCCGGCTATTCTCAAGCCGGATGGAGGCGTCCTGAAGCTGGACGGGTATGTCCGCCTTGGGCTAGCCGGCTTGAACAGTCTGGAGAGTGAGCATCTTTAGGGTATCTGAGGGTCATCTCCCCAACAGATACGACGAAAGGAAAATAAAGTTTTGTCTCATCACTTGAAGCAAATCATGATGTTCGTCATTATTGAAATAGCATATATTCTACTAGAAATTCTTGAATATATGGGTTATGAAATCTTATTGGTTGTGAATTCATATATTTGTCTCGCTCAGCAATTTCTAGTGCACTAGTGAGCGAGTTGCAGTTTCACCATCATATGCTTGTTTAACTGCTTTGTATTGTTCTCATGTGACTGACGAAACAGTTATTTTGTAGCTCACCATCGAAAATCTTCGGATCAAACTTCAGAATTCGAGCAAATGCAAGATGATCGAGCGAATCTTGATCTTGCGGTTATCACCAGATGACTGAGAGATAATTATTTCTAAGTCCGAACGAGCCACCAGCCACGCTTACTTCTAGTAACACACTTTATCTACTTTACTTCCATAGCAACATAAATAACATGACACCTTCGAAAGGTGTCTACATGCATTCCGAACAGTTAGGCCATAGCATTCTCTAGCATCTACAGTGGCATGAAAAGAGACAAAATGGAACCCTTCTTTTAATCTGATCTCCTGGTGATAATCATCTAGGATAGGTAAATCGTCTGACCTAATTCAGAAGCCATTGCAAAATTCGCTATTTTATTATTTTCCCTCGGAAACTAGAATACTATCTCACAGAAGTGACGAGCTAGCTAGCGGTGTCCACATATTCCCACTCTCCATCTGATCAAATGTTCCAAATTCCATCTCAGAGTCATGTCTTCAGCCGTTGTTCTATACTTTGCTCTCTTTTCTGGCATAAAATGGAATGAGTACTGCCTTTTGTAGCGCCCCGACCCCGGAATTATACAGAGAGGCTATGTAACCCACAGGCTATGCTACACAATCGAAGGGCATGGGGTTACCGCTCCCACGCAACACCTCAATCATGCCATAAACACTGGCATAGCTATCAATGTATAATAAAGAGATCAAGACTTGTAGAACAACTGGCACGTCACAGACTCTACGACACAAAAGATCATATAGCAACTCAGATAGCGAGAAAGATACAAATTACACAACAGGGGTCACAGACCCATCAGTACAACAAGCGGAAGCCAAATATGTTGTCTAAACAACAATATCCAAATAGGGCCTAAGAGGCCTACAGATAAACAAATCCCAGCCAGCTTGTTCCACGATGTCCCAAGCTGCCACCTGGGAACCCCAGACTACTCGTCGATGTCAACGAAGAACCCACCTGCCTGCTCGGTGACGTCCTCCTCTGAAACAATTAATAATCAACAAAGAAAGACTGAGTATGACGTACTCGCAAGTTTAGTAGGGCAATACAAGCCCAATGATGACAAGGCTCTAAAGCTGTATAGTAGTTAATTTGCATAAAGCTAATTTCCCTTTTTAAAACATGACACGTGGCATCGACTACTCAGAAGGTTTTTCGAAAGGGGATAAGATAGTAACCTTTATCTTCGGTTCACATTGAACCAATAGTAGCCAGAAACCATCACTCATCTCCACCATAACTGAAAATTATGAAATATTCAGGTAGTCTCCCCATAACATTTATAAGCTCCACAAAATTTGGTGTCGCAAAATAAAATGTTTTGAACACCAAAAGTTCATAGGGTTTGAATATGGCATTTTTTGATAATTTCCAAAAGTGATTTTTATTTTACTTTAGCTATTTATTTGGGCACTTAAACAATTCACAAAATTATAAAAATATTTATGGAGGCTCATAATATTATAAGGAAGCTCCCCATATATTTATTTTGAATTTTTTGAACTGTTTAACATAGTTTCAAAAATAGGAATTGATTTGAACCAATTTTTAATTCTCAAATTTTATTTCTTTGCTTGGCAAGAAATTTCCCTTGGCAAATATTTATAAAATGTATTCTTGGAACGTCCTGGAAAATTTGGAAATTCCAGAATAATTTGGTTTCGCCAATTTGAGCAATTGCATGGAGGTTGGAGATTTTGGGATTGGATCTTGTTTCCTTTTAATGCTTTCAAGTCTTGGTTTATTTTAAATTAGCAATTTAAATGGATGCCATGATGCAATGTTGCAAAGCAAAAAGTGAAATTTTGGCCCATATTCTAGGGTACCAAACTGGGGCTGTTACAAATCTACCCCACTTACAGGAATCTCGTCCCGAGATTCTAGAGTAGAAGTAGATAGGGACACATGACTACACGTATCTCCCACAATCTTCTCGATCCCACGATGATCTTCCTTGTTGTAGAGCAAAAGGCAACAAGCCGGGGTGACGGAATGAACGGAAGATAGCTCAAGGTGTTAGACAAGTTTTCTCCAAGGGTTGGAGATATTAACTTTTCCCAAGACCATAAGCCATTGAAGAAAACTAGGAACAACTTGACCAATCAAAGGTCGAGCAGAGGATAGGGCAACCGATCACTTCGTTCACCCGAATTTATCAGGATCCTTGTCCAAGACCAGACATCACTTCAAACCACCCCGATGTGTAGACCGTAGAGGTTCGAAACACAGTGAGGAGAAAGGACATTTTCTGGACTCCACGCTTTTGACATACAAGACGTTTCCTTAAGGTTGAAAGCTCGGGCCCTAACGTGACGGATGAATTTACACATGTACATGGGATTGATTAAAGAGCCAAGAGATCTCGTGAATAGACCTTCCGGTGAGGTGCGTGAACCACAACACCGACCTTGTCGGGGTTACAACTAGGCCTAGGTCATATTCTTGATAAACCCCAACCATCATTTCTGCTTGAGGTTCCGAGTGGGTTAGGTGTGCAGACACTTCAGGCTTTAGCAGGTCTGAAGGGGGAGGTTGCGAAAGCTGACGAAAGGTGGGGTCACTAGTTTTTCTCAAGACACGGGCCACTGTGTCAAGCTCCAAAGCAAGAGCTAGATTGCAAGTTCCATGGGGTCACGACTACGAAGAGAAAATTGAACCAGCATGTACTCCAATCACTGAAGCACAACTGAGTCCTGATTGGGAAACACTAGTAAGATGCTGAGATTTGACAACTTCTTATTTAAGAACAACTCGGCCAGTGGCATACATGACGTATTTATCGAACTGGAGGTAACAACCTACCATCTCAACATCAATCCGCACATGCATGACCAACTTGTGATTATTTTCGGGGAGACACAGTGAACTTCACTCGGACCCCTGGTGACATATGTCAACCATTTCACATGGACCAGAGAAGAGCACTTCCAACATCCAGAACACGTACTAAGTGATGACATGAAGATGGTTATGACAAGTTTCCGATATTACTCGATAACATGGTCAGGGGACAACCCGGCAGTACTTCTGGAAAGACACCAGGATATCACGAACCACCGCATGTCACTGGTTGCGAGAGGAATATTGCTTTTGAAGGAAAAGATGTGGTCTTGAGAGTTCCGACACGAACCTAACTCGTTGACCGAAGGTGTGCACCTGAAGAAATGGACTTGGCAGCTCCTGACAACTCGACTTGATGATATGATTACCAATCATGCTAAGAGTTCCATCAAAGTCCTTGGGTTTTCAAAGCAATAACAATTGCTAAGAATATCCGATTACCACATCGATATACATCCTCAACATTCTCGAGCCTGAGTAGTTCGGAGGTGGATGGATAAGGAAGGGTAAGAGCATCACGTCATCAAGTACGTCATGAGACTAAGCACGACCTCTTGATATAAAAGAGTGTGACACTCTAAGGTGGAACGGAACAAAAGCCAGACAAGCTCTTACTCCGCGAATCACAATGCTTTGACCTGGCCGAGAGATGGACAAGGTACCGGAGTTTGTTTCTCCTGACATCCCGAAGTGGAATGCCTTGACAAACCACAAGAATAACATGCATCAGAACACCCCAATGCACGATAAAACTTGACTGTCAACAGACAAATAGAGGTCGGACGACAGATCTAGAGTAAGGAACGGGCTAACAACAATCTCAAGATATTGCAGAAGCCCTTGTTAGCACTCTTCCGACAACTAGTGCCATAAGGGTTTCACGAACGAGTGTTATTGGAGGAATCACAGACATTGATGGAAAACTCGCTAAGATCAATCTTGTCGGGATCCAGATGGTTCCCTGACAAAGAGTCTAGCTAAAGCTAGTGACAGAGAAGAGTATTGCTGAGCAAGTCAATTACGGCTGCAACCTCGAGTTTGAAGACTAACTTCAAATTTTGCCAACCTGATGTAGGGTTTGACAATTATCATCAGGGTCCAACGGAAAAGATCTTGGGTTAAAGATCATCTTCATCTACTGGAACTCACAATAGCATAATGCTCACAAGGGTGATAACCCTCATGAATCATTACACCAGAGTCCTAGCACAATCCGGGACCTTCGGTTCAAGATCTTGGGCTAAACAAGAGAATGTCTTGATGAACCACAATACTTCCTCTCTTCAGGCTTTAGATTTGGCAGACGAGCAGAGCTAACCAGTAAACTAAAGGTAGAAGCCAACCCCGTGAACCTAGAGGTTAGAATTTGCTGACGATCAAAAGAACCGTTAAATCAAATAGAGGTAAGATGTCTCCGAGATTAGAGTGAATTGGGTAAGGAGTAAAAAGAACCCTAAGATGGTTTTCACAACTCATTTTTAGGTTATAAATAATTTTCACGATACTAGACTCGACATCGACCAATAGGATGGGTTTCCTACAGGCAGTCCTGCTCTGATACCAACTTGTAGCGCCCCGACCCCGGAATTATACAGAGAGGCTATGTAACCCACAGGCTATGCTACACAATCGAAGGGCATGGGGTTACCGCTCCCACGCAACACCTCGATCATGCAATAAACACTGGCATAGCTATCGTTGTATAATAAAGAGATCAAGACTTGTGGAACAACTGGCACGTCACAGAGTCTACGACACAAAAGATCATATAGCAACTCATATAGCGAGAAAGATACAAATTACACAACAGGGGTCACATACCCATCAGTACAACAAGCGGAAGCCAAATATGTTGTCTAAACAACAATATCCAAATAAGGCCTAAGAGGCCTACAGATAAACAAATCTCAGCCAGCTTGTTCCACGATGTCCCAAGCTGCCACCTGGGAACCCTAGACTACTCGTCGATGTCAACGAAGATCCCACCTGCCTGCTCGGTGACGTCCTCCTCTGAAATAATTAATAATCAACAAAGAGAGACTGAGTACGACATATTCGAAAGTGTAGTAGGGCGATATAGACCCAATGATGACAAGGCTCTAAAGCTGTATAGTAGTTAATTTGCTTAAAGCTAATTTCCCTTTTTAAAACATGACACATGGCATCGACTACTCAGAAGGTTTTTCGAAAGGGGATAAGATAGTAACCTTTATCTTCGGTTCACATTGAACCAATAGTAGCCAGAAACCATCACTCATCTCCACCAAGGCACACTACACCATGGTACAAACTTGCCGACAGCAGCATCTGTCGGCGTAGGGTACCTTTGCCGACAGTTTTTCAGATGGCAAGACATATGCCGACGGAAGATAGAGAGTCGGGACAAAAGCAGTCGGCAAAAGTTTTCCCGACACATATTATACTTGCCGACACCTTATCTGTCGGCATAGCCTTACCTATGCCAACACTCTTCCTGTCTGGACACACCTACCTACGCCGACAGTTGTCCTGTTGGCATGCCCCACCTATGCCGACACTTATCCTGTGGAGAGGTACCATACCTATGCCTACACTTGGTAGGTAGATGTTACCTTTGCCAACACCAACTGTGTTGCTACACCCGTTTACAACCAACCACGTTTTCGTATGTATATATTACTCTAAATCAATTTATAACTATATAAATTCCAAATATTTGTAAACATATACCACTGCACAAGTAGAAGTATACATATCCATATATATAATCGTCAATATATTTATCACAAGTACAAAAACATCCACCGCTTTGCATAGCCATTGTTTTGTCCTACCTATTAATTGCTACTGTTATTGGCAATAGATCAGAAAAATACAACAAAATATGTCTACTCATTACATCCATAAGCACAAGGTTGCTGAGCCAAGACACTTCGAACGCCCAATGGTCCAAAAACTTCAAAGTCATCACATCCATAAGAACGTGGTGTCCAAGTACCTGAAATTTGTCACAAGACTTTATCATACTATGGTGCTTTCAAGAATGGCCACATACCAAAAAGAAATACATTAGATACGACAGCAGATGGCGTCCTAACAAGATAGCATAAGAAATGTACAAACCAACCAAAGGGAAACAAATAGCAGGTACCACTTTAGCTGGAAATTGTCTATGATGAGAATGATACACTGAATAGGAAATGATGAGTGCAAGAGATAACAAAGAAAACCATGCCACCTTAGTTGATGCACAATAATTTCTAATTTCCTATTCTGATGGGGCATGCTTCCCAAAAGACAAGGGATTCCTAAGCAGAATCGTTGGCACACAAATGCTACAGAAAAAACAGACTGCCTTTTCGAAAAACAAGTACATCGCATCAATTTCTCATGTGGTACAGAATATTTTGTTCTCATCAACTGATTCATGGCATGCAAATAAAAATATGAATACATCAATGAAGGAAAGGAACAAGCACTACCATTCTAGCAGTGATAGCATGTTAGGACAAGAACACAAATTAACTGAGCTAGATAAATCAACCCTGCTACATAAAGACAATAGATACATGAGGCCTCATTTCTCCTGCTAATTTTTTACAGAAGGATCCAAAGAAGTCAAGATTTCAATAAATTCAATACAGGACACACACTGGTTCTTTTGATCTTTCCTATTGGCATATAATCTAGCCAGCTAGTAATAGCAATATAACCCATCATGGATAGCAAGATGGGCCATTATGTTAGTATGATTATTTCTTGCTTATAGAAATTTCATACTATATTATGCAATCACACTGGTGAAAAGAACATGTAACTAAAAATCTTGTTGATAAATTATAACAATGTCTAAAAGCCTAAAAAATGAGACAAATAACAAGTGGTCAGACATGACAGCAACTGCACGAATAATATGCACACGACTAAGTATTTCATGATAAGAATGCTTACCCTTTATACATTCCTTATGTATGTGCTTCTTTCACTTTTAACTTCGGCACATCTACTACAATAAACAAACGAGAAACAATTATTTAGCAAACTTCTAAGAAGTATTCAACTAATATCTCCATGACCAGGTTCGTGATCGCATACACACACACAACACATAGCTGTGGCCTATTTTAGAATATGTCTATATAGGATCATGAAAGAACTACAACATAAACCTTCTGTCATATTCAGATGGGTAACTTTTCATGACAATAGATACAAGCAATCCATCGAATCTTCCACAAGAAAGAGAGGATGGGGAAGGATATGTATGTACCTCACAGGGGAGCCGAACTTGCTCATGAATCTCACATGAATCTCACACCAGCTGACCAAGAAGCATGTTAGCAAGAGAACATCTAGCTGACCACAGCTATACAGGGATCTGTTCCAGTAGGAAGTTTGAGCATTCAGTAACTTCAGTTGGTCCCTGCAACTAGGAAATCTGTAGGCTAACATTACTGGCAATAGTAACCATTCAGTTGAATCCATGTCATCTAGGAATTGCACATGACTCACTAGTGTTCCTCCAACTATAAGTCTACAACTAGGATGTGCAGTTAGGCTTCCAAACTGATGTGTAAAATTCCAGGGATTATCCTTTGACCTTTAGTGTTAACTAGCATCAGTAGCAAGATTTTGCACCGCATCAGTGGAAAACCCATGTGCCTAATCACACAATAACCTGACGATCTAATATAGTAAGATCTGAATATGATGCGAAGTGTGAATCAAGAAAAAAATAAGAAAGAATGAAAGGGAATCTACTAACTATATTAAAGCAAGACGAATCCTCACCTCCTCCGCGCTCGCGTACTGTTCCTGGAACAGTACGCACTGTGCATCTACAGTAGCTACAGTACCCGAGCGATCCGCACCGTCCGCCAGTGATCCGACGGCCTCGAGAACGCGTTCATGATCGACTTACAAAAAAACCCTCACAAAACCGAAAATAGAACCCGCAGTCCTTTGCTTCCTCGAAGGCAGGGACCCGAACGAAAATTGCCGAAACGCCAGGGGCTTTTGTGCAAAAACTCCCGCACATTCCCCTCCCTCCCCTTTCTCTCTCCCTCACGCGCGACGCGGAAGTCGCCGGCGCTGCCGCCGCGTATCCCCGCCGCAGGACGCCTCCCTGCTCAGATCGACGGCGAAGGATCGCTTCGCCGCCGTCTCCTCCACTTTCTCGCGGCGAATCGGCCGCCAGGACGCTGTATCCACGCCGGATTTTTCGCCGCCTCGGTCGCCGCCACAGTCGCCGTTCGCGGCAACGGATTTCCTCGCTGTCCGCCGCTCCGGCGACCAAATGGTCCGAGCTGCCGGCGGCTCCGCACGGCTCCAGGCCGGCGCGCGCGCTCGCCTGCTCGAGCCCGAGCTCGGCAGCGCGGCCGCGGCCGCGTGCGCCGTCGCTCGGTGACGTCCCGCGATGACGTCACCGTGGGGCCCGCCTGTCAGTTTTTTATTGTTTATTAAATAATTGCAGGAAATGGCAGAATTTGAAAAATTCATATCTTTTAATGCGTATTTCAGAAAAACATAAATTATATACCAAAATTTGCAGAAAAATAAAAACTTTACAGCTAACACATTTCCATGCATGGCTAAACAACTGTAAATAATCTTACTCGAACGGTTAGCTTTAAATACAAACTCATTTGAATATTTCAATTTGCTAAATAATTCGAAAATGCTAAAATACATAAAAAAAAAAACCGTGACAAATCTGACCATTCCTCAGCTTTAAATACAAACTCATTTGAATATTTCGATTTGCTAAATATTTTGGAAAATGCTAAAATACATCAAAATGCTCATCTGAACATTCCTCTGGGAAACGATTTTTTAACCTAAAAAAAATGACATGTTGGTCCCCTGTCGGAAAATTTTCAAACATGGCAAAAAATACCATTTAGAGGCATGTCCAAACATTTAAAACAATTAAATATTTGCATATTCTAAAAAATATGTAAAAAAAATATGTTCACAAAAAAAATGCTACCTATTCATAGCAAAATGGAAAACATATTTTGAAAAAAGCAAAGAAAAATTGAAAACTTTAAAAATTTCAAACGGCTTCCAAGTCTAAGCATTTGGAAAAAAAAAGATAGCTTCCCACTTTCACCAACTTTTGAAATTTAAACAAATTATAAAGCAATATCTCCGAATATATCCGCTGAAAAAAAATACGAGAATATATCAAAACAATCAGAAAAATACAGAAAAAAAACTACTTATGTTAGGTGAATGTTCGGAGAAAATGCAAGTTCATTTGCTCTGATTATGCCTTGCTTCTAAATTAAAATTGTATCTTAGCTTCAATTTATTGTCTACATAATGATCTATAGCCATATGCCATTTGCTCAGTCCATGAATTTTGCTGGAATTGCAAATCAAATTATTTGCATGCTGCGAATCTTTGTGAAAGCTTCGTTTTCATGTTATTTATTTTAAGAGCATAGAGAAATTTGGCTGTTCTCCCGTATTTGAAAACCATCTTTGCTATCAATTTGTTATGTTTGCTCAGATTTCTACTACTTCGTAACTAATATTTTCATATGAGCAGGAGTATTAGAAGGTGTTCTCCAATCAAGAAACTAGGGTAACCTCTTAGGAGAAAGTTAAAACGATAAGAAATAAGTATAGAAAATTAGAGCATATCCCACTTTCCACAAGAATAAACAATCAAAAGATCTGAGTATAACCACCGACAAAATATATGGGTAATTACTTATGCCGTATAACAAAACTTTCTAAACATTCAAAACTTTTAAAAATATGAATATACTTGAAATGTTTGATTAGGTGAATATTTCAACAAAATGCAAATGTACCTTGCTTCTAATTTGAATTTAACAAATATAAATAACTTCCCAAAATTTCCATATTTAGCATTCAAAACAACTTAACAACGTAGACTTCCCTTGAAATTGAACATATAAGCAACCAAATTTTTTTTTAAGTAAGCACATTTCCATAATGTAATTATTTACACGAAGGTACTAAAAGAGAAGAAAAAAAACTACATTAACGGAAAAAAAAAGTACTCATGACATATGATCTCCATTCAAATTTCAATATTTCAAAAAAAAATGCTTTCCATGTATTACCGTCAAGGGCTAGATATTTCAAGATTTCAGTTCGCCACAATATTTGGATAAAAAATTACGGTAAAACGGAACTTTCAAAGATGGTTATTTAGCTTAAAATTTACATTAAATGCAATTTCATTTCCTCTAACTATGCACTGAACTTTAATTTGAATTCAACAAATGGTCAAACATTATGTTCCCTCCAATTATTGCATTGAATCAAATATTCAACAAAAAAATACAAATATACTACATTAATTCAAATAAGTACTACACCAGTACCTTTCCAAAATTATTTCAGAACTTACTTCCCAAACAAATATAGTCGAACCAAATAATAGAAATTAAGAAACATCATGATTCGACTAATGTAAAATAATTTGTAGATACTGCTTTACAATATTTAGACAATTTTAGAAAACTGCTAAATGCTGGAAAAGCAGAATACCATTTAAGCAAACTTAGAAGACTACTAAATGCTGTGAAACCAGAAACTTATACAGGTTAATATTTCGAAATAATCCGTAACGGTAAAAAAATTCCTCTAACTACATTGCTAAATTAAAAAATACGACAAAACGTAACCATATTTGGTCAATTCAATTGAACTAACATATTTGGTCAATTCAATTGAACTAACATATTTAAGTCAATTCAATTGAACTAATTGGAAAAATGCTTAGATTTGGATAATTACATACAAAAAAAACAACATGTTTGCAAATTCCAATTTGACCAACATTTAAGTCAATATACCAACATTCCGTAAAATATATCGAGAGTGCTAAAATAAAAAAACGTTACATACTTATATCAACTTACAAAATATATTCAGACATTTTCAATTTAGCTAAATTTTTGCCACCATACGAATAAAGATTCCCTAGGAAAACAGGAATCAAATTCAAATGGATTTCCTAATTAAAAATAAAAAATTGACCTGGGAATACAAATATGTTTGAACATTTCAAATCACTAAAGACTTCAATAACCTACACAATATATTAAAAAAAACTCACCAAAAAAATCTGTCTATTCATACCAAAATAAAAACATATTCGAACACTTCAATTTAGACAATTTTAGAAAACTGCTAAATGCTGGAAAAGCATAATACCATTTAAGAAAACTTAGAAGACTACTAAATGCTGCGAAACCAGAAACTTATACAGGTTAATATTTCGAAATAATCCGTAACGGTAAAAAAATTCCTCTAACTACATTGCTAAATTAAAAAATACGACAAAACGTAACCATATTTGGTCAATTCAATTGAACTTACATATTTGGTCAATTCAATTGAACTAACATATTTAAGTCAATTCAATTGAACTAATTGGAAAAATGCTTAGATTTGGATAATTACATACGAAAAAAACAACATGTTTGCAAATTCCAATTTGACCAACATTTAAGTCAATATACCAACATTCCGTAAAATATATCGAGAGTGCTAAAATAAAAAAATGTTACATACTTATATCAACTTACAAAATATATTCAGACATTTTCAATTTAGCTAAATTTTTGCCACCATACGAATAAAGATTCCCTAGGAAAACAGGAATCAAATTCAAATGGATTTCCTAATTCAAAATAAAAATTGACTTAGGAATACAAATATGTTTGAACATTTCAAATCACTAAAGACTTCAATAACCTACACAATATATTAAAAAAAACTCACCAAAAAAATCTGTCTATTCATACCAAAATAAAAACATATTCGAACACTTCAATTTAGCTAACATTTTGCTAAACAAAAAAACAAAAATATTGTACGAAAAAATCACCAAGGGCGTGGCGTGACGCCACGCCAAATTCAATATGAGCAAATATTTGGAAAAAAAAACAATTTAACCAAATTTTCCCACCAGAATAATATGAGCAACAACTAAAAAATAATCACACAAAAAAATGCTAACTCATTATGACAAATCACAAACATATGTAAACATTTTATTTCACCAAAAAATTTTGAAAAAAAGGAATGCACTCAATCCAACTATATAGACAATTGCGTGGACTTGAATTTAAAAAAAAATCAACTTCAAAATTCAGTTGAATAGATGTAGGATTTTCCACTCATTATAAACTTACTTTAAAAAATAATAAAAAACAAAAAATTCCCAAACATTCCAATTTGCTTTAAAATTGGAAAAACTCCAGACTATATGAACAAAACGTCTCAAATAGCAACGTCTCAAATAGCAAAAAAAAAAACATACTTGAACATTTCCAGATAGCAAATATTTGAAAAAAAAACAAATGCCTAACTTCTAAATATGAAAAGTTCTATTTACTAAATGGTCATATAGTGCATTCCCTCTAATAATAGACTAAAATTTAACATTCCAATTTTGTAAGCATTTCCCTACAACCTAAATGAACATTCTCTAAATATGGGATTCAATTGAATAAATGCGCATTTCCAATCAATACAAACTTAAATTAAATGTTACTGAAATATAGAAACATATTTGAAAATTTCAAAATGGTAAAAAAAATAGATACTCCATAATATGTCAACTTGCTCAAAGAAATGAATGCCAACTACTTATGGGAAAAAATACAAACATAATTTATGTCTAAAAAACAAACATGTTTCAATATTTAGAATTGGTCAACATTTGGAAACAAACCAAATGCACTTCCTCTAATTATGTGGAGTTCAAATTAGTAAATGCTCAGACAATACGTTTCCTGTAATTTTAGACTCAAATTAAACATTTCATCGCATATCATCGCAACTATTTATGGCATATCATCGCAACTCAAAATTTAAAAATTTCCAAATGCCGATCCAATTTCCCTAAACAATATCCAAAAAAAAAAATGTCCTAATATCAACACCTTCAAAGCTACAAACCAAAAAAATAAATGGAAATTACATCAAAATTGCAACCCATTGATGGCCAACAAATAAAAAATATATTCTAAATTGTTAGAAATTTGGATAAAATCAACACCAATTTCCAACGAATTTCAAGATTTCCAAAGTACATAAAATATGCAACCTACTTATGGCAGAAAACTATCAAAACAAAAAAAAATTGAACACTTCCAAATTAGTGAAAATTTAGAGAAAATAGACGACAAATTCCCACGGATTTTGACATTTCACAATTAGTCAAAATTTAAAGAAACAAATTTAGTGAAATTTTCGATAAAATAGATAACAAATCTCGACAAATTGGGACATTTTAAAATACAACGGGTGCGTCATATGCTAAAGGATTTTTTTTGGAATATTCAAATATTGTCACTATTTGCAAGTAATACAAATGCACCTTTCCTAATTTGAATTCAAATATTGTCACTATTTGGAAGTAATTCTAATGCATCTTTCCTAATTTAAATTAAATACTCCCGCCGAAATACAGACATGTTCGACCATTTCACCCTACTAAATATTTGAACATTATAGAAAATTTATCAAAAATGCTCACAAAAATTGCTACCTATTCATAAAAAAAATGTTTACACATTACAATTTAGCCGACATTTTGCTGAACAAAATAAATAAATATATATTCTACAAAAAAAAATCACCAAAGGCGTGGCGTGATGCCACGCCAAATTCAACTAGTTTATCACAAAGGCAAGAGCAATAGGAAATAACGGACAACAAGGGGCAGGCAAGGTGATGATTTACCATCTGGGGGTAGGGGGCAGCGGCCTGATCTGGGGAATCAGCAGAGCAGCTAACTCATGGTCGGCGGCAGACGGGGATGGAGTTGTGGGCGCCTGCGGTAGTGCGGTATCAGGGCGGAGGTGCCGACATGGGTAGCAGTACGGGATAGAGGCGGCGGTTCCGCGGGCGGCGTAGATGACGAAGTCGATCTGGATGAGAGCAGCAGCAGCTAGAAGTGTGGAGATGGGAGAGAAGCTGTAGTCGGAGTTGGCGAGGCAGCGGCCGGAGCAGGGCTACGGGAAAACCGGAGAGTGCGTGGCAGCGGCCGGAGAGGGCGACGCAACGGCCGGAGGAACGCGGCACTGGTAGGTGATGGCGGCCAGGGATAAGATGGAGATATGGGAGGAGATGCGTGTTTGGGTATAGAATCCTACGGGTCACCAAAATAATTGGAGTTGTGCGCTTCGGAGCCAAAATTTTCGTGCTCACCCGCCCAATTCCCCCGCTTCGCTAGCTACTGCCACGTGGAAACTTACAACGACACATTTTCAGTCGCCCACTACTTCTGCCGATAGCTAGGCTGTTACTATGTCTATGCTGACAGATATATCTACGCCCACAAATGTTGTGCTGCCATAGGGATAGTTCTGCCGACACATTACGTGTTGTCGTAGGTATGAACCTATGCCGACAGACTATATGTTGGTATATGTACACTTTTACCTACACAAGTGTGTCGCCAAGGTTCAACCGTGGTGTAGTGGCACTCCCTCGAATCACCCTCGAGGAAATGAACCTTTTAACACACGTTGAGTTGCAACCTCTAGTTGCCAAATTTTAATTAAAATTCATGTTTTCTATGAGTTAATCCACCTTTCCCAAGATTTTTCCATAACCGTGGACACGGCTTTTCGAAAAGATTAAACCCTGCAGGGGTGTACTGTTTTTGCCATTGGTACCGTCCGGCTTGCCTGTTTGGCTCTCTTCCAAGGAAAGCTGGCAAGTGGGCTCGGTTAAACCTTTACCTCGCATGAGACTATCCAAGTATCATCTGTGGCGACAGGACAAGTTTATCCAGCCTATTTCAGCCCCTGTCCCCATCGCCACATCCTAAACACCACCACACCCTCTTCGCACCATCCTCCACCTGCAACGCACACGCAAATGGAAAGCGCAAACTAGTGGAGCCTTGGATACGTCCGCACAAGTTATTCAGTTAGTAAGGAGCCCATACTCCCGCCAATGGAAGCACGCTCGGTTCTTGGTTCTAGCTAAAAGCACTCTCAGCCTAGGCGGCAAGAATGAGGCAAAACACCATCCCCCGATGGCAACTCATCCAAGCCTTTTAGCATTTTAATTACATACCACCAGTCTCCACCTTGTCCGAACCTTCCATCAATTGTCATAATCATGGAAAATAAATCACCGGACAGCTAAGCATTAGACTAAGCATGGCTAAGCATAGCTAAGCATATAACCAACACATATGAATTATCTCAGGCCAATACATCAAACCTATGGTTCATAGGAGGGGAAACATGTATTGGTTTAGGGGACATGCATTTCATAGGATTCTCTAATATTGACCAAAAGTTGACATTGGAATCGAATGCAATATTCTGGTGGATAAAATAATTTTATAAAACAATAGGATGCTATATGCCAAGAAGGTTAGGTTATCTCTTGCCTTGGTTGGAAATATAAAGATATATGGCTTCGGGGAAATAGGGTCGTTGACTTGTCGCTCCATACTCCATTGTCGGCCTTCGGTGTTGTAGCTCTCCACTTCGGGCTCGTCTCGATCTCGATTCGTGTTCTAACGAGAAGAAGCAAACACCGAAAAGAAACAAGGAAATCAACACATATTGAAGTGCAATGCTCAAACACATGATGACATGACAAGTTTATGCAAAGATATCATCATTTAATTTATCTAACAATTTAAATGGAGTGCCAAATAATTGGTGCAATTATTTGGAAGCAACCCCATATTTAACTTAGTGACCACATTGCTTATAAATTATTACATCACTAGAAAGTGGCTTAAGTATGCATGAACATGACATGAATAGATAGGTATTGTTCTTCTGATCATTTTGGTACCTCGTTTGTGATTTTCCAATTATCGATGAATAAATAGTGAATTAAATGATTATTTGAATTTAATTCTTTTAATCGTTTAAAGAATAACATCAAAGGAAAATTTGTTTTTATGATGTGAAAATTTGTTTTTATGATGTGAAAATATCATGTGAATTACTGATTGATTTAATATTTTATTCACAATTTTTGGTTAATTATTCATCAAGTTATGAATTTTCCCAATATTGTTATTATTTTTGCCATTTTAGTAATTTTTAATAAACAGAAAAATAATAGTTTCAAAAGTCCATTACAATGATACTAACAGGTAGGGTTTGTTTTTCTGAACAATTTGGTATATTGTTTGCTAAATTTGAAACAATATTTAATTAGTTATCATTTTATTTTATTTTATTTTACTCTGTTGGGCCGGCCTCCAGATCGGCCCAGGCCGGATCCCAGGCCGGACATAAGTCTGAGCCCGCCGGCCTCCTGGATGGCCCAGACCGGTTTCCAGGCCGGGCGAGTACCCGAGCCAACCGGCCTCCTGGCCGGCCGGGCCGGTTCCCAGGCCGGGCACAGGTTTGACTCGGGAGGCATGCCACGACCAGCACCCGTGCGACGGCGACCGCCGGCGATGGCACGGATGGATACGGCGGCCTAATGCGTGTGGGAGCATCCTACGGGTGCGTTCGACGCGCCTAGCTACGGGGAGCCAGAAACGGGCGGCGCCGCGACCTTTTGGTCGCCGGAGCGACACGTACGTCGGCGACAGGCGGCGGCCGACTGCGAGCTATGGCGACGACGTGGATCGAGAGGGGTAGGAGGATAACGGAAGTGTCCATCTAGACGGTGAGCTCACCCTCGTGCCGATGATGCTCGCGGCGGGGACGGGGGAGGCCGGACACAGCGGCAAGATGCTCGACGTGCAGTGGCCGGAGGTGGAGAAGACCGGGACGGCGGCGTCGATTCGGGCGACCCCTCGATGATTCCTTGCTCGGGGAAGAAGAGGGAGACGAGGCGGAGCGGATGGCGGCGCCGACTCGCTCCGGGGAAGCTCCAATCGACGGCGATGCGGCGGCGCGCGCGGACGACCTCGGCTCGATTAGGGTTAGGGCTTGTGAGCGAGGGGAACGGGAAAAGAAGGAGGAGAGAGAGCAGAGGGCCTCGGGGTCCTTATCCACGGCCGGGGCGGGGAGCACCACGGCATGGCGCCAGTGCGGGTGCGGTGGCGACAGCGTCAGGCTGGGCTCGGTCGCTACAGCGATGGAGCTACAGGGGGAGGACGATGGCGATTTTGCAGAAAACCCCTGGCTCCTTTTTCTTGCTTTTATTTGAATTTAAGCCAGTAGGATTTCAGGGATTTAATTGAGTCACAAAAACAAATCTGAAAATTATGAAAATATTCAGGTAGCCTCCCCATAACATTTATAAGCTCCACAAAATTTGGTGTCGCAAAATAAAATGTTTTGAACACCAAAAGTTCATAGGGTTTGAATATGGCAATTTTTGATAATTTCCAAAAGTGATTTTTATTTTACTTTAGCTATTTATTTGGGCACTTAAACAATTCACAAAATTATAAAATTATTTATGGAGGCTCATAATATTATATGGAAGCTCCCCATATTTTTATATTGAATTTTTGAATTGTTTAACATAGTTTCAAAAATAGAAATTGATTTGAACCAATTTTTAATTCTCAAATTTTATTTCTTTGCTTGGCAAGAAATTTCCCTTGGCAAATATTTATAAAATGTATTCTTGGAACTTCTTGGACAATTTGGAAATTCCAGAATAATTTGGTTTCGCCAATTTGAGCAATTGCATGGAGGTTGGAGATTTTGGGATTGGATCTTGTTTCCTTTTAATGCTTTCAAGTCTTGCATTATTTTAAATTAGCAATTTAAATGGATGCCATGATGCAATGTTGCAAAGCAAAAAGTGAAAATTTGGCCCATATTCTAGGGTACCAAACAGGGGCTGTTACACCTTTGCATTAGAAAACTTGGCTAACGCGTCACCTCCCTTTCAGGTGGCAGAAAGGATCTCTACGTCAGGCGGATTGTGCCGATCAGAGGCTACTAATAGAAGTGAAGCCAAGCATATATTTCATTCATGCCATGTGTGTCAGCAATCCAGCCAGTAATATAATCCGCCCTGGACAGAACACAGGGGATGGCTCTTACTCCCTACGTTCTAATTATAAGATGTTTAGATATTACAATTTGGACTACATATGGAAGAATCAACACACTAAAACGCGTCTAGATACGTTCGAATCAGAAAAAAGCTAAAACATCTTTTATTTAAAAAGGGAAGTAGTACTCCCTCCGTCCTAAAAAGGATGTCGCAAATTTGTCTAAATTTGGATATATCTAGACACGATTTAGTATCTAGATACATCCAAATTTAGACAAAGTTGTGACATCCTTTTTGAGACGGAGGAAGTATTTGTTTTCACTTTTCAGAACATGATGACACAATGGAATTGTCCGTTCCAGAATTTGCATCAATAAGTTTGCAATTTGTTCAACTTTATGGTTCATCGGCATTTGTTCCGAGTAATACCCATAATATGCATTTTCAGAGTTCACATTCTCCCGAGATATATCGACAACCCTTGCTTGGAACAAAACAAAGTACGTCGTTGACTCCATCCTTGAGCTGAAAAAATCATCAAAATGCTTAGCGAGTGGCGACAAGCAGGGAAGACGGGCCAATTTGAGTCTGAATGCTGCAAATGTCTTCTTTTTCAGAAAGAAAATGCTGCAAATCGCCGGACCGAGTGGTCAGGAACAGTTTTGGGTTGGTCGCTCCTCAACTTGTACAGTACGTCTGGCTACGACACGAAGCGAACCACTCTTACTCCTTCTGTTCTAAATTATAAGATGTTTTAGATATTGTATTTTGGATTACATACAGAACGAAATAAGTGAATCAACGCACTATCACGTCTAGATACGTTCGAATTAGAAAAGGTTAAAATATCTGGGGCGGCGTTTCTGCACCCGGGTGTACGAGCTCCCCTTATTTTCGAGCAATTTTTAAAAATAGTAAAACATTATAAAAAAATCTGAAAAAAATTGGTGACATACATATATGAGTTTACCACACTAGTGCAAAATGTCGGAATGAAATGACAATTTATGTGCCCTGTACAAAAAAGACAAATACAGTTGTCAGAATGAGATCTAAAAACACGAATTTGAAAACACTGATTTTTGTCTTTTTTGTACAGAGCACAGAAATTATCATTTCATTCCGAAATTTTGCACGAGTGTGGGAAACTTATATGTGTGTGTCACCGATTTTTTTCAGATTTTTTTATAATGTTTTACTATTTTTTAAAATTGCTCGAAGAAAACAGGTGCATGTGAGCTCGGGTGCATAGATGAATTTCTGAAAATATCTTACATTTAGAAACGGAAGTAGTATTTGTTTTCACTTTTCATAGCATGAAGAAAAATGGAATTGTCCGTTCCAGAATTTGCATCAATAAGTTCGCAATTTGTTCAACTTTATGGTTCGTCAGCATTTGTTCCGAGTAATACCCGTAATATGCATTTTCAGAGTTCACATTCTCCGGAGATATATCGACAACCCTTGCTTGGAACAAAACAAGGTACGTCGTTGACCCCATCCTTGAGCTCAAAAAATCATCAAAATGCTTAGCGAGTGGCGACAAGCAGGGAAGACGGGCCAATGTGAGTCCGAATGCTGCAAATGTCCTCTTTTTCAGAAAGAAAATGCTGCAAATCGCCGGACCGAGTGGTCAGGGGCAGTTTCGTGTTGGTGGATCGCGTCTCAACTTGTACAGTACGCATGGCTAAGCGAACCAGCATCTGTTCGAGCACCTGAGCAATACATGACTACACCTTGGTACAGCATTTCGTATATTAAACCGTCTATACCAAGCATATTTTGTGCGTACACTTTCTCTAAAGTGCACCAGCAATACCATGTGTTTGGCCACATCTCAGATGTAGCGACCGATAGATAGCAAACCACCGATTTATGCAGGTACCAAAACATACTGGCTGTATCGTATGCTGCCTCACTTTCTTTGAAAGATTTAACTACACCAGTGATCTTCAGCTGGAGCTCTGCATTATTACTGGACACGGCATATTTCGCCCAGAAAAAACAAAAGGAGAGTTCAGGATGACAAAGTTCTCGGTCACAAAACTTCAACGGAGCTGAACAACACAAACATCACACTGCACGTTCAGTTCATGTCCAGTCCACAAGGCCAGCAGAAGTTGTACATCGGAGCACAAAAACAAAACTAAAACACAGGCGGACCACATCTCCCTATCGCTATAAGGAACGACACTTGACGAACCGAAGGACTATGTAACGAGGCGAAACCTGAACCTCGTTATCACGACAGAGTCTCCACATGGTTGGACGGCGGACGGTAGACGGGGCGCCTAGGAGATGCAAGTAGCCGCGATGGCGTTTGGTGCTCACATCTGCACTTCTCTACCATATACCCAGCTAAAGGGCATCTTACCGGCCTGCTTGGCTCTAGATTGAGCCCTCTCCTCCAACTTCCTGATCCTTCCAGCGAGGGTGCAAAGGTAGTCCTGGGCCTTGTGTCCCTCGCCGGAGAGGCCAGTCAGGTCGGGAACCTTCCACCTGCCAACAAGGAACTCAAGGATGTCGGCATAGTCCCTGGCAGTGTAAACACCAAGTCTTTGTGCCACCATGGAGAAGTGGTCAAACAGCTTCTCATCTTGCCCATCAAACATCAGGTGGGCAGGCATTGCGATCTTCTTCCTCATCATGTCAGCTAGAGCGACCACGGTGCCATCTGGATCAATCTCAAACAGCTTCTCGACAATCTTGGTGTATGCAGTCTCATGCCTCTTCTCGTCCGAGGCAATGATACCACAGATCTGTGCAAGCTTTAGGTCACCAAAGTCCTTGGCATGGCGAGCAGTGTTTCCATGCGAGATGAAGGTCGCGCGCTCTTGGAAGGAGGTGTAGATGAAGCCAAGATATGGATTGTTCTCTGTTCTAGGATCCTGAAAATAAAACAGCAAAATACAGTAAGTTTCACATACATCTCTATGCAGCAGCGAACAAGAACAAAAACAGTTCAAAGTAATCAAAGATAGATAATCAATTTGAAGATGTCTTGACAAATTTTCTAAGTATGCTTTACTGTGTTACACATGCTCAAAGAAAAAAGAATTTCATGAAAGCATCACACGTTAACATGCTAACTAGGTAAAGATGGCCAAGGTAAAAGAAGAAAGAGCAGGATAACAAACATATCACGATTCAAGAATATATATACGCAGCAAAATAGCAAAATAAAGAAATGAAGAAAGCTGTTACCAACTTACCATTCCAGAGCCAATTAGATACTGAATTGTCTTCTCAATCTGTCTCATGTCAACTCTCCCAGTGAGGTACAGATACTTGTTTAGGAGGTCACCATGCCTATTCTCTTCAGCAGTCCATGCCCTTGTCCAAACAGCCCAAGCTGTGGGGCTTGCACCTGTTTCATCTCGGACTCCATCAAGGGTGTTAAGCATAGTCTGGTATGTAGGAAGAGCTTCCTCAGTAATCATGTCTCCAACCAAACAAACAAGATAATCATCAGGAATTTCCTTGGCACGTTCTCTGAGTTCCTTTACTTCATCATGAAATCCATCAGATGCTGGATCAGGGAGGAAATCCTGTGGCTGCCAACACTTCTCGACTGGCTTAAGATGCAGCAGGAGATTATCTCTAGCCCAACCATCAAGAGACTGGAAGATTTCCATTTTCTGAGGTGGCATTGAGTGTGTAACCTGGACATGCACCTCTCTTGGAGGAGCAAATGGCTTCTTACTCTCAACCCTGGAATGTAACAAAACAATGTTCAGCGATACCCAGTTACATGATGACTCTATCACCTGCTTTAGGAATTTGACGCAACAAATTTAGAAGACATAGGTAACCTTTAAATCTTTTACTCAGATTACAAAGACAAATAAGATTTTCGTACTGCAGAGATTTAAACCACATGTTTGCCTCTATTAAATAAAACTTATGCATGGCTGCAGCTGCAGTATGCTACGCCTGGTACGGCAAAATAATGAAGAGGCATGTGCTCAGTTCATGTCATGACCATGGAACTTACACACTATGATCACTATTTAACTGCTTCAGGTAATTAATATTTTTGGTTCGACTTAACAAGCAGAGTACGCATTAAAATAAGATTATGCGCTAGGCTTCTAGCCTCTAGTGCTGGCATCACTAATGTTCCACTTCCAGTTTAATCTGAACCCATGCCACCAAAGATTACCTGAGATACAATCTGTCCACCAAAGATTACATGCCAGGATACGGAAGGCTAGAGCAACCTTACCTAGTATAGTTGTGTATTGATGTTAACTTCAGATGATGCAATGGAGATGCTAGTATACGTCCATAAATGCAGATATGCAGTTAGGTTAGCAGCTAATGCCAGTGACCTTTCCGGAACAACAGATCCATGCTGCGTCCCATGCCAACCATGATGTGACTCCCATAATGCACATATTAATGCAAGGATTCCATCTGCATTACTGTTAGCAACTAGTATTTCCTTGCTGTCTAAGTCTCAAATTTTGCATATCGCTGTCACTGAGCACGAATCTTGGTTGGAGGAGGGACTAGGAGAGTATAAGAAACGGGAAAGGGACCAGTAGGAGCAACCAGTGACATCTGCTACTCTAACCTCCTTGCCAGATCTAACTAACAAAATCTACAATCCATTGCAGACCAGGTTCTTTGTAACAGACTAAGTACAAAATCCACTTGGATGAACTTCAGATAGCATGAACAGAACTGTCATGTCTATGTTTTGACAGATATCTCATCATTTTGAATTTTCAATTGTAAAAACGTCAACGCGTGGGATTTCCATAAAAAACAAAGGCCGGCCGCCAGCATGTAGCCATGTACCAGGGTCATGGCACAGTCAGAGTCTATACACATTCCGATGTCACGCTGCATTTAATAGCTTCAGGCACCCGTCAAGCGAGCAGATGAAGAGCACAGAGCGGTCATAAAACCGCAACAACCTAAGACACCCACCGGTACCCGAGCAACTCGAATTAAATCGCACCACACTGTCAGTCACCGAGGACATGGCAGTCATGGACCACCAGAGGCTACCGAATCAGGCAGACAACGATAGTCCACCTCTGTCTCCGACGTTAACGAAGAGGATTGCAGGTTGTTGAGGACGAAACCGACCTGAGCCACCGATCTCCCGCCCGTAGCCAGGAGCCAGGACAGACAGTACAGCAAACTAACTAATGGAGGGTGCATGGTGGTACTACTACGACGCAAACTGCAAGTAATTAAAGAGATACGCTCGCGGGGAGGTCCCAGCCAGCAGGTTTAATGTGGAGGAAGTAAATGTGGAGCGGACTGGCACTTGACATTTCGGACACCAAGGAAAGGTCAATCCTCGCAGATACTACAGGGAAACCGACCTGCGCATGCAGAATTTAATGGCGAATTTGTACTACTAGTGTTTACGGCCGGCTGATCTGAGGTCCGAGAAGGCCCATGTGGATGTGCAGATGCTAGCGGCGACACCGGGGCGGGGGGAGCTAGTAGCGGCAAACAGGGACGAATCTGACAGTCCTGGCCTGACAGACAGTCACAAGCATCGACCCATAATGGAGAACGAGAGACCGCTCGGCCGACTCCTGAATTCCTGATCCGGCATTTCGAGCGCGGCGCGGCGAGGGGGATCAGCACGGAGAAGGGGTGTTCATGTTGCACCGCCAGCCCGGTGGCTACCCCAATCCCCCGCGCGCGGCGGAGCACGGCGGCAGGACTCAGGACATAGCAAGGCCGATCCGTCCAATTCCAATCTACGGAAAGGAAACCAACCAATCTCGCGGCAAGTGGAGTAGAGCTCGAGGGGAGTGGAGAGGGGGCGGGCTTACTTGGTGGACGAAGCGACGGCCAGGACCTTGACGCTGCTGCTGCGGCGGCGGCTCCGGCCGCCGGCGGCGAACGGTGAGGACAGACGTGCCGTGACGTCGTGCGGGCAGAGCGCCATCCTGGAGGCCATCGCCGCGCCGCCGAAGACGAGGAGGAGGAGCGGGACCACGGAGGCGGAGGCGAGGGAGATTGGGATGTGGGTGTGGCTGGCGAGGAGGAGGAGAGAGGTGGGGGTGGGGCGGGCGCGATCTCCACCTCAGGTTTTTGGTTTTTGTCCCGCGGCGGTGTTGGCGATAGCCACGGGTGCAGCACAACTGCCTGCTATTTATCTCTCTCGCCGCTGATCCTCCCGTTTTTACTGATTTGGCCTCACTGATTAGTACTGTGGTAGTAGTACTACAGCTATCTTTTTTTTCCCTTCTTGTGCACACTATCTCACTGTCGGCACTCGTTCTGTCTCGTAAGGAAGAGTCTGGATCTTCTTTTCGTAAAGTGAAAGAAAAGCCATCTCCGCTTTGCTTTTCAAACGTAAAAGACAATTTCGTTTGCCTTTCTTGTTAAGTTTATTTAGTTTCTTGTTAAGAACTTCTCAATAATAATATTTTAGTATTGCATTTAGTCTTGGTTTCACAGATGAAAAATAAGAAAAGTGCGGTGGGCGTGCGGCGAATATTATTACGTGGTCAGGCTAGAAGAATCTTTTTCCGTGGGTGAGAGCATCGGTCCAGTGCTTGGGACGCCATCGCTTTCTTCAGACTTGAGAGGCACCAATGCAAAGGGCACCGGTGGAAATCCATGCTTCTCTGGAACAAGCTAGCCGAGAGCGGCGGCCAGCAGCGAAGCCGCCAAGACTGCTTACGCCGATGCGACAACTGGCGACGGGGAGGCCGTCCGGCCGCTCGCCGCTCATCGGGGGTGACAGGTGTGCGGTCGCCGGAGCACACGCACGTACAGGTGGAAAGCATATGACTTCGCCGTGGCGCGCGTTCTCACTACCGAGGTGGTGTGTGGTGTGGTGGTCGATGATACCGAGGCCATCGCGGGCGGAGGCCCCGGCCGGTTTGGCGTCGGTCAGGACATCATCGCCGGATCACGCACGCGTGCGCTAGCCTGTCGCGGTGGCCGTGCATGCATGACACGGTGCGGCGGCTGCCGTGCCAAGTGTACGTACTTGCGCGCTCGGGGCGGACTGGAGAAGGAGAAGGGCTCCTGTTCCTGACAGGTGGAGTAGTACTAGTACCTCTCTCTGCTCCTGCATTCAATGGAGAAGCGCTGTAGCCGTGACCGCGGTACCGTGTCGTGCGCACCATGCGGCGTGTTTCACGGGTTTTACTCGTGCGATTCTTCCGCTTCCGTGCAGCATGGAGCACTACCCATTTTTAACCGAGCAATACATTTTTCTAAAAAGAAAAAAATCATGTCCGGAATGATCCCAGCTACTCCCTCTCTGTTTTACTAGTTTAGTTTGCTAGAAAAAAAAAGGTTTACACTGTAGAACAGGATCCGCAAACAGCCAACAGCCCACACAAGGACTTAGAAGAAAAGAAAATTACACATTGGTCCCCTATACTTAGACGACATGGAGGACCCTAAAACCTCGCAAGCAGTCTTTCTTTCGTCCTATTTTATAAATAAATTTCAAACGACCAAACCGGTATAATTAAGGTGATTAGCTTACAAAATAGGTACACAAAAAAACGATATCCGAGAGGGTATCGAGAACGCCATCTCAACTCAAAGTCGAGTAAGATCGACTCGCGTAGCCACGCCTAACACTGATTAAACTGCCGACTAGAAACAAAATTGCGCCTCTTGAGGAAACCATCGAGCATCGAACACACCAGGCTATAGCTGGAGGGGCCCACCTGCCATCGGATAGCGAGGACCGATAACGAGCAACGAGCTCACGTGTAAAAGATAGGAGACCAACGATGTCACGCCAAGCCGGAGTCGGAGAAGCTTCGTGCTAGGAAAAAAGGCAAGCCCGAAGGCGCCGACATGTTGCAACCAGCAAGTGAGAGGGATCGTATGGGCACCTAGAGGGGGGGTGAATAGGTGCTACACCAAATTTTAAACCTTTTTCAATTTTAGGCTTTAGCAAAACGGTAAATTATCTAGACATGCATCTACGATGAATTTACCTATATGACAGGATGGCAATTACGACTAAGCAAGTAGCACAAAACAAGAACGAGGAGGGTGGTAAGAGATAACCGAAGGGAAGCACGCGGAGACAAGGATGTATTCCCGAGTTCCTCCTTGTTAAGGGAGTACGTCTCGTTGGAGGGGTGTGAGCTCGCCACAAAGGCCTACTCAACGCCACAAAGGCCTCACCCTATTCTCCGATGAACTTTGCCACAAAGGCTTGGTTCACCTTCCACTATCGGAGACCTTCAAGGCGGAATCCGGAGCCCTTACAACGTTCTTGGGGCACACACCCACAACTTAATTGGGGGCTCCCAAATCAACAACACTGTCACAAATACAACAACAAATGAGCACAAGAATCTAGGGTAACACAAAGCTAACCCTAGAAACAAGAATCCTCAAGTGAATGAGGGGGAAATGAAAAACGGCTTGGTGAAGATGTAGATCGGGTCCTCCTCCTTCAATCCTCCAAGAATCAAAGCTTTTGGTTGGAGGAGTTGAGAGATCTTGCAATTATGAGCTTTTGCTTTTAATGAAGAGAGAGAGTGCAAGAGCTGAGGAGCTGGAGGTAGGTGGAGGGGTATTTATACCCCTCCAGGATTTCTAGCCGTTGCAGGAAACGGGAGGCCGGAATTCCGGGTTAAAGGGCCGGAAATTCCGGCCGGCGGCCGGAACTTCCGGCCATAACACCGGAACTTCCGGTGGGCCGAAAATCTCCGGGGAGAATTTCCGCCCACAACCTCCGGGGCCCCTCCAGAGAGGGTTCCCCGAAATGACTTAGTCGAAATCCCACGGAAAATTCCAGGGGGCCGGAACTTCCGGCCAGCAGGCCGGAATTTCCGCACCACCGGAAATTTCCGGGGGGAACTTCTGGATTAAAGTTTCGGGACCCCTCCAGAGAAGGATCCAAAAATGACTTAGCCATATTTCTGCCCGAAATTTCCACGGATCGGAACTTCCGGCTTGGAGGCCGGAATTTCCGCCCCACCGAAAATTTCCGGGGGGAACTTCCGGAGGGAAGTTCCGGGACCCCTCCAGAGAGGGATCCCAAATATGACTTAGTCGTTTTTCCACCCGAAATTTCCACGGGCCGGAACTTCCGGCCTGTAGGCCGGAATTTCCGCCCCACCGGAAATTTCCGGGGGAACTTCCGGGGAGAAGTTCCGGGACCCCTCCAGAGAGGGATCCCAAAAGGACTTAGTCATTTTCGCGCTGGGGCCGGAACTTCCGCCCGTAGGCCGGAAATTCCGCCCGCCGGAAATTCCGCCCAGAGGGCCGGAACTTCCGGTCCTGAAAGAACCAGAAATCCATTTCTTCAAGAATCTCTTCTTCGTCTTTGATCTTTACTTCGATCTTTTCACCTTTTGGGTCTAACCACCTAAAAACCTGTCAACACACTTAGCCAAACATGATTAGCCCATAAAATGTGGTGTCATTAAATCACCAAAACTAAGAGATGTTCTTTCAATCTCCCCCTTTTTGGTGATTGATGACAACACACACACAAGAAATTTGGGGCTCCCCCTCGAAAGGAGCTCCCCCTAGATAAGAGCTTATAACACACCAAGAGAGATAAAAGGGCTCCCCCTCGAAAGGAGCTCCCCCTAGATAAGAGCTTATAAAACACCAAGAGAGATAAAACATGAAGTAGGTCACAAAGGTTTGCATGTCTTACACCACACATCACTTAGTTTTAACTCATGAAAAGAAAGATACATAGGCACAAGCTTAGAAAGGCAAATGAGACAAAGCGAAACTTGTGCCATCCCATGCAAATACCCGCACGCCTAAGAACTACTTCTCCCCCTTTGGCATCAAGACACCAAAAAGGGAAAAGAGCGATGCTACAAACGTCCCAGAAAGATCACTCCGATGCCGCGGCCTCGGACTCCTCCTCCTCCTCACTGTCTTCATCCTCAGGCACGTCAATAGTCCAGTCCACAAACTGGCTGTTCCAGTGCTTGTAGCGAACAAGGGGCTGAACCTGCTGCTCAGGTGGCGGTGGAGGCATCTGAAGATGAGCCATGATCTGCTGCTGATTCTGCAATATCATACGGCGCTCGGCGTAGGCATGATAATTCTCCTTGTGAATAGCCACATCCATACACAAAATCTTCTCGATAGCACGCTTGATCCAAGAGCGCTTAGGGCGAGCCCACCCCTATAAGATGAGCTCTCAGGAGCACTAGAGGGACACGAGATGCGGGGGAACACGACGGGCTGAAGAGGTACCACGAGTGAGATGAGCAGACTTCGGTTCATTTTGACCCTTCCATGAGTCTCACAGGTAAGCTCCACATCGGGGCCTACAAAATCATCAGAAAACGGATACTTGGCCTTGATGAGCTTCATCACATAAGGTGCATAAGGAGGCACCTTCTTGTTGATCACAGAGTCATACATCTCATTGAAGATATAGTCCATAACGTCCACAGGGTTCGCAGTGGGGCGAAGAGTACCCTGAGTAGCTGTCTCATGAGCAAAGTGAAGAAGATTCACAAGCCCTCCATGAATAGCATCGTGTTACCTGCACTTGGAGCAATGGACTCCCGGAACATGCGCAAGAGAATGTCATAGAGAGGAAGGAGGCCGGTGTGCTCCCAACCTTGCTCTCATCACTATAAGATCCTTCAGCTGATTCTTGTCATAAGAGCTCCCAATGAGATGCATGCGAGACCCCTCATTGAGAATGGAGCCAGAAAAACGGTAACCAAGAATGGCAGCAAACTCCCTGAAGTTGGAGGTGAGCATATGATCGAGTGTCGGACATCCAAGTCATTCCAATGTTCACATCCGAGTCAAACACAACTGTCGCATAAAACTGTTGGATCATGGTGACATTGTAGTTGCACTCGGTATCCATCAGACGCCTCAGTCCCAAACAGTCCACACTCGGATAGCAGTCCCAAAGTAGTCTTCCTCTTTATTAGGTGATCAAAGTCAATAGCCTTCATAGGGCAAACCCTCTTCTTTTCAGACATGGCCATATACACTTCCTTGAAGAGGATCTCCTGCTCATGGCACCAGAAGCAATTGTCAATCTCCAGATCACGAGGCTCTGCATAAAGTCCGTCTTGCGCCATTCAATGAACTCAGACTTCCTCATATCACTGATAACACCTGCACTGCCTTCTTCTTCTTCTTGCGCTGCTGGTCAATCTGAGAGCGGCGTGAGGACAAGTCTCCTGGTCTGACTCAGAATCAAACTCGATGTTGTCAGGGCGAGGTGTGCCACGAGGAGGGCGAGAGGCCGCACGCTTGAAGCGACGACGAGAGGAGGAACCACTTGCAGGAAAGGGAATAGAAAGACAGGAAAGCATAGATAAGCACTCATGTCCGGTGGCTAAAAAGACATAGCAGTGA